>QLNU02015270.1:17870494-17902105 GCA_006491805.2 Dysdera silvatica
GTTTGCAAAGGCGAGGCTGAAATTTTTGGTGGCTAGATGAATTAATTTTGAATTGTTACGTTTAGAGCCATAACTAGAAAAAGGGAGAGCTGCCATTGGCGCAGCCTCGAGAGATGCTCAAAAGTTGCTAAATTAATGAAAAAGCTACTTGAGAAAAAACAAATTTGAAATAACCGCCAGAGGTATTAAATTAAGAATTTAACAAAAGTGCTAAATCCTTGTTATGTCCAAGGACGGATCTGTAAATCTTTCAAGGGTGAGAGTGCGATTTGTTTCAGATTTCTATTTTTAGCAAAGTGTCTGGTATGTTTCATTTCGTTTTAATGGAAATAATTCTCTCCTGTGAGTAATTTTATTTTACAGGTAATTATATTGTTCAAATGTGGGAGTTAATCCCTTCTTGCAGCTCCTTGCCGATCTATGCCAATGTTCATTATTGTGAACATTGGCATAGATGTTCATTATTGTGACCAGGGCCCAATTAAGACAAACGAGGGGCTATAGCTATTAAATGGAGTCCCCTCACTTGCAATGGCAGATTTAAACTCCTCAAATTTGGAGTGAACTTTCCAAAATAGTCCAAAAAGAGTTAGTTTTTACCATATTTACCATAAAATTTTCTAGATGCTAATCAAAAGTCAACTTCTAACCCCTCAAAGCAAAATTGTAATACTGGACTGGTAAAAGAGAGCACTAACGGGTTTTAGTGGGCATAATACTTAACTTGCCCTAGGTACTGGCAACATGCGCCACATCTCCGGTTGCCACTTTCATCAGTTTTTCATTCCTCTCCTGGTCGTATGCGTGATATTATTTTGAGGCTTGGGGGAGGGGGGGTGGAGATTTCCTCATTTGTTTCCACTCAGGTTTGCAAGCGACTAGCAAACAAAACAATAAAAAAGCTGAACTTTGTTGAAAGTTGTTCAAAAACCATCAAATACAAAACTTCCTTGAGACGTTGAATTTAAAAATTTCTTGAGCATATGCTTTGCACAAAGAATGTACCATTTGGTGACAGCTCTGATTGTAGTGTGATAACCAAATGCACATTTGTGTTAGCTCATGCTTCAGAGATCCAGTATAGTTTTCAGGATGTGAAGATGCAGCAATTCTGTTGTTATTTTAAAATTCAAAGTTGATTGATTGTTTGGCTTTTTTATGGCGCAAGAGCATCTGGGCTATACTGCGCCAAACATGGTAAAATCAAAAAAAAGTAGTAAAGCAAAAAAAAAAAATTCAAAGTACCAATACATCAGTATTTATTTAGAACGTTATATAATGTTAGTTCACCCTGTCTTTGAGATAATGAAAAATATGGCATTCTTCTAAAGCCATGATATTGTTAATGTGCATATTTCTAAATTTATCCTGCTTCTTTGTTTCAGCTTCCTTTTGCAACTGTTGGAGTGTTGAATGGCATTCATATGTTTACTCATTTGCGTGGATCTGAACTACAAAGTGCGATTACTCCTGAAGAAAAACTTGTGTGGCAAGTCTACCATAACAGGTTTGCTTCGTTTCACGAAACGTTTTTATGGTCAAATAAAATTGGCTAATGTTTTAATTTATAATTTCATTTTAATATTTAATCCCATTCAGAGCTCCCTTTGAATTACACTTTCTAAAGTTTTAGCAAGTTTTTTCTCTGTTATTGAGAGAAATGAAAAGTATGTATCTATTTACTTTTTGGCTAATAAAGTAACGCCGCAATTAAAGCAATCAGATGGCCTCTAAAAAAGTGGGGCAAGTGTAAAAACATAGGAATACTGTGGTGGTGTAGTAGTAAACCGCTTTATTACCATTTGATTCTGCATTTGATTTTTAGCAGGTATCAAGTTCTTGATGTATTTTTCTACGAATGTGCAGTCCTGTGTTTGCTTCCTTCTTCAGGCAAGAGATGTGGAAAATTGTTGGTCTTGATGCAGCATGATCACAGCTGTCTTTTTGTGATAAAGCACAAGAAAAAATATGGGCTGAACTGCCCAGGGAAGTGTGTGGTCAGGCCAAGTGTATGCTGTCAAAAAGGAACAATATTATAAATATTGGCTGAAATCACCAAGGATGTAACAATTTAAGAATTGTGTGGGGGGGGGGGGACTGAAGTACCTTTAAAAAATATTGTAATCTGGCATTAAAAAAGATCAAATGTACTTTGTTACCCAAGAGGGTGGGGTGCTTGATCCCTCCCTTTCTTATGTCACCAGAAATCACATATGTGATGCTACCTTTGGTCATACTGTATAAACAAACACTTTTACGAGCATGCTTTTTATGATATACTGTAGGTATGCTCAGCCCTGTCCTGAAGAAAATTATTGAGAATTTGCGGTGCTGTCTTAAAGAGCATTGAAATTGCTGGGTTACTGAACTTGGTGACATCACCGTGCCACAGTGACTGGCATTTGACTTGTTGTCTATCGTCTATCCAAGCCCAAGGTGGTAGTTGCCACTGTCGTCAGTTTTCATTCCTCTTCTAGTCGTACGCAGGATAATATTTTGAGGCTTGGGGGTTCAGGGGGTTTTTCTCATTTCCATATTTGTTTCCATTCATGTTTGTGAATGAGTAGCAAAAGAAAGAAAGAAAAATGGCTGAACTTCGTTGAAAGCTGTCCAAAAACCAGCAAAAGTAAAAACTTCCTTGAGACCTTAAGAGTATGCAGTGCATACTTGGTATTTTTCAAAATTTCTTGAGAGTGTGTGGCGCACACAAAGCCTACCCTTTGGGGACAGCCCTTGGTGTGCTATGAAATATTTTTTCATTCCTTTATATGAAGCTTCTACTAAAGCTTCGTAGATCTTCCCACCAAAATTAGGTATATGCGGTATATCGGTAATGCATTCATCTACCATGCCGTTCACCCAGCTTCAATTCTAATGGTATCATAGACTTCATGCTATTTTCCTGCTACCGGTATTTGATTCCTTACACAACACAGGTTTGGATTTCTTTAAAAACTGTACGTTCTGCTGCAGCATGTTTAAACCTGCCCTTGCACCATAATCCACAACTAAATTAACAAATTAAATAAAACCGATTTTGTATTCCAGCTGACTACATAAATATTCTATTGTTCAGTAAAACGTCTGCAAAATTAGCTGGAATATGCCATCGAATTTTCGTTAGCAAGACTCTCCCTTCCTTTAGTTTAAGCAAAAGCTTCATAGGTGGAATGGGAGAGTTGGTTGAATTTTTGTGACACAAGGATATCAAAGGTCATTTTGTGCCAACATAGAATATTTTTATGCTGACCTATTGCAGGTCAATATGTCTAGAAGGGTTTTTCAGAGTCAGTAGGACCAAAGATCGATAGATAATGCCTCCATTTCACGTAGCCAATATTGCTGTTTATCTTTTCACTTTGGCATCTAAATATTTTTGTTTCTACATAACTATATTTAAAAGCAATTTGTACCCCATTTGTGCCAGTTTCTGATAGATGTGACAGACTAAATGCTAAAGATCTAATGTTAATATTTTAACGATTACGAGCATTCAAACTGTAATTTTTGTTTGCAGTATTGTCTTGATCTTAGTCACCAGAAACGATGCCTGCAATAACTGCCATCTCTTAAACTTGCTGGATAATGTATTTGCGAGTTTGATCATGCTCGTCGGTGTGGATCATCTTCTGAATCCTCCTAATGTTGAAAAATTGAAACGAGAGTTGAAGGTCTGACTTCCTGTTGTTTTTAATATATGACTCAATTGTCATTCAGTATATTTGCTTAGTAAAATTAACATTATATAAGTTGAAACTTTAATTAGTATCGTTAATTTTTCTTTCTAGTCATTATTGATTCTTTAAAACTTGTAGGTGATCTTGCAGTATGACTTGACGGGATGAACCTGTGGTGTACCTTGTAGGTATGGGGGAGGAGGGCTCTTCAAGTATTATGTAAGCACCCTTGGGGAGGGGGGGGGTTGAGATTTGCTTATTTTTGCTTGCAGCGCAGTGTGGTAACGCATATGCTTAGTGTGCTGTTAACTTGGATTTGGCTCTTCAACGGTGCAAAGGGCACTTACTCAGAGATTTCATAAAGATTGCACTGCTCACTGTAGTCCAGGGTTTGGTTCCCTAGGCGTTAAGAGGTTAGGATTTCTCGCGAAAACAGTAGGTCCTAGGGCAGTGTGACCATGGTAGTCGTTGAGCCATAAAACCACAAACAAACGATTTTTGCTAAACGGGAAAGGGGGTTCTGAACCATGTTTACATAAGGAAACTATAACTGCCTTTAGAGAACTGCAGTACTGACAAGGTAAGTGTCTCAAATGCCAGTCGTACCTTGAATTGGGACCTGTGTCATATGAAAGGTATATGTGAGTAATAAGAGGAATTGAAAGGATTAGTCCATTACTTATTTATCCACTATTTGCTTACAATATATGAAATATTAATATATGTAATAAAAATGTGACAAAATGCTTTATAATAAGATATATCGTTAACTATTGTCCCTTATAGTTTAATAATATGTATAATATACACTAAAACGTCCCTAAGGTGATCACCGTCGGTTCCGTGAAAAAGTGGGCGCTCATGGAAGGAGTCTCCGAATTGCGATAAATTTTGCATTGGGTCTGTGGGGGGTGAGGAAACCCATTTCTAGAAAAAGTGGCCATTAAGGGAGTTGGTCGCTGAATGAAGGTGGTCGTTTAGAGAGGTTTTACTGTACATATATAGTTTAATAATATATGTATAATATATATAGTTTTGTAATAATAGTAACCAAAAATTTAGAGAACCAAAATCTTACATAAGAAGGTGGAGGGCACAGGCATATGCTTATTTTTTCTGACAACGGGTAGGGGGAGTATAAAATAGCCAGAAATATATTTACGTAAGACTTGAACGGCCCCTGACCTTGTGATGTAACTTGTAGATGACCCTGTGATGCAAGTCATTAGTGATCTTGCAATATGACATGACAAGATGAACCTGTAGTGCAACTTGCAGATGACCTTGTGCTTGTCAATAGCCTTGTAATGTAACTTGCCAATGGCCTTGTAATGTAACTTGAAGATGAAACTTTGGTGTAACTTGTGGATACACACATATGGAGAACTTATTGATGTAACTTAGTTCATGAAGGCATGGTTTATTGAACAAAATATGATATTTTTAATTTATGGATCTTGAGAAAATTACTTTTTTCCTGATTTTTATTATTCAAATATATTTATTGATCGTTTAAGATTTCTTATAACTTTTAAATGTCATAAGTTGCATATGTGGCTAAAGCAAGATGGATATTTCACAGGCCTGTTATCCATTGATAGATGTTTTGCTCAAGCAACAGGACGAAGAAAATTTGACCATCGGTGACTTAACACAATGTGTAGATGTGCTGCTCTCATATGAATCACAGCTCCTATTGGTATTATTTCAAATTAATTTAAACTTTATTGCACATGAATGGAATGCTTAAATCAGACTTCTCCCATGGTTTGGATTTACTTTTCATAATAAGCAACTATATTATATGTCGCTTTCCTGTTTCACACCCATTAAGTGCACAATAACATACCAAATACGTTCAGCTTTGAGTTTAGATTAGACACACAAGAATGTTTATCAGTGTATTGCAGTCTAAGCATCTCAGTGTCATTTTACATAAATGCCTTTATTCGGCAGACGATTTCTCTCCTTGCATTACAAAACAACCACTTGTAGATGGCAGCCAATTAATCATTTATGACAGAGAAACACAATCATGCAATTACAGTTGGTGTGTCGGTGCAACTATTTCATCGTGACTTTCATACTTGAGATGTAAAGCTAAAGCACCAACATTGTGTGCCCTGCAGTGGTGCAGTGTGGTAACGTGTTCGCTGGTGTGCCGTTAACCTGCGTTTGACTCCCAACAGTGCAAAGAACGCTTACTTAAAATCTCATAAAAATTTCACTGCTCACTGTAGTCCAGAGTTTAGTTCCCTAGATCTTAAGAGGTTCGAATTCCTCGGAAAACAGTAGGTCCTGGAATGACCATTGTAGTCCTTGAGCCATAAAACCAAAAACAAACTAAACCAACACTATAGATTACATGGATTATCACTATGTTCAACTAGTTTTATCGGCTTTTGGACTCTCACCATGTTTATACTACCCCAAAAGCTTTTTCTTTAATTTATGCGTATGGTGTTGACTTCTGCTTGTAAATCCAATATCTGCATAGTGCTGCATCAAATAATCTTGCATATCCTGAAAGCATTTATGGGATATTGGTCGCTGAATGGTTGGATTATTGTGTTTTACTCTTTCATACAGATGAATATCCTTGTTCTTTGACATAGTAGATAATATGATTATGTATATGTCACTGATGTTTCGAAATGTATTATTAATAATAATAATATATGTATTAAATAGAAGACAGTGCCATACGATTTAGTTTAGCCATATTCTTTGCTTCTTGTAGAGCCATTTAGAAAAATTCTTGGAAGTTGCCAACAGTTCCTATGGTTGCTTATTTATCAACAGAAAGATCGTTGCCGCATCAAAGCAGTGGTGGTCCTTGACTCCTCAAGAACTGATCTTAATTTCTGCTTATGTTCATTCATTACCTAAGTCAACATGTCACGAAACTCCCATTTACCTTCCTAGGACGTGTCCTCGAGTAAATATATTTTTGCAGTAGCCTTCCACTTGCACTGATTTAATTCTCTACAAAATCATATTTAAGGTATTTTCACAGTTATATAAGAGATATGTCTGTGTAGATATTTGATCTATAACTTTTTAATATAATGCAATCAAGATAGGTGAAAGTTCATAATACTGCGGAATTTCCGAATAACAATCATCTGTGAGACCCTGTGAAAGTGATCACTCTTCAAAGGTGGCCGTTATTGAGAGGCTCAGTATTAAGATGAGTAAATTAATAGAGACACAAATAGTTGTTTTAACTATACCAGGGTTCAAAATTAGCAGGTGCACTGCTGCCATCTAGTAGCAGCAATATGAACTTTCGTTGCATTGTGGACAGTTTTAAAGCAAGACCTTTTGGCTGACGAAGCTTTTAAGGAAAATCAGGCATAAAACAAAAATAAATCTGTACTCGCCCAAAGAGAAATCTTACCACATGCCATGATATATGTGTGTGTGTGTGTAATTGACATACAAATTATACTTCGGGTTATTAGTATCATGTATGAAGTCTTTTTGAATTTTTTTTATTAATGCATACTTTTTTTCTTTTAAATAGACGTCAAATAGGCTTTTAACACTTCAGTTATTAGGCGGAATTGAACTATGTGTGCTCTGTGAAGACACTCCAACATTGGCTTACCTTGAACAAGAGGTGAAACTATTTTGTTAAGTTTTTCATTGAACGTATCTTTTTCTTGCATATTTATTAATAGATTACGAGAAGGGTATTATATATAGGTTAGCTTCACACTATATGGGTACATTGTGGTTAATATATTTGGCAGTGGTTATATCATGGTATACACGGATATGAACATCGGTGTTTCATTGTCAATTCACAAGCTGTGAACTCTGAATCTTCAAACATTATTACTAAGAGCTCACATAAAATTATTTGCTCTCAACATTGGCATAACATAACGTAGAGCAGCTAAATTCAACCTTTCTATTTGCATTCGTGAAAGAAAAGAATGTTTTTTTTAATACTACTTGCACATAACATAGTTATTTCATAATGTCAAGGCACAAGGCTTCAAGTTTGGGCATGAGTCTCTGATGTGGATGTTCACCAATTATAAGCTAATCTATAAGAGATTTTGGTCTGTTAGACTTTAAAAATTATTAGCTTAAATGGTAACGATTCTCAATATCAGAAAATTATGCTTCAAATTTTAATTCAACTATTTACAGGATCTATTTTATTTTCTGGATAGCAATAAAGGTTTACATCAGGGGTAAGTTTGACACTTCACTTTTTATATGGGTTCATTCTAGGACCTACATTTATAAATAGCGAAAAATAAATGTCATATACCGGGCTCGAATCAGCGATTTTTGGGTTGCGCCAGCATTGTCTTTACTCCAACAGTCAAAGCAATGGGGAAGTAACTAAGAGGTTGCTAATTCAGTTTCAGCCCCCCTTGCTTGGTGCATTTTATCTTCTCTATCAATGAACTCAGGCTCTAACATGAACCACATGAAAAAAGGAGGGTGTCAACACTTAATCTTATTGAACACACCCTCTCCACACCATGTATATGACCTCACCTTCTTTGGCACAGAATTGTCCTTGTACCATAAAAATACAACCAACACCCTCTCCACCCACTCTTTTAATTATTAAGAAGTTCCGCTGTGGCCCTGTAGTGGTAATGCGTTCGCCTACCATGCGTTTATTCTAGATTCGACTTCCAATTGTGTCAAAAAAAGGCATGTCACCTAACTGCTCACTGTGGTCAGGGGGTTGGTTCCCTAGTCCTTAAAAAGTTTGGATTCCGCGGAAAAATATGTCCTGGTGCAACATGGCCCTTGTGCCGTAAAACTCAAACTAAATGTTAATATTTTGGTTAAAATTGTACATTTTGTGTAACTATGTGCATTTGACTTTTTTTCCAGGCTTCTAAAATTTGGAAAGGCAGTTTTGAATTACTGCAGAACGTATCCATTCAGCATCCAAGGAATTTTCCATTGAGTATTGTTCTGGACAAGAATATTTTGGGGTATTTTTCTTTCAGAATAGTTACATTATTGGTTTGTGATATCACTATTTTGAAAAATAGCGTGTTTTGCTATGGATAATGATTGGACTATTATTTTATGTGATGACTGAATTGAATCGTTTAAACCCATAGGGTCTTACTCATAAACAATGAAACCAACTTTACGATGAGCAGCCTTTCACCAGCTGAGCAAGATGGTTTCTCTTCGAAGGAAGAAAGGTCTTCTAAATTATTATTTAGGCAAGAAGCCCTTCGCACATTGTATAAGCAAATCATCGGCACTTACTTTGTTGATATGAGCTGGGTCTGCTCGACGAGGAGTAAACCAGAAACCTCGAGTAAGTTATTCCGTTCATTATGTACGCCTTTGATATTCAGTTTCTTCAATCCATTATTTTTAAGTTTTGTTTTATAGATAACAGCAGTTTGAATAATTCTAAACTTAGTTCCAGCAGCTTATTTTAGTACTTGACCTGCAAATATGCTAGAATTTCAATTATCCAGATAGTTTACTGAAGCTGTGCCATTGCATAGTGTTAATATGTTCACATAGTATGCAGTTAATCCACGTTTGACTGCCAATGGTATAAAAAAAACTAACTACTCACTGCAGTTTGAGGTTTTGATTCATCAGCAAAATGCGTGTGCCCGCACGTCTTCGTGAATTTGATCACGGAAAACACTTAGCACCACTGGTTTAAGCACCCATGAAAACCTGAAAAACACTGGTTTTTACCAGCAGACCATAAATAGGGATGTATATAAATGAGTTCAAAGTTTGTAAAAAAGTTTCTAATTGCAGTGGAACCTGCCTAAATTGATCACCTTTGAGACTGGACTGCAATGGTTACTATATATGACATATTTTAGTATAGGCATGACTAAGTTCCTACCAGTTCCTTTTTATAAAAAGTGGTCATTTTATTCAGGTGGTCACTTTACCAGGTTTCACTGTATTTGGCTTTTTTAGCCACCAGGGTCCAGTGCAGTCGACAAAACTTCACAGGAGACTCTCATGATTTTGTGAATTTGATCATGATAGGTGAACAGCACCAGTCGATAGAGCACCTGATAATTTCTGTCCTTGATCCTAAAACTCCCAAACAGACCAAACTATTTGTTTTTTTATATATATATATATATATATGTGTGTGTGTGTGTGTGTAGGTGTTACTGGCATAGTATGAAATCCAGGCATTGTATGGCATGCCCGGACATTTTTAAACAAAGTATGAAATGTCTATTTTATTTTAATGTCTTACATACTTTCTCCAGGCAGTATATAGAATGCCTAGATTTTTTAGACAAAGTATGCAATTAAGTCACATAGTGATACACTGTGCGAAACTATATAGATAATATAAAAAACACAAATTATTCCAGTTGAACATGTTGTACATGGATAGTTGTTGATGAACAATTTCTTTTCAGCTGCAGAAAAAGGAGGTTCGACAATTACATGTGTCAATGAATTCTACTTATGCACAGAAGGTCATAAAGGCTATGCCATAAATTCACCTCCATATCAAATTTTCATATTATTTAATAAGAATGTGCCTCATTATGCCTTGCGGTAAGTTGTACAAGAAGTGTACATTAATGAGATTATCTCTGCATAAAATGTCATAAATTAATATTCATGAAGAGATGGTGTTTATTCCATCACCGATAACTGATAAATATTACCGATGATCCAAAATACCTTTCCAAAAAGTGTTTTCCCACCCTTTGTTGATTTTAGAATAGAAGTTTTTGATTTGAAGTTCATGACCCCCCAAATATAACTGTATTTTATTTTTTAATTATAACGAACAAATTGAAAGGGCTCCACTGCGCATAGGCAGGAATTTGTACCCCTGAATTTTTTTTTTTGTCGTCCAGCACCGCCACTGTTCGAAAGGTTTAAATATGCACATCACATCAGGACTCACCTTACTTGGTTCCATATAATTAATTGTAGGATATCATTGAATGCTTTAATTTATCAATTAATACGATTTCAAATATGCTCAGTACAATTTCAAATATGCTCAATACAATTTCAAATATGCTCAATACAGTTTCAAATATGCTCAACACAATTTCAAATAGACCAACGGATAAGTTTTTCATACGCCATTTATCTAAAAACGCACAGAATTTGCATTTTGTGGTATGATTAGGTTATTAAAGAAAGGTTGAATTACCTCATTTTGTTGTTTATTTATACACAAATTCCATTCTCCTGTTGTTGTTTTTTTGTTTTTTTTTAGAAAATGCATTAAAACAGCATCACAAAACAGAGGTTTCCCTTTCAGTTCCAGCAATAATGTCTTTTCAATTGTCAGTAAACTTAAGCCGCATAGCCTTTCTTGTGTTCACGTTCCTCGATAATGTATGAATTCTCTTCAGGGCCGAAAAAAAAGTTTGACTGTAGCTTGAGCTTGGAAGTGGCGGCAAGTTCTGCTAACTTATGAATTTCTTAAAATGTAACTTGAAGTTGATTTTCATTCATAAATTTTAAGTCATAAACAAGATTCACAGCAAATTCATCAGAAGTAAATAATACTGTATTTCATTTTTTAAGTGAATATAATCAAAAATCTGGCCATAGAAATCCCTTAAGCTTTCTAAAATGTTATTGGGAAACATCTCGCATATTGACCATACTTTTGGCTACAAAGAAGTTGAAAAAAATCAAGTTCCGAAAGCGAAGAGTATCTTTCTTTCATCTGCAGATAAATGCAGTTGACTATTTCCTGGTACAATCGAAAACTTGAGCTCTTCTTCTCTTCAGACCCTTTTTATCGTTTAGGCCTCAGTTCAACAATTGCCTGCTTTTTTTTTTTAATGCAAAAATCCAAATATCTTCAAATCCATGCTCCCTGTCATTTCTGAACTGCTCTATAGTATCATAAACATCCTTACAACAATACACTATATTATAGAATGAAGTTTGTTTTATATTATTCAAGATATTACTTTTTAAACTATTTTTTAAACAACATTTTAACCGTTTGCTGTCACACGTGCCTTGTATTCCTCTGTAAGTAGTTTTCTATAACGCGTGTTTTCATACTTTGATTGACAACTACAGGAACATTATTCGTAAAATACAAACTTTTGGTAAATGTTTGACGACTGTGATAGGCCATAGCGCGATTCTCTCTCGAACGTTGAAACATTTTTTTCAGATTCTTTCCCAGCAAATGCAACCAATTAGATTTTCTTCTATTTTATTTATATTGATGTATTTTTATTTTATTTCCCAGAGATTAAATGTTTTGATGTGTTAAATATGTAATTTATCACTGCACCATTAATCATTTATCATACATCATTGTATCATTAATCATACGTCATTTATCACTGCATCATTTTAATTTTTCTGCAATTCCTGGTATTATTATATACACTTAATTTATTTTATTTTTATTTGTTAATTTAATAATCATATGAATTCAATAAACGCTTAATTTAATTGCTTAATTTCAATTTTTTATTTTTAGCAATTTATTGATAATTTTTAATGTAAATAGTTTACTATAACATGAATATTTTTGAGCCTTTTCTACGCACAACTAAAGAACGGAATTAAGCTGGAGTTGGCTTAAATCCAGCCAACTTAACCGCAGAGACGTAAAATCCAATCAAAATAAGGCGAGTTCTACTTGAAGGATGATTCAAGTATTGTCCACATCCAATGAAAAGTCGTCGTTGTTAGGTGTTGGATGACCACTGCTCAACTTGACAAAGGTTGTCAATTTCGTTGCCCATACTAAAATCGAAGTGACACCAAAAAATTCAGTGCTAAAGCGCCAATTGTGCAAATATTAAAGCATTGCAATGGTGTACGGCAGGAATTTTTAGAACTATGCTATAAATGTGAATGTTATGCCATGTTGCATAGAAACGTTTTAATTGTTGGTTTTTCTCATTAGAAGGTGGAATTTTATTAACAGTTAACTATGTTATTACCAATTTAATTCAGAATTTTATAATTTTGAATTAAATTGCAGGAATTTTTAAAAGAAATAAATTCATAAATATAATAATATAATATCGGTGCTGTTGCTTGTTTCTGTGCACCGCACACCCAGAATATTTGCCCCCGATATTCATGTTTGTAAAAATTGCAACACCATGAAGGACTCGTCCGAATTGAATGAAATTTAATGTACAAACGACCTGTGTTGATACAAATAAACGATTAAAATTACAAAGCAAAAAAACAATATTACATGTCGAAAATCAGTATTTGGTGAAGCCACCACGCGCTGCAATAAGTGATGCTATACGACGTGGCATGGAATCAAACAGATGTTGAATGTGTGCCTGAGGAAGAGCATTCCAGATTGCTTGTATGCGACCCCAAAGTTCATCTGTAGTAGCTATGGGACGAGGATCACGAGCGAGACGCCGACCAACGAAATCCCACACATGTTCAATCGGCGACATATCCGGCGAATAGGCAGGCCAAGGAAGAAGCTGTATCTGTTGTGATGAAAAGAAGTCTTGAACATTCCTGGCAATATGTGGGCGGGCATTGTCCTGTTGAAATACAGCTCCGGGAATGCCTTGAAGGAAGGGAACAACTTCGGGCTCCAGAACTTCATTGATGTACCGGTTGCTGTTAAGATTACCCACAATTCGTAGCAGCTGAGATCGTCCATGATACGCAATCGCACCCCAGACTATAACTCTGGGGTATCGTCCACTATGACGTTGGATAACGCACTCCGGAAGGTGGCGTTCACCGGTATAGCGTCTAACACGGATGCGGCCATCACTGTACCCCAAATTAAAGCGGGATTCATCAGAAAACACCACTTGTTGCCAATCAGCACGCCAGTCTCTATGTCCATGAGCCCATTGTAGCCGCAAGTGTCGATAGTTTTGCGTCAGGAGGATCCTGTATAAAGGAACTCTTGCACGCAGTCCACGGTGCAGTAGACGCCGACGAATTGATGAAGCACACAATGATACACCTGTAGCAGTGCACCAACATTCTGCCAACTGTCCAGATGAAGCAAAACGGTCCGTCACCGCCATGCTGACCAGGTGTCTATCATCCCGTGCTGACGTCACCTTTCGGCGTCCACTCCCGGATTTCTGAGTTGTCTGGTTCTCTTGAACCCACTGCTTCTAGACTCGTATCACTTTGCTGCTGTTACGCCCCATACGAGCTGCTATTGCACGATAAGAAAACCCTCCTCCACGAAGCCCTAGCATTCGTCCCCGTTCAAACTCCGTAACTTGCTGAAATGTCGCCCTCTTTCGTCGTAGAGGCATAGTGACGTCTCATGTAACGTTTACCACTAGCAGATAACCATACACGCCCCGCTACAGCCCTCTATTTATACGGATCCATCAGCAGTTCAGAGGGCGCTGCTCAGCCCACGCAGAGGCGATGACTCTGAAATTCTAATCATTTGAATAGCATACCCTAATTTGCATTTCCTGAAAGTTTCAGCTCAATCAAGTGATTCCTTCATGGTGTTGCAATTTTTACAAACATGAGTTTATTATTCAGCTTCTGTGTTTAATAATGGTATCTTTTCAGCCCTGTGTCTCACAAAACATTGAAATCTCTAACTGTAAAGAAGTTGATGCCGAAATATACATGAAGGTATGTCGACCGAAAGTGTATTTTGTGAAAATTACAACTTATTGCTAAAAAAGTATTAGAACTCTATCTGTTCCTGTTAAGTTTAATTTATGAGATTCTTATATCATTGTTCAGTTTTTTAATAAGATGCTTTTATAAAATGCGATAATGCAGAATCGTATTGCAAAACAAAAAAGTAGCTGTGCCTTAGTATGTGAAATAAAAGTTATTTTAATACTGTCTCTGTTCAGATTTTGTGTCGTTTTGTTTTAATATACTTTTAATACATTTTTTACCATTGTATTATAGTATTAGTTTTGATTTTAAAACCATATGTATGGCCTCACTTTGTTTGGTGCAGAATGACCTTTGCTGCCCCTGTGCCAACAAAAGTACAACCAAAGCTGTCTGTCATTTTTGTGCAAACAATAAAAGTTTACTCTTACCACAGAATGATGCATTGTCAATACTGCTTTACAGTTTTTTCTGTGCCTGCAAAAATGTATCATACCCATGAAGCTAATTGGTCAGAGTTTGTGGTTACACGCACTTGCAGCATTTTAAACCCTTTATTTTTGGAAACAATACAACCATGCCATATACCAGGTTTCCATGTAAACTAGAAAATCTGAAATTGTCAGAAAATTTTAAATTGTCCCTAAAAGTGAGGGGAAAAACAAAAATTTTTCGTCAAACCTGGAAAAATCAGGCAGAAAACTCTCCTAACCTGTGCTGAATAGCTAAATTTTACACAAACATGCAGCTATTTTCCCCAAAACTATAGTTCAAAATTTTGTTTGCTGTCAGTCAGAGAATTTTGTCAAAAAAGTCAGAGAAAACTTTCCTAACCTGTGCTGAATTTCACATGAGCATATGGCTATTTTCCTCAAAACTCAAGTTCAATTCAAAGTTTTGTTTGCGATCAGTCAGAAAATTTTGCCTGAAAAGTCAGGGAAAACTTTCCCAACCTGTGCTGAATAGCTAAATTTCACAGGAATACGAGGCTATTTTCCCCGAAACTGAAGTTCAGTTCAAAGTTTTGTTTGAAATCAGTCAGGTAATTTTATCCAAAAAGTCAGAGAAAAAAACCTGGGAAAGTCAGAATTTTTTTTTCCGCGGTGAGTGAGAACACTGCATATGTCTAGCCCCGATAACAATGAAAATAGTAGTTAGCTTTTAATGCATAATTAAACTTTACTGGAGTGGAAAAAATATTGAGGAAGAAAAGCATGTAGTGTGATATATTTGCTGATAATTTGGGTTCTAGTTTTCATTAGTGGATTAAGAATTTTCAAATTGTCAAAATTTTTTAATAGATATATGATTACTTTTTTTTTAAAGCGCAAGAATATCTACGGTTATGCTGTGCTGAAATGTGCAGCTTTTTGAAGAATCCAAATCTCGATTGCATAGGAAATCAAACTTCAGACTGTGGGTATAAGAAAAACAGCATATGCTCTGTGATACCAGTAGAGTCAAGCCAGGGTTATTCTAGCCCACGGTAGGCAATAAATAACAATATATTTTAAATAAAACCCATAATTGGTCAGTACTCAAAAGACAAACAAATTAGTAAGAACAGAAAAAAAAGTAAGAAAGGATATACAAAGAAATGGAAATAGAATGATCGTAACTATAAACAAAAGTCTCAAGGTTTCTAGAAAAAAAATTTTTTTTTTTTTTGCACTGTTATTGTTTATATTTCAATTATGTGGCTTGTGACGTCTCTTACCAAACAAAAACTTTAAAATCTAAACGGTTGAAGTAAAAATATTATTTTAAGAATACCTTTCAAAATATTTTTCTAACTGGAAGTTTCGTGAGAGTGAAAAGTTAATTTTTGTGTTTTCACATAACCTACTATAAAATAGATAACACATTCAGCATGGGTACATAATTTGAGTATGTTTTTCTTTGATTAATGGTTGAAAGAATTGCTATAAAATCTATTTTGAATGTTCTGTATAAAGCAACATAGCAAATCAATACCAACAGATGTTATGTTTGAGAATTTGGTCAGATATAGTGCTGCCTCATTACGCTGCTCACATTTTATCAGACAATGGAGTTCCAGATTAAAAATGAGTAGGTTAATATGGGGAAAAAATAACTATACAAAATCGCATTTCCAACCACTATTTCAGAAGTGCACTCCAACACAAAATTGCTCCTTATTAAAAGATATGTGTTTTACTTAATTTTTTTTTCAAATATTTCTAATTAGTGAATGTCTTCCAAAATAAAATCCTCTTACATATATAGGGCCGCACAGTGTGGTAACACATTCACCTAGTGTGCCATTAACTCGGGTTCGATTCCCAAAGAAGTCTTACTCAGAGATTTCATAAAGCTCGCACTGCTCACTGTAGTCTGGTTCCCTAGGCCTTAAGAGGTTCAGATTCCTCGGAAAACAGTAGGTCCCAGCGCAGCATGACCATTGTAGTCCTTGAGCCATAAAACCACAAACAAACCTACATATATAAAATTCTATAACGTATACTGCATCTGTATATTTGACTTCACAAGATTGTGTTATAGGTAATCTAGGAAGGGAACTATGGCTTAATCAGGATTCTCATACATTTCTCCATGTTAAAATGAAAGACCTATCAGTAAACAAGAATAGGATGAATTAGAGATAATCTATGTAACCAACTTCACTCTTATACTATTTTAAGAATAAAATTTGGGATGAAATTATAACATAATATGGAGAAACGTTGAGGAATAAGAAAATTTAAAAGAATTTTGGCAAAAATAATGTCTCTTAAGGCCCACAAATCGTTTCCTAAAAACTTGTGGACTTTTATGGATTGTACGAGTCCTGTTAACTATAATACATTTATGCACAAGTGTATTGAGTGTTAAACTCAGCCCGTAAGTACACACAAAACTTAACAGTAAATAAATATTTACATGTGACGACATTTTCTATGTGCATCTTCGTTACAGATGTTTGTTTTTATGGCACAAGGACAGTAATGGTCATGCTGTGCTGTACAAATTTTCTATGAAATCTGGGCTCCAGACTGGTAGACAGAGAAGCGTCATTCTATGCAGTAGCATGGGGAGGGAGGGCTTGCCAGGTTTAAAATCCCCCCCCACTCCTCCATTGGCTATCAAAACACATTTTCTTTGAGATTACATCACATGATCGTCTTTAAAGACACTTTAGCCCCCCCACCCCTATAATTTTTTAATTGCTATGTGACTAATTCTACGATATTACAGAGCCAAACCAGAGTTATTTGCATTATAGACAAATGTGTAAAGTACTAAACTACCATAGGACAATGGACTTACATTCTTCACAAGTAAGCTGCACCATAGGACAGTGGACCTACATTATCCCTGAGGAATCTACCAGTGGACCTACGTTATCCACGAGGAAGCTGCACCAAAAGACAGTGAACCTGCATTATCCCAGAGGAATCTGCACCATAAGACAGTGGGCCTACATTATCTATGAGGAGCCTGCACCATAGGACAATGGACCTACACTATCTGAGGAATCTGCACCATGGGACTGTGGACCTGCATTATTCCCGAGGAATCTGCACCATGAGACAGTGGGCCTACATTATCCCTGAGGAATCTGCACCATAGGATAGTGGGCCTACATCGTTCCTGATGAATCTGCACCATAGGAGAGTGGACCTACATTATCCTTGAGGAACCTTATTGCACCGTAAGAGAGTGGACCTACATTATCCTTGAGGAACCTTATTGCACCGTAAGAGAGTGAACCTACATTATCTCCAAGGAATCTGCATCACAGGACAAAGGAGCTACATTATCCCCGAGGTAGAATCTTTTAAGGACTACAGAATCAACCCTAGACTATAATGAGCAATTAGTTCAAGATTGTGGGGATGGAGTGTAACACCCTTGGTGAATGCATTACGACTGTACTATTAGATTTTAATTGAACTTCATAGAATTTAATCATATTCTATTTCACTTTAAAGTTAAAATAGAAAATACTACTGAAATATTTAAAGAACTTTATTAAATATATATATATATATTACAACTCTTGCAACAAGATAATGAAAATGCTTAAAAAACAATCCCCACAAAAATATACAGTTTTATGTATAATAAATGATTTGTAACCTACTCAAATAAAAGGACTGAACATAAGGTTGAACAAAAAAAAATAATTTACACATCCATAAAATTAAAATTGCTACAGAGCAAAACGAAACCATATCAATAAAATTCATAGCAAAAACAAATATACCACTCCTTCACTTTGTAAATAACACATTTCATGTAATAATCATATGACACAACTCGGCCATTATGTCACTGGCATAAATGTCATACGCTGACATTAATAAGTCTGTCGTACATTGGCCATTGTTATATTTTTTATATCAAGACTGAATTGGAATGATGAGGTTCATAAAGACTTCTTTGGGAGTTTGTGTGTTATGACACGAGGGCAGTAATGGTCATATTGGTGCCAAAACTTCATGATACAGAAATTATGCTTTTAACATGTGCTTATTCACTTTACTGTGCAAATCAAATTTTAAATTTGCCACGAGTTAATTTCAAGTATACAATAAGTAACATATCTAGTAGCAACTGATAAAACAGCACACTAAAAACTATTAATTCGAGTACACTTTAATTGTTTTGTTAGTATAACTATCACAAAAAAGTTTATGGAAACTTATCAGTAAAATTTAACTAACTTCATATGTAAACAAAACTAATACTGTGCCCAATCAAACAAAGCACACAAAATAGGGCAATTTCTTGCTAATACATCAAGATAGTACACATATTTTATAATACATCACCAATGGATCCAGAAAAACAGACAGCCTCTTTTATCACAGTTTTTGAAATCGAGCAAGAACATGGGAACATTTACACGAGGAATAATCTTTCGTAAAATTAAGTAAATGGCATTTTTTGATGAAAATGATTGTAAAACTGTTATATCAAAACCTAAAGATTAAGTAGAGAAGGAACCAAATTTCTCATCTAAAAAACGTTAATGGATTTGCATGCAATTTTTTAAATTTGATCAAAATTTAAATGAAACAATATAAAAGTCTTCAACAAACCTAACAGTTGCTCAGATACATTGAATCATAACATGTCTAACACAAAAGAAAATATATATGTGTGTATATAGCGTCCTTTACACTAAAAACCAATTATATGGCATACACGTAATTAATAATAAAGCTTATTGTGTGTGTATACTTACACAATAAAACTATAAATATGTTTTTATAATGTGGCACAATTTCATAACTATTTACATTAAACAATCACATTCAATATACACACACTGGCCACAAAACACACCTTTATTTAAAACCACACAAATATAGAATTGCTTTCCTTCCACATAACAGTATATATGAGTATATACTGTTATGTACCCAAAAACTGTTTTGTACTGCCAAAAGAATAATAATAATAAACGATAGTTAGCTCTGTGTATAGAGTTTCTAGTCATATGGATGAAAAAATCCTCAACTTTCCCCTGTGGCGTTTCTTTTTTCATTATGATTCGAAATTAGCATGGAAGAATACTCTGTATATTGTACTGTGCAATACAATGCTTAATTACACTTATGAACTATATCACACTTTTATTTTAAAATAGTCAAATTTAATTATAATGGTATTCAAGGGAGCATAAAATCTTCAACATTGTAACCAATAAAATAATTACATACAAATAATCCATTAGGTTAATTAACTTAAGAATTTTGAGTTGAAAAATCAAGTTGTCGCTATAACCGAAGTCGACCCTATTTCTGTTTTAATACGAAGGTTTCAATTTGGCCAGTGTGTATATACAGTACATAAATTTTTACACACTGTAACTTCAATTCAAAAATAAAATAACGACAAAAAAACTTTTAATTCATACAAGGAATTTCCATTTTTTTAATAAACATTTTAATAAATTTGTACATTTTACTTTTCACGAAATGGCAGTGCTTCGTATTTAATTCAATATATTTTTAGTATTTTTCTTTCAATGAAAAACAAAAAAAGTTTTATACAAAAAGCAAAAAATTCTATAATGGTGCATTTTTACAATTCCCACATTTAGTACCTAATGAAACCATGAAGGATTAGATATATAGTTTATCACATAATGTGTGATAAAACATCATTGACTAGTCACAAGTGCCTATATAGTAAGACGGTTTTGTGCTTTCTTTGGAATATCGTATCAAAATATATGCACGAGAATATGGAAATAGTGGAGTAATGTTAAATTGTACTGGATATTAGTACACAATAAATCACATATATTACTGTATTTTACTTAAATAATGTTTAATCTCCAGTCCATTTTAAGCATGATTATCAGCATATAGCGATTATCTACTAGCGAAAACTACATCTTCCTTTCGCACAACTGCCATAAGAAAAACATATATATTGCAGTACTGCATGTGAATAAATGATTATGCAGTAATTTTTTTCTTGGAGATAAATTGCTTGAACAGGATAGTCAAATTTATATCAAAATGAAATTTCAGGCACAAACAAAACATATGTTTGAGAATTTTGGGGAATGAATAACTACATATATTTTAATAGCTAATGCTAACAAAAATAAATTATGTATAATATGGGTGCATGGCAGTACTATAAGTTAAACACATTTATCACTCTGTGTTTTTACATTTTATGTCCAAGAGCAACATTATGGGTCATCTAAGAACACAAATAATGGCTTGAGATGACCTCTACACCATAATACATGTGCATATAAATAAGCTTATTGGGAGGTATGAATACGAGGAGGAGGTGTGAATATAAAGGCCATGGTCACAACTGGTGGGTCACTAACTTTAACATACTTAGAATCCGGGATGAGGACGGCGTCTCTTTTTCTCCTAAAACAAAAACGCTCTAGCTTGAGCTAATAAACGTGGGTGTCATAATTTTCACCTAATATTTCCAGTGGCAACAACCACTGCAGTGGAGTAGGAACTTACACACAGAGGTATGGGACCAAAAAACAAAATTATGAATTTATTTGGTGCATGTTGGTTGGTTGCATTTTTATGGCACAAGGACAGCATTGGTGCATATTTGAGCTTTTATTTAATTAAAAGATAATAAATGTAACCTAGAGCTTCAAGTCATTGTGAAAAACAATGCATTTTTTTTCCAAGACCAAAATCCTTTACAAATTGCTGTCGTTTAATTTTATATTTGCCTAATTAGCTTAACTTTGGAGGGAAAAAAATTCTCAGACTTTTCCAGGTTTTTCCAAACTTTTTTAACAAAATTCCTTGACTAATTGCAAACAAATCTTTGAACTGAATTCCAGTTTTGGGGAACCAATATTATTTTTAGCTATCAGCTGCTACCTCTCAAGAGTCTCACAACAAGATATACTTTGTATTCTCTTCCATTTTAAACCTATTGAATAGAAGCGGAATACTGTTATATATTAAGTCCATGTAGACAGTTCTACTGCTGTTCATAGTACCTATGTTGCATGCCATCATCATCATCATATTCAACCATTATCTATCCACTGCTGGATGAAGGTCTCTCCAAATGCTTTCCACACAAGTCTATCCTGGGCCATTCGTTTCCACGTCACCCCAACCTGTTTTCTTATTTCATCCACCCATCTAGTTTGAGGACGTTTTCTAGGTCTTCGATGGTCTATGTAATGTATATTTAGTTCAATTCCTTATAAACTCATTTTGTAAGTAACAAAAGTAAATAATAATAATGACAGATGATTTTTATGTAAAGATTCAGCCAACTGGATGAGGATACCGGATGTTATATATACTTATATAATATCATATTATATATATATATTCTTTCTTATTATTATATATATATTATCTATTATTATTATATATTTATATAGGATACTATGTTGAGGATACCGGAGGGTTAAAAAGGTTAAGAAATACTGCCTTAGACTATGGTGGGAAAAAATAAAGATGTGTTCTACAACACCATGGGTACAGCCTGAATTATATTAACTAAGAAGCCAGCAAAATATGCATTTATATGCACTTAAAACCCTCAAAATATGCATGTACATGCACTTAAAATGAATAAACAAGAAACCTAAAATAAATAAGAACACGCTTAAATTTTTTTAACTTAGTTGAAAATCATATGCCCTGCGTTTTAAAACGGATTTAGTATTAATTACAGAGCAGAGATATTCGATATACGCAAAATGATATGCTTTATACAGCACAATTTCTCTAATGGCATATCACAATGTATCTCTAGATATTCTGAACAGTCAAGCTTTATCTTATATTATGCAATAACATTTTTATAGCCAACAGAATCATCTCCAGAGCTACAGAAGTTATTATACAGTACTTTAAAAATTTTGCAGGTTGTGTATTACAAAGAGTTTATTCATGCTATATACCACACACACACATCTATCGTCGATAGATAATGATGTGGAATTTTATAACATGTGTTTATTTTAATCTGACCATATCAACTGTCAGTCTAGCACAATAAAGCCAAATCTTTAATTTCCCTAACAAGGTTGGTGGCTATAATTCAACTATGACTCCATTTTTGTCACTCTGTAACATAATTGTGTACGTTTACAAATTCCATTGCCTTTCTGCTCAAATAATGAGTAAGAAGAAAATTTAGCATTAGTGTTGCAGGGGAAAATTTAATAATTAATTAGTTTTAATAAAGGAATAATAAAATTCTTAAAATTACTAAAACCCTTAAAATATGCATTTATTCTGGAAATTCATCGTTTTCATGCATTTATATGCACTGATGGCAAAAAAAGAACTAAAATATGTATGATTGCATATGCACACATGTATTATTTGCATACAATTCGGGCTCTAACCTTTGAGATCAAATCCGAAAAGAGGGCAAGGTAGTTTGTTTGTTTTGTGGTTTTACGGCTCAAAGACTACAATGGTCATGCTGCGCCGGGACCTACTGTTTTCCGAGGAATCCGAACCTCTTATGGCCTAGGGAACCAAACCCCGGACTACAGTGAGCAGTGCGATCTTTTTATGAGATCTCTGAGTAAGCGTTCTTTGTACACTGTTGGGAGTCGAACCCGGATTAACGGCGTACTAGGCGAACGCGTTACCACACTGCGCCACCGCAGGGCCGAGGGCAAGATAGGTGAGCACATTATCATTAGGCCACCATAGGACAAGTAGCTAATTGATGGTAAAGTCGAATCACAAACTGTATGAAGGTCACAGTTCCAGGACCTACAGTTTTCCGAGGAATCTGAACCTCTTAAGGACTATGGAACCAATCCCAAGATTACGGTGAGCAGTTAGTCAGTGAGCTTTACCACCATCGAGAGTCAAACCCGGGTAAATGGCATGGTATATGCGACCACCGCAAAGCCAAGTTTAAAAGATTCTCTTGTAACCTTATGTTGTTGTTTTTTAAACGTAACAAAATAGGGGAAATGGTCAATTTCAAAAGTCATTTTCCTGTCAATTTAATTTTCTCTATATAGAGGTTCTACCTTTGATCCCTCCCCCCCACCACCCCACCGCCGTTTGCCCCAATCTGTTCAACAAAGGGGGACTCAAAATGCTACGTTAACAATTGTTAATACTGAAAAATAAAAATTGAAGGAATAGAAATGTTGGGAATCAGTTTGATTTCACATAATTTGTTAATTCAAATCAAAATCGTGGCAGAATATAATTTAAAAATTGTTCATAGAAAGAAGAGTCGGTGACATGTTATAAAATATAAACATATATTTCTTATATATGTAAATATAATAACTGTTAATAACATAAGTTATGCATAATTTACAATTGTAACACCTTTTGACTATCCTTTAGAAACAAAAAATTTCTAATAATTTTCAGTCAAATTAATCATGGAAAAAACTTGTCAAACTACTTATCGTTTAAGTATTTTATGTCAATGTTGTCTAATTTGATTTTATCAAAAAGTTAGACCAAAGCATAATTTTGACGTGAATGAATTTAAATATCACAAAAATAGGTTTACACCAGCGTTGTAATTCAGCTACCAAGCATGGGATTGTTGACAAAAGCAATAACTGCAAGGTATTTGCATTTTGAATTGTTGATGAAATCTGTGCCTGCAAGACATTTGCATTATTGTGCCATATTTGAACTTTGATAATTTTCAACTCAAGTAAATCACTTTCCCTCGTCACAGAATTTAATGCATGCCATGCAAGTACCACTAGGCAAACAAACAGAATGGTAGGCATCGCCTGAAATAGAGAAAAAGGTAAATACAATGTCCATAACTGACAAGCAAATAACTAAGCATAAATTGCAAAAATTATTATAAAATCTAACTATACAACAATTATAGATTTAGTATACCATGTCACTTTCGTCCAACAGAGGTCTAGTATGGGACTTAAAGCAGCTGGAAAGGAAAATGTGCCGCCTCCTCTTCAAACCCAAGTCAGTGGCATTGAAAAACATACGAGCTCATGAGGCACAACCCCCCCACCACCATTGGATAATGAAATACATTGTTTCCTTTAACGTTGAATTGTTCTCCTTCTTTTACAGCTATTTGAGCCCCCATACTTTTTGAATTGCTATGCACCTGACCTGAGCGCATATGTATATTTTTCCCCTACTACTAATCTTTAGACCATTCAGTGTTGAACAATCAAACAATATGACAGACAGCGGCCAGTCATTCATTGACAATACAGAGTACTAAATGGGCTATGAGCATCACCGTTAAAAACATGCAGCCTTTCATAAGTAGTTATTCATTTGAAAGTTGACCATTCTCAAACTTGCTTATCTCAGTTGATAAAATAGGGAACTGGTATTTCCAGTATGGCACAAATATGATCATATTGAGTGTATGACTAATCTATATATATATATATACAACCTAACAACTATATCTACTAGCCAGTTACACAGAACAGGTTCAAAGGACGGAAACTTACCACAGGCACAAATAATGACCCCTGATGCTGATAAGGTTAAGTGTGAAGTCAGGGGCAGTCTGCATAATGTACAAGGTCCTCTTAAGCGCATTTTTATGCCCCAGTGACTTTCAGGTTCTTCAAAATGGTACTTTGATGATTCATGAACAGTTTCTTCCTAAAAAATGCACAATTAAGATTATCTGCGAACAAGCTAAAGGTTGACTCTACATAATCTCTCATTTAACCCACGAGCAGGCGCGCGGGATGTTTCACACCCCACAACTTACAATTTGTTAAAAGAACAGTCCACCCTTGCTTTTGAAACTGGCCAAACTCTTTCCTGTTGCCTTCAAAGTCACAATCTTTTGGGGTAGGGTAACAAAGTGGAAATTCCACTTATTGTTCCCTGTAAAATTGGACGTTTTTAATGAAATAATGCTATATAATCAGATGGGGTGCAAATCACCCCGCGCGCGTTCTCGCGTTCCTCTAATCCGTGTGCCTGCTTGTGGGTTAATCACTTGACTCTATAAACTCTCATTTGTATAATACATAAACATTTCACATTCATAATACAGTGGAACCTCGATACTTCAAAATTCTCGGCAAATCAAAATGATTCTCATTTTCCCTTAAAATACCTCTTGAACCTCAATAACTCAAAAGTAAAAAATTCCTTCCCTTGAAGTTAGTTATCGATGTTCCACTGTATCTCTTTATAAAACCTTTTTGATTTTTAACTCACAAAACTGAGGAGCTTGTAACATCAAAAATACACACTTGTCATACACTGTGCTTAAATATGTTAATTACAATTTATTCATATATATATATATGCATATAATTTATATAAATATTCATATATATATATGCATGTATATGCACAAAGTTCTGGCAAGTGTGCATACACTCAAGCAGCTATACTCATGTTAGCATTAACAGGGGTAGTAATAGCTGAGTAGCATGTAGGTAACAAGGTCCCACCAATACATATTATTACCCTACAAAAGGAACTTCTGTGTTCAAGTTGATGTGTATACAAGCTGAGTGCTGTAGAATTGGGGGGTTGGGGGGAGGGAGCAAGGGTGCACATGATTATTGGTCTCTGCAAATTTTGTTATTCTACCCATGTTATTTTAACCAAGTTCCAGATGCCCTGTGCAAAAGTGAGTGATGTAGTTTTGAAACAGAAATATGAGGAAGTTAAAACACCCCAACGACCTGGTAAACCAAAAAAAAAGAAAAAAAAAATCAAAATAAATTGAGACCCTCACTGTGATACCACTGATGTGTAATGAAGCCAGACCGTTAGGTGTCATGAGAAATGGTGGCCAAAGACTTTCAATTGTCATTTTGAAGCGATATAAGTAACCATAACATCAGCTGGGCAGTAGTAGCATGTGGATTCCATGAGTGAGGTACAGCCCATGTCTATGATCACTACTTGGAACGTGACCCGTCATTTTCAGTGTTGTAAAGTATGCTACCATTGGACACCAAAACAATGGTAGCACATCTCATGGATTGGAAAATCATGCTATACGTTGTGGTGATCTGATGCATGGATGTGGATATGGCATATGTTTGGCAAGCATTACTTATATGACTGTATTGTTCACACTATGAAGTTTAGAATAATCGGAATCGTGGTACGACCTTTGTCCACTGGTTTTTGTGTCTGGATCAATGAATGCCAATGCTTATGAAACAATTTTGAGCAATTCGGTGCTACCCATACTGTGGCAGCAATACAATATTGGCACATTTCATTTTTAGCATGACAATTCATCAGTTCATAAAGCAGAGGCAGTAGTTTGAGAAAATGAGAGTGGATAAATTCAACTGGTTCATCCAAAGTGTTGATCTCAACCCTATAGAACACCTTTAGGATAAGTTGGACAGCCAGTTTAGAGCAAGACCAAACCATCTAAAATCACCACACCTCAGTGTCTACCATATTCAAGGAGGAATGGAACCAAATTCCTGCAGACATCTGTCACAAAAATAGTGGAAAGTCTTCCTCAAAGGACAGAGGCTGCGATAGCGGCAAAAAGTGAACCTACATCACATTGAAACCATACCAGATCCAGGTTAGAATATTGCTATGGGCATCCAGTCATTAGTGACTGTATAGTGCATGAAAATAGATAACAATATCGATACATACCTTACATTTAGCGGAAACATCGGTATTAGAAGCTTCTTTTTCTTTTCGAAACAGTTGATGTAGCTGAAACAAGTAAAGCAAATTTCGTAAAAGTGTAAATTAACTTTCATCATTCAAACTCATAAATAATTTCAAATCATTTAAGCTTATATTTGTGCCCTTGGGTCTGGCGCAGCCAGTTCTAAGGTAATCACTTGTGCAACTATTTGCAGTGCAAGCATTGCCAGGTCCAATACTAAAATCGATAAATGAACCCGAGTTGCTTCAAAACAGCTCATTATATAGTCACTGAATAGGGATTCAAAGACTCAATGTAGCTTCCTAATTGCAATAAATTTGCAACTATTTATGCTGCATCCAGTTGCATCAGAACCTAATGTCATAAGTATACGAATCTGGTCATAATGTCATGAAAAACGCTTCAGTCTGTTTCCGCGGGAATTTCTTTCATTTTAATTCGACTTAAGAGTAACTTAACTTGAGAGACGCTAAGTTACTCTTAAGTTGCATTAAGGGTAACAAATTCCTAAACAAAGTGATGACCTTACACAAAAAACACACTGTATATTTAGGTTTTAAAATTGCACGACGGTTCCTCTGAACCATATATTCATGTACAACCACTGTTTGTTTGAGTTTGAGAGCACGAGGACAACAGACGTCATGCTGTGCCAGGACTCACAATTTCCCAAATCTGAACCTCTTGAGGCCTCACTAAAGCCTCTTAAGACGTTCATCTGAATCTCTTGAGGAAGAAAGGTTTCCTAGGCCTTCTCTCTGAAGGCCTAGGAAACCAACCCTCAAACCAGGTGAGTCAAACCTGGGATAACTATGTGCTAGGTAAGCGTGTTACCACCGCACCACCGAGGGCCCCCATATGCAACCAAGTTTGCTGTGAATCAAGCAGTGGTCATGACATTTCAGATGCAAATCCTTATGGATCAACAGACATTCTCAGTATTTCAATGACATTTAACACAAAGCTTTGAATAAATAAATTTGAAATTATAACATCTTTTAACAAAAAGATTCCATGCTACTTACCTCAGGAGTGAAGGAAGTTGGTCTTCGAGACCACATGTAACTCCCAACGTTTGTTAACATTCGATGACTTAAGGCACTTAAAAAAAAAAACGTGTTTTATAACACAAAATATTTTTTAACAATGCACAATTTTTATTTACATAATTTTTTCGATATGACTAAGTTTTGACCCTCCACTTCTATATGGTGCATTCAAGGACCTGTCTTTCAGGTGGGGGGGGGCAAAGGATTGCAGCAAAACTCGTTTTTTCAATCCCTCAGTAAATGTATATAGGAAAACATTTGCAGACTGGAAGAAATTGATGATTACACATAAATTAAAACTACAGTGAAACCTCTTTTAATGGACACACTTCAGATACGGTCACCCGCTTCTAGGTTTAGATAAAAATTCCCCAGCAGAAACTGATTTACAATAATGTATTCCAAACTCCTACTTAACAGTCACCCTCAGATACAGATGCAGACACTATTTTCATGATTTATTCCACTAGGCAAAAACTCCTGTACACACGAAATACCTTTGAATTTCGTTTTCATGGCATTTCTCAGAACAGGAAATGCAGGATAAAAGCCAAGGAGAATTTCCCCTCCAATTAGCAAAGAGTGGTAGTTGACTTTGGATTTGTTGATACAAATGACTAATGCTTAATAAAGATTTTGATAATAAATAAATCATAGTGATACACTATGCGAAACTAGTACACTTTTATTATTAAACTAATACACTATTATTATACTTTTACTATTCTCTCTCAACACAAAACTATCACAGTTCAAATTTATTATTATGGTTTAATCAACTACCGCACAGGTCCTGTATGTGTAATGACAGAAAAGCAGTGGGGTTTAATCTCTCAATTAAAAATACATTTCAAAGGAGGAGTGTTGAGAGTAAAGTCCACTAAACAGCTATTAATAAATTTTTTTCCAAGGTAAATAAATTTTAATATTTAACGTTTTGTCATCACTTTACTTGCTATATTCAACAAATGCTGTGTTCCTTATCTTAAACATGTCTTATGTGCTCCAAAATACGTAAGTTTCAAGATTAAGTATTTGAATGATTGAAATGTAATATTTCAGCTACTTCAGAATGAACCCCTCTTTAACGAACAAATTTTTATGTCCAGCGAGTGTCCACTAATGAGGGGTTTCACTGTACTTTCCATACCTACAATGCAAAATAAACTGTACAGGTTATGTTTAAATTTATAAAAAGCTGGGATAAACGTCTTAGCCATTTCAATGACACTGTGAAAAAGCAAATCCTGTACGTGGTTGTCATTTTTTGCAAATTTTTCGGTTAAAGGTTTTGTATATTTTCCACATACAGTAAAATGTGGTTATATCTCAAAACTTGTTTCCCTGCGTTTCTATGGATGGTGCATAGATTATGCATAGAAATCTCTATCCTGAAACATCTCCACTTTAACATTTTTCTCATTTACATGAGATTCGAGTTGCACCATATATCTTATTTTTCAGGCGGCCCTTGTACAATTTCGTATCTTGCTCCCCACATCCCACACTGAAAAAAAAATGCTTTGTTTTTTTCAACAAAATTCCCAGACTTCTCTCTGTGGATTCGACAAAACTCAGTTACGGAGTAAATGACTTCACATCTGTAGGAGATTTAGCTAATGGATACTGAAGTTACGAAGGTTTTCCCCAACTTTTACAGATTTGACCAAAAAATCTCATATTTCCTGAACATTTCTTATTATTTACTAATTAATTAGTTCTCGCATTATCAACTAGTTAATTAATACAGCTACAGTAAACATTACTAATCCAAGGTGTCTACCGAAAATAAATTCAATTTCTTAACTTGTCATTGATCTTTTCTCGACTATTTCTGCACATTTCTTGGCCTTAAAAAAGTTTCTTGACTTTTTTATGTGACTAATAAAATAGCTATATAAAAGAAGCTGAAAATCACTAAAAACTGCCAAGTTATGACAAAAATAGCTAAAAATAACTGAACCTGTAAAAAATCGTTACAATATCATATGAAAATTACAATTTGACCCAAGCGTAAAACTGAAAAAATAGGCATAACTGTGACCCATAATATCAATTTAAATTTTTCTCATTTCTTGACCTTTCCTTGACTTCCACGACCTGGTAGACACCCTGTAATTTCACATTTCTTATGTATAAACATATCCATGGCCTTTCCACTACTAATGATAACTATAGAAACAGAAGTGGTGAAAAGTAATACCTCTGCTGTTTATTCATTAGATGTGTCTGTATAATAGAACTGTAAAACTCTGGAGACAATGTGCCAGATGGAATATCAAGGCCTTTCAACAAAGCCAGCACATTGACAGGCCCCAAACTTCTTAAGGCTAAGTGGGCAGCAGCTTCCCAGTGCAGTGTTGTTTCCCACACAACGCTAGAATCCACGCTTAGATGAAAATTAGTCCTACAAGCATGTTTTTCGCCACAGGAAATGCATGTCGCAAAACCCACTGATTGTTCAAGCTTTGAAATTAGAGAAAATAGACGTTTCCAATCATCAATAGTGCTTGGAAGGTAACCTAGAAAATTAAAAACCAGTCACATAATTAAATTTAAAAAATGTGATACCTTTTTCAGAAGATTGCTATAATCAAATATTACATATATAACACATAATGTTTTTTTTTGTTTTTTGTCCAAATGGCAAAGAATTTGACAAAGGGAAAATAATACAATACAATAATGTCATTAGCCCATTCACAATCCCGTTTCATGGTATTGCACCATCTTAGTAGCCTGTGAAAAGCTTTGCACAACTGAATGCATGGCCTGTTCATGATATCATCTCCATAAAGAGAACAGTTTGGGGGTAAGCAGAACTCCAATACAAACAAAGTGTTCTACAAAAAACACCCATGTCTAGTATCAAATGGAGGTAGGTATCGTGCAATGATTCTAATGGAAAGGGTGGCCATCGAAGATGGCAGCACTGTATTCCCAGAGTATCAAATGGAATGTTGCCCTGCTTAATGCCATGGCCAATCAGGTACATCTGACTGCTATAGGTGTTGCCACTTTTTTTTATTCTATTCAAATAATCCTTATGGAACTTCAGTTAAAAGACCTCTTGATAAAAAAAAGGGGGGTTTGGAGTGTGGAAGAATGTTTCATTATTCATCAATTTCTATACTCTGAAGCCCTTTTTTGCCAACATACCTGCCTGACTGTTTCCTTACATTCTAAAGTGTCCAGGTACAATACCTGACATACATACAACA
>QLNU02015270.1:17909157-17919180 GCA_006491805.2 Dysdera silvatica
GTTAAAAGATCATAAATGAACAGTCTAGAATACTAATCTAATAATTATAAAGTTGTGAGTTTGACTGTCCAGTTAGCAAATTTTCTCTTGAACATTACATCACTGACATTAATAGTTATAATTTTAATTATTAATAATGGCTGTGAAGATAAATTTGTTTCTTTCTTGATTAATAAAAATAACCCTCTACTAAGTTCACTTTTCTCTCTCATTTCCTCATAACATGTTTATAAGAACTATAAACATTAATGTTCACTTTGTCAATTAATGGTGAAGTTTCGATTTTATTCAGTGAACACGCCTTTATAGAAAGACACCTGGCATGGTGAAATCAATAAAAAGTAATTTGTAGCTTTCACGAAAAGAGATCTTGGGAATTGAAAATAAAAAGTAATTTTTGGTTCCAGCATTTATGTGATAAGAAAGAAAAGAATGACATTCTTAAATAAAGAAAAACCAGGAATAATAAAGTAAAAGAGAAGTGTGAAACATTTTTTCAGAAGCACTATTTTGTTTGAAGAGTATGATAACTAATAAACTGCATTGCATTATTAAATTTTATATACACATAGGAAACTGCTTTGTTGCAAAGACAATATTCTCCACATTCACAGCGTATACCTGCTACAGAGAAATATTACATCCTTACCGTAATAAGTGTGAAATAAGCTGAGCACCGGAGATGTTCCTCTCAAGGGAGTTTGCAGCAGAGTCTAGTTGGCCAGAGTTAATCTTCTGCATGAATTCATCTTTGGAATTCAGAAAGGAAACGCCTTTTAGCATGACATTCCAAGTTAGTATACATGGTTCATTACGAATAACAAGCAACTCCCTCAGTCGTTGCACATCAATCAGGTGAAAATAGTTCTGAATGAACATTGCTGAGAAGAAGTCGCCAGTATGTTGCTTTGGATCAAAGTCTGCATTGATGAGATTAATTTTGGGAACACTACAGCTTTGCTTGAAGTTGGCACCAGAAGAATAACTAGACGGATCCAGATTCGACCCCGAAGAACTTTTTGGCACATTTGGAACACTGGAAATGGATGGTTCTTTGGAGGAACTAGCTTTGGGGTTGGAAATAAATTCTGTACCTACATTGGAATTAGGAATCTCATGAAATAAAACTTCGCCATTTATGGGGCAGTTTAAATGAAAATTAGAATCTGTGCCCTGAGAGTTAAGTGCGGAAGATCTTTTCTCACTGTCCTGAAGGCTTTTGTCACTGCTGTCAGTTCTTTTGTTGTGAAGCAGTGTTGTCGCTTCATGAAGATTGCTGATGTTACCCCAGATCTTTAATTGAAAACACATAGTTGCCAATTCTGCTACAATTGCATGATCTTCTTTACAAAGACGGAATGGATCGTAGACAAACACAAAATCTTCTACACTCAGCATTCTCTGAAGACTTTCTGTTTTCAAAGTACTAGATTCTGAGATCTCGGTATTCCAAGATGACGTTGATTCTGCGTGCTTCTCTTCATCAAAAGACTTGGAATCGGAAATGGATCCTTCTTCAGTTTCCAGTCGATCACTGGGGTCACCACTCGGAGTTGATCCACCGCTTGTCACCAGGCTGCCTGTGCTTCTGATGGTATCGTCATCCTTAGAGTGTGTGCCTCCAGACAAAGATGATTGGCAGAAATTGTGAACTAAAGAGATGATGCATTTTTGAGATGCATGCAAGTACATGACCCACTCTTCGAGAACAGTTTTCACGTTCACACTGTTAAAGAGTATTCCTGAATCTCGGATTTTTGACCTACAAAATAATTATATTCTATCAATTGCATTATTACTTTTATTAATATTTAAAAGGGATTATAATTTTTTCAATATTTTAAGCCTCATTACGTACCACAAATAAGTAAATTTCAAGAGTAATTGAAGAAGAGCTACAAATGCACAAGGATTATGGACCAAAATAAATACTTTCATTTCAAAACAAAATTAATTGATCCTTACATACAAAGGAAAACATTATATAAAATTAAATACAAACTGAAGTATCCTTTATGATCCATCAAATGCAAATAAAACATCTCAAATACATTTCTCATTTCCACGTACTGCATGTATCACATAACTATTGTTTTAACATGGCTATTATATAAACTGCCGACAATCTAACATACTCAGAACCAGAAGATACAAGATTCAAACAAATGTACATAAGATATATTTGTGATTAATAGCACTTCTAATCTACATAGATGGCAATCTAATAAAATAAAAGTTGGATTACATTCCTTCCACAAACAAATGACTTCTATTTTAGGTATTTTTTATATACAGGATTTACCCTTTTTTTTGGGGGGGGGGGATTAAACAATTAAATACCTCATTTTAACGTATATTTACTGACCTGGCAAGTTTCGATGCTTCAACCAGCGCAGAATTGTCAAACGGTGGCAAAAATGACCACAATTTACTTCCTTCTTGATTTTCTGATATGCTTGTTTCGCTCTCTGGAAAGAATACATATAAAAGTATAAAAAAAATTCCTTCAACTTCAAAGTTCTTTTTCTTGGAAGTTTCAGAGATTGTGACCTCTGAGATATTGACAGATATAAGCATTGTGTAACACAGTTTCCATTTGTTAACATTGCACAACAAAAATTATTTAATTAAAATTCAAATGAACTAACTAATGAGATAATTTTTAAAAATTATTATATAAAGTTCAAGGATTATATTTAACATTATGGATTACATATGCTTGTTAATCACCGAGTTCAAATTACGATTAAACTTCTATGTAAATTTTGCTTGCAGACGTGGTTAATTGCTTACTTGCGGTTTTACGGCTCAAAGACTACAATGGTCATGCTGCGCCGGGACCTACTGTTTTCCGAGGAATCCGAACCTCTTATGGCCTAGGGAACCAAACCCCGGACTACAGTGAGCAGTGCGATCTTTTATGAGATCTCTGAGTAAGCGTTCTTTGCACTGTTGGGAGTCAAACCCGGATTAACGGCGCACTAGGTGAACGTGTTACGTGGTTAATTGGACATATAAAGCACAAACAAATTGCATGATAATCGGCAAATGGAACTTTCACTCCGATTATAATACAGCTAAAAATATAAGAGTCTATGATCTATTAGGGAAGGCATAACGAGAATGGATGGGAGAGAATTGTGAAATTATTAAGGACAATAAAATATTTATGAGAGACTAGAAATATAAAAGCTGGGAAAAAATGACACTTTGAAAAAAACATGTTTTTTCCCACTTAAAAAAGCCAAAATTCCCATAGAAATTTTCAAAAACCCAACTCAGAGGTTATTATGAAATTTCCTGAATGTTTGATGAACCGAAACGTCAAATTCTTTGAGTAAAAAACTCTGTTTAAATTTTCACACACTCTCTATTCGAACATCTATTTTTTACAATCATAAGAATAATAATTGCATGAAAATACTTTAGTCTGCCCATGGCAGTAAGCTTAAATTATTAAATTACCTTTGAATACAGAAAAAAAAAAACCAAAAAAAACATACATAACTGAGAATCTTTTTTATCTGTGTTTTATCTCGGCTATTTCCACAGCCCGACATTAGCAATTATTTTCATGCGGAAATGTTCCCACACCTGCCTGCATAAAAGTATGTACTCAAGCCTTAAGAGCAAGAGAACTTTTTATTAATAAAGAGACATAGATAATGCAAATTATGTCAAAAGGTATCGAAGGAACTCGCAAAGAATGATACAACTTAGAGAAAGTGAAACCCTTTATACTGGAAAAGGTAGTTAAGAGGTATAAGACCACAGCTTTAAATGTGCCTTAGAGTCCAGTAAGGCTTGTGGGTATTGCAGATGTGAATGCTTTTGTCAGTTCCCCTTATGTAAGGTATCATTTAAAAGATCCCAGAAAGAGCTTCCTTTATAAGACAGTGTTTCTTACCACAATGGTGGATTCGAAGTTTATTGTCCACACATAGCAAAAATTAGCCATAATTTTATGGGCAGAGGAAAGATAAAGTGCAGTACTAGCCTTTCTCTTTCCATACCAGGTGAAATTGATGAGCCAAGCCTGTCATCAATTAGAAGTTACTGCCCCTTATGATGAGCCGGAGAAGCTAATTCTATAGTAAAGTTAGAATCTAAACCAACTGGGTTGTTTTGGTTTTTAATTACTGCAAGGGAGAGTTGGAAGCGGGATGACATCAGTCCAGCCTTTCTTGCCTTGGGAGATTGTTAATGAGGCTAAGGTATTTAACATCGATTTGTTGAGGTGTTAGGGCTTGCTCTCTTTCAGTAGTGCACTGAGAGTGTGTAACAGTTATTGCTTTTCGCTTGCTTTTTATTTGTTTTGCTACGCTGATAACCTGAAACATGTTACAATGATCGATCAAGTGTTTTATGGTGCAAAGTCTGGAGTTAAGCTGGATTCCAACCGTTAAATCATTGCGGATGAATGATAACCGGAATTGTAAGGGCCTGTGTGAATCTGTGAGCATTGCTCGTAATCGTCCAAGTGGTTTGTAGTCAGGGTGTTTTCACGAAGAGATCCTTGCATCATACCTGAATGAGGTGTGTTCTGAACTGGAGGAAGAGACATTGATGAACTGAGATTAGCTATAAGATGATGTAAAACTTCTATTATTCAGTTTAAGTCTAACCAATATTGTATTGTGTTACGTTGTTGTAATACCTGGTGCTAATTCAGAAATAACTAGTGTATGTTAGGATTGATGAGGACTGACGAACAGTGAACTAAAGGGTAACTTTGAGAATTAAAGCTAAAGTGACGAGTGTTGATATTTTCCCATTTACAAGAACCTCGTTAACTAAACCTGGAGTTAGTTCCTAGAATGTAGGAAGTCCTATTGCTGTAATGTCCAAAGTTTGAATCTGGATTGGAAATCAAGGTTAATGATAATTTAGTATTCTTGTAATTACAAGCTCAGAGAATTTGATTAGATATTGTTTAGTTAATCAGTTTTAATATTTGTAGTGTAACTGTTCCAGTGTGGCCAGCTTGGAAACGTATGGGTTTAATGATCAATTCTCAGGGTTTTTTACAGTACTGCTGTGTTGACAAAGGAAGATCCTGCATTTAATATGTTTTCCAATAACGAACTGATAATGTGTGTGCCAATGAACATTATAGTTGTAGCCTCAGTGTAGCCAATGAACATTATAGTTGTAGAACTCCGAATAAACTGCTGTTCGTAACCTTGTGCATTCTTTGCCAGTATTGACTGATACTAATTTTCACTTCGTCTCTGATAAATATATAAATTTGTAACTACTAGGACACTTTTAAAGCCTCTTAAAAGTATATCACCGTTAGGAGCATTGAACTCTAACGTTAGTATTCGGTACACCCTCATAAATGCACCTGCAAAATGGTGCTAAGCAAATGGGCAGCTTTCCCTCCCCTACTTCTGATTCAAAAATCAGTTTCTTTTATTAAGTTTTTGACTAATGTGAAAATTGGAGGAGTTTAGGAAGATGGTGCTAAGATAAGAAACAAAAAGTATAATATTGGAAAAAAGGGACCTAGACAGAAAGAAGGAAGAGCATAGAAAACTCTGATAGTCCAATGAATGGAAAAAAGAGAATAGAAAATTCTGATCGGTGAGGAAGAAAGGTGAGCAAAAAAAGGTAGAATTTCCGACAGTCGAATAAATGTAAAAAGGGAGGAAGGCCATACCTTTAGTACTAGGCTGAATCATACTGATGAAAGCAAATATGGAGCTGAGCACTAAAATATCGAGTTTGGTAAGTGATTCGTTTCCTTTATTAAGGCCTACTTATTCTCAGTTAGTTAAATAAGTGCCCCCATTTAATCCCTGTTATTAAGAGTGATTTTGGTTATTAAGTAGTTGTTTAATTTTTAGGATAACCTCTCCCATATTTGATATGGTGGTCACTAATGTCATGCGACCAATTAGGCTTATTAAGTCTATTTTATTCATTATTATTAGTGGTTATGACATTATTGCTTTTTCTCCTTGTTTGTTTTATGTATGTTAAAGTAAGTATTATTAAATATTATGGTTTTCAAGTGTCCTCTCTGGCCTTAATTAATCATGTAACCTATTTATTAATTAATTACTTCATGTGTTTTATGCTCACAGTCTACAGACTGTACCTCCGTGGCCAACTTTAACAATTAAACAATTTAAGTATAAGCTAATGTTTTTAGCGATCATAAATTAACTCTTCTTCTCGCAGACCATGGCAGTTTTATGGAACAAAGAGTAGACAAATTCATGCGGCACAAGGATGGACAGCTTTCTGTGGTATTTGCAACGTAAGGAGTGAGAGAGAAATTTGCACTTGAGGCTTAAATTTTCATTTCTTTATTCATTTTTTGGATTACAAATATTCTATATATTCTCTAAAAATGCAGTACAATAATATAATATTTTAAATTTATAATCTACAGATAATTTTACATTTTGTATGCATTTATAATCAACTAGAGGATACCATGGTTAGGAGGTATCATTATGCTATTTGACACACACACATATACAAAAAACAAAAAAAATGCCCCCCCCACCCCAATAGTGCAACGTTCTAGGTTACAAAAACATCGATTAGGTATTCGAAAATAAATTACAAATCAATATTTAATTCATCATCATTGATGACTAAGTAACTCGTTCAATATTTAATCATCAAATAATAATTTTTTTTTACCTGTAAGTTTCAACGACAAGGACATTTCACTCATGCTTTTCTTTGGTTTGACATCAAGCAGCTCTGGTTTTAAATTTTGGCTCTGTTTTATGTGCTCTAGTCCCTTTTTCAGTAAGTTTTTTCCCGTAGTTATTTTATTTGCTAAGCTGGAAACAAATTAACATTCTCTAAAAATACATGTTTTAAAACAAAAAAAAAAGAAAAAAGGTTGAAAGTCCAATATGGAAACATCTTAGATAGGTAACCATCTGGATTGATAAGAAATAAGTGCATAGGTAGGGAGAATCTTTTGAAGAGTTTGGCTAGGTTGGGTGATCGGGTGGATAGATGGGTATCAGGTTGGGTAATCAGGGGAATAGGATAGGTAATAAGGTGGATTGAGAAGCAAATAGGCACATAGGTATGTAGAATCCTTCGTCCTAATAAATTTATTAATGGGGTTGATTAAGTTATTGTTCTAATAAAAAAAATGTTACTTTAAAATACCACTACGTTATAAAACGGACAAATTTTGGAGACAGCTAGGGACATGTTGTATACAGACTGATATTTCTTCGAGAAACACAAACCTCTATTGGCTAAGGAATTAGAGCTGGATCCATGGTGGTCTGAAAAAATGCCACATATTCTATAGTATTAAATAGAATCGAACATGTGTTAATAGATTAATAGACACAATATGTAAACCTCTACACTATAGAGTGCAAAAGTGGCTTCAGAAAATATTTTTGGGAAGGGGCGGAGAGGCACAAAGCTTGCAAACCAATGTAAATATGTGTAAATTTGTTATTTTTGAAGTGGCACACATGTGCTCCCTCTTTTGCAGTAACGGAAAATCGTAATGTGTCTTATATTAAAGGAGATTGCCCTGCATCTGAAACACCACTAAGACCAGTGTAAATTAAGCTCACAATATAATTATAAACAGATTATTTACTTATCCTCATCAAGTCACCAAATTTGAATATAATAGAGTGCTGAAATACACTTGTGTAATTTACCTCTCTTTGATGTTCTGGAAATCCTTGTCTGATCCAAAGACCAGGGAAAAGTCAACGTTGGGAACCATCATGCCATAGAGGGACATGTTCATGTAACTGTATGTTTCTTCGTATAATGTGTCGGGATACATATCACACGTAGCTTCTTCAGCAACTTCGTAACTTATGTTTTTTCCAATGCTGTCAAAGCCATTCATCAATTCTGAATTATATTTCAATTCGACCTTATCGCTCAATGAATTTTCTATGGCTGACTTTGATGAATCGATTGGTACTTGCTTCGCTTCAAATGACACACGTTTTCCAGTCTGAATATTTTTTTGGGACAAGTCACTTAAATTGAGACTTATCTTTTGACCAAAATTACTTGATGCTTCCCGTGACTCTGTTGAAGGTATCTGTGGTGTTGAATTCAGTTCCAAATGATCACCGTTTAACGTACTTGCAAGGTGACCATTTTGCTTCGGGGCTAGGACTTGATATAATGAATCTTTTAACTTGACTAAATTTTGTTTCTTTTCTAATGAATAATTATCACAAGTACCTAAGCCAACAATGGTCGGCTTGAAATCCTTGCTAGATGGGCTACTATGTGTGTCGTCACTAAAATCCGAGGTTTTCCCCGATGCACCAGAATCGATACTATCAGGGGTAGTATCTGCAGCTGAATGCACAGCTCGAGTCCTGAACGGTGCTTCTTTTACCCTCACACTTGGCATTGTACCACTTCTTTTACGCCTCACGGGACTAGATAATGATGTGCTCTGACGAGTAGGACTAGAATGTGGTGAGTGGTATCGAAATACAGGTGATGCCGAGCGCCATCTACTCAAGCAGACTGAAGAACTTGGTTCATCCAAGTCTCGAACAATCCGATTCACAACATATATACCAGATCCGAGTCTCATAGGTTCAGACATTGCGGAACTGGACCGACTAGATTGAGAAAGCTTGTCCGGACTTAAACCTAAACGACCAAACACTGCAGACAAACTAGAGAAAAGGTACGTTTTTCCCAAGTCAGATACTCTTTGTAGCATGTCAAGTAAGAATGATGGGGGAACATGGATGTTCAAACGAGCAGCACAAAGTGACGCCTGTTTCAACAACAACAGCTGTGCACTGTGAATAGCGAGCCCTTGCTGATACAAACGGCACACAGCATGCTCAACGGTCATTAACGTAAATTTTGCAAATTTTCCATCTTGGAAATGAACATATACATCACCACGCTGGCATTTTACGTCCTTGATACCTAAATTGGAAAATACATATATGTACATCATACACATGAATACCAAAAAAAATCTAACCAAATGGCCAGCTAAATAATTATAGTGCCTGTCATACAATAATTTAATAATGCATATGCATTATCATAATTAACTAGACTTGAAACTAGTATATAACCTTTTAAATCTTCAGTCCACAATACAACTTGAGCTCTTTTAGGATCAAAGACGTAAGTTGCAAGAGAGCCCCATGTAAAAATAAACGGGAGATCCTCAGTACTAGAAAGTAGTAATAAAGGTTATTGTTATAAGCGTAATTATTTTACCACTGTCAACTGTGCATCTGAACAAATATAGATACTGATCTATAAATAATATAACAATATATTCTTCACTACAATATAATAAATACAATTTATGCTTAACACAGATCTCCATTTTGGTCCCTGTTTTTCATACATTAATATTTACAAACTTTATTCCTTAACAATTAGACCTAAGCGATATGTGACACAGAATCATTCTGAAACGTTTAGTATCAACTACTGCTGCCATCATTGGTCTCAAAATATACAATACCTAGCATGCAGATCTGTAAAGTTCAAAAAGAAAAATATTAGCCAAGACAATTGCCTGAACTTATTCCCATTCATTATTTACGGGTTTTCTGGTTTTTCTTATCTTTCTGTGATTATATACAGGGTGTTCAAGACATTTCCTGACACTTAAAAAAGAACAGTAATAGATACAAACTGGTCTGTAATTTAGCACTGAAAGTTATAAAGTTCTTTCTTAACACAATCCTTAACAAACAACAATGCCAGGAAGAATCGCAAATCCTTTCAATGTCCTAAATCCTATTTTGTACAAAATTCTAAATTTGTGATTGGTCAACAACAAATTTATTTGGGTAGAACTCAGTCATCTCCACGAATTTCTTACACTATGTGTAAATCATTAGTCTTGAAGTTGACCTTTGCTCCCATGTCTTCTGAGAATTGCATTGATGACTTTGATTCTATAAACCATATATTCTCATACAACAAACAAACTATACTATCGTTTGAAGTGACTCATGTTTGAAACATCATTAGTTGGGTGAACAGCCTGCGAAATAGTCTTTTAACCTTTTA
>QLNU02015270.1:17934863-17982513 GCA_006491805.2 Dysdera silvatica
AATTTTGTTGTGTTTTAGTCAATTTTTGGCTAGCAAAAGCAATGGGATATTCCTTCCCATCTCCATTGATCTGTGATAAACAGCAGCCCACACCTATCAGACTCGCATCAGTATCGATAGTCAACGGTAACGAATAGTTCGGAGTATGAAGCTCTAAGGCGTCCATCAGTCTTTTCTTCAACGTAGTCAGAGCCAGATCGTGTTTGGCTTCCCGGGGAATTTGGTTAGGTACTCCTTTCTTCGTTAGGTCTGTTAGCGGAGATGCTAAGGTAGCGTAATCTGGAACGTGATCCCTGTAATAATTTAGTAATCCCATGATGCTTCTCAATTGTTTCTTTGTCGTCGGTTTTTGAATTTTCCCTATAACCGCCAGCTTTTCAGGATCGGGTCGTATCTTCCCTTCTCCTACAACATGGCCTAGAAATTTTACTTCTTTCCGCGCAAACTGAGTTTTTTCGATATTACCAGTAAATCCAAAGTGTTTCAATGCTTGTATAACACGTCGTAAATGTATCATATGGTCTTCCCAAGTCTGCGAAAAAATAGCGATGTCGTCAATATATGCTGCAGCATACCTTTTATGTCGTTTCAGTGCAGTGTTTACCGCTCGTTGACAGGTAAATCCAGATCCCTTTAATCCGAACGGCATAACGTTCCATGTATAAGTCCCGTTGTGTGTGCGGAATGCTGTTAAATGTCGACATTTTTCATCTAATTCTATCTGCCAATAACCTCGAAAAATATCGAGCGTGGAAATATATCGGGCTCGTGCCATTTTCTGGAGTAGTTCGTTTTGATCCTGCATCGGATGAGCGTCATCTTCGGTAATTGTGTTTAGCGCTCTGAAATCTACGCACATTCTCATACTAGAGTCGCGTTTCGCCACGCATATCACGGGATGTGCTTGGGTAACACATGCTTCTTGGATGGCATTAGACACGAGTAATTCCTGGATTTGTGCTTCGACCTTTTCTTTTAACGTTTCCGGGATACGATAGCAAGGAACTTTACTCATTTGTGAATTTGGTTTTAGTTTTATGACATGTTTCACAGTAGTTACTCGTCCTAATTTTCCTGAAAAAAAATCATGGTTTTCGTATATAAACTGTTTCAATTGCCGTATCTGGTCACTCGTTAAAATATCTGTATATTTATTAGTTATCACTTCTTTCAGATTCTCACGTTCATCACATTGTAACGGTACAGTTTGTACATCTCCAAATTCTTTATCTTGTTCAAAAATCACTCCTAACGCATTTACCCGGTGAAAGTACTTTCTTAGCTTGTTTACATATACGTGCGTGACTGTCCGATCCGGTAGTTCTATAATATAACTATGTGGACTACGTTTCTTTATAATTGTCGCAGGTCCCATCCATCTCGATAATATTTTGTTGCTACTATTCGGCATTAAAACAACAACCTGTTCGTTTACTTCAAAACTTTTCGGACGTGTTCTCAAGTTATATCTATGTACATATGCGGATTTTTGAGGTTCGGATTTTAGTCCGGCCTGTTCCGCAGCTGCTTCTAATTTCCTTTTTAAACTTTCCAAATATTCTTGTACTGGCATAGTTAGCTTCACAAGTTCTGTCTCATCTCCGGTCCACGATTCTTTCAAAATAGATAGTGGCCCTCTCGGAATTCGACCATATCCTAGCTGATATGGACTAACCGAGGTTGTCGAGTGGGGTATTTCTTGGCTCGCCACATAACAAAAAAGGAATGTAATTGTTCCATCCTTTAGGATGTTTAGCCTTTTCCCATCCATCTGTTAAGGTTTTGCAAGACGATTGTTCGCTCTTAAACGTTCCTCTCTGGGAAAGCATAACGTGGCTATCATCGGTCTGCGTTTCTGCAGTCGTAGGGAGCGATGACCCCGAAGGCGGAACTTCCGTTTCTAATGCAAGTGCTTCGAAATCGAAACCATTTTCGGACGGGACTTTCGTTTTCTAAGTTAGATGGGGTTTCACGCTCTCGTTGCAATAATCTTTTATAAATTGCATCTGGGAGTAAACATTGTTCATTTAATTGCGGAACCAACGCACACATTATTTCTTCGTTACATGCGGTAACTGGATCGTCAGAAAGACTAATTTCAGCTTTAATTAACTCAGCAGTGACTCCTTGACCAATTGCGGGAACCAACCTAATCCTGATTTTTGGCACTGTATTACTTTTTGGTAGCAAATTTTCTCTCACTGTGGTTACATTTGCTCCAGAGTCGATAAGAGCTATACATTCTTTTCCATTAATTAAAATTTTTACTCGTTTTAATTCAATGCCTGTAAGTTGGTTTGTTGTGCGGATTTCTGCTCTAGCGATAATTGGATCTGACCTTGCGCTACTTTTTCCTTCGGTTAGAGAGTGTGTGTCTACCCTTTTAGGAATGGTTTTCGATCTCACCAGACAAGTATTATATGGATGACCGGACCTTTTGCAAAAAGTACAAAATTTGGAGTTCCAGTTTGGTCGGGAATTTCCCGAAGGTTGCCATTGTTGTCTAAAACGGTTATCATCGCTCGTTCGTGTATTATATTGTTTATTTTGAAATGGGGGCGATTTGTTTCTTTCAGTATTTATAACGTTTGCATTTCTCCATTTGTTAAAATTCCCATAAGGAGTCTGAGGTTTTGTCTCTTCCACTCTCCCTCTCGCCGAATCGTAGTGTGGTCGATAGTTAAATGGCATTTTACCTTTCCCCTTTTGAGTTGTCTCGAATGTCTGGGCCAATTTAGAAATTTCTTCGGACTTAAAATTTTAGTACCCTCTTGTAAATGTATATAATTTCTGCATTCCTCGCTTAAAGAATCTCGCAACTTGTCCGCGACAATTAAATCTTGTAACTCCCGTAAATTTGTAACCTCTCTCGATACTTCGTAATAACTCCACATACATTTTAACCGTGATAAATACATGGGAAATGATTCATCTCGTCCCCTTTGTGCGTTCAAAAATCTCTTTCTATATTCTAAGGGAGTAAGGTGTGATAATTCGAGTAATTTTTCCTTTATTTTCTCGTAGTCGTTTAGTTCCTCAGCCGTTAATTGTGATATAACGTATTGACCCTTTCCTCCTAATTTCGGCAAAATTACCATTGCTCTCCTATCGTATGGTACGCCTGCATGCTCAAATATTTTTTCCGCATTCATAAAATATTCGGGATATCTCTCGACCTCGATCGGTAAATCTGAAAGTGTACTTCGAATCGAATTAATCTGATCCATCCTAAACCTAGGTTCTCCCGTTCCTCCTCTGTTCTCATCTGAACCAAAATTCATATTCATCTGGAGCTGAATTTCTAATTTCCTTATTTCTGCCTCAGCTTTAATTTTTTCCATCTCAGCTTTACTTTTTTCCATCTCAGCTTTATTCCTTTCCCTATCTCTTTCTATTTCTGCCATTTTTATTTTATACTGACCTTTAATTTCAAACCTTCTTAAATCCTCTTGGTTTCCTCTACTCGAACTACTTAAGACGTTGAGTGTAAATCATCGACATCGTAATATGGGTTTCTTTCCCGGCTCTCTAACGCTTCATCTGGAGCATCTAGTATTTGTCCGACCGCTACCCCTTCAATTACCCTCTCTACATTCGAAGTTTCTTCGCGTGCACGCGTATTCATTGACCTCGTATTCATTGTAACTTATTTCTTTCTATCTCCCTTTTTTCAATTCTCAAATCTAATCTTTGCTAATATTTACTACACGTTTAAATTGAATTTCCTGTTTTCCTCTTCTTACACAACTATCTCTTAATTATTCAACTACATAGCATGCAACATTCCAAATTTCCTTACTATATCGTATATATATCATTCACCATATATCAAATCACATATATCGCACTTACTATCTTATATATAATATCATATCCCATATATCGTTTTCCATATCTCAAATTCCATATATCATATCTCAAATTTCATATATCATTTCATATTTCAAAATTCACATATCATTTCATATTTCACAATTCATATATCATTTCAAAAATTTCATATATCGTTTCAAAATTCATGTATTATTTCACATTTCAAAATTCATATATTTCATATTTCAAAATTCATATACCATATTTCTCATTGCCTTTTTCATATATTATATTTCAAACATCTCATTTTTCCTATTTCATATCCTATTTTTCACTTTTCATATCCTACTTTTCATATTTCGCATCCCACATTTCATATTTCGAATCCCACTTCTGACACCAAAAATGTCCTATCTTCCCTTTAAAGATAGGTGGGTTCTTTCATTCCCACTTAAACAGTTCCTTGAGCGGAATATAAATGTAAAGTACTTACATTTTTGTGGGCTGTCCACCATCATAATTAACTTCATGGCGATGAGATTCATTTTATCCATTGTTAAGTTGAGAAGAATATGCACTTTTTAAACACCAATTCTTTATTCACATGAATTAAAAGGTTATACAGATATTTCATTTAATAACGTAAGAGGTCATTTCGAGCTATGCCCGGCCGCGCTTACAGTCAGTTCCAGACCAGATTTAAAGGCATTCTCCTTGAGTTTGTTGTATATTTCTTATTTATAGTTTCGATACATCCGAAACTTTATCCAATGGGACAAAATTATTGGGATTTTTAACCAATGGGAGAGTCAATTTTTGGCTCGCAAAAGCAATGTAATATTCCTTCCCATCTCCATTGATCTGTGTAAACAGCAGCCCACACCTATCAGACTCGCATCAGTATCGATAGTAAACGGTAACGAATAGTTCGGAGTATGAAGCTCTAAGGCGTCCATTAGTCTTTTCTTCAACGTAGTCAGAGCCAGATCGTGTTTGGCTTCCCAGGGAATTTGGTTAGGTACTCCTTTCTTCGTTAGGTCTGTTAGCGGAGATGCCAAGGTAGCGTAATCTGGAACGTGATCCCTGTAATAATTTAGTAATCCCATGATGCTTCTCAATTGTTTCTTTGTCGTCGGTTTTTGAATTTTCCTTATAACCGCTAGCTTTTCAGGATCGGGTCGTATCTTCCCTTCTCCTACAACATGGCCTAGAAATTTTGCTTCTTTCCGTGCAAACTGAGTTTTTTCGATGTTACCAGTAAATCCAAAGTGTTTCAATGCTTGTATAACACGTCGTAAATGTATCATATGGTCTTCCCCAGTCTGCGAAAAAATAGCGATGTCGTCAATATATGCTGCAGCATACCTTTTATGTCGTTTCAGTGCAGTGTTTACCGCTCGTTGACAAGTAAATCCAGATCCTTTTAATCCGAACGGCATAACGTTCCATGTATAAGTCCCGTTGTGTGTGCGGAATGCTGTTAAATGTCGACATTTTTCATCTAATTCTATCTGCCAATAACCTCGAAAAATATCGAGCGTGGAAATATATCGGGCTCGCGCCATTTTCTGGAGTAGTTCGTTTTGATCCTGCATCGGATAAGCGTCATCTTCGGTAATTGTGTTTAGCGCTCTGAAATCTACGCACATTCTCATACTAGAGTCGCGTTTCGCCACGCATATCACGGGATGTGCTTGGGTAATACATGCTTCTTGGATGGCATTAGACATGAATAATTCATGTAATTTTCGTGCGGGTACCCAAGTGCCCCATATACTACTTATACTTCCCACGATACAATTCGTAGTCAATGCATGTTTATGGCCTTATGGCGCAAGGGCATCAAAGGTCATACTGCGGCGGGACCTGCAGTTTCCTTAGCAATCCAAACTTCAACTGCCCAGGGAATCGAACCCCGAACTACGGCGAGCGGAGAAGCGGCACGCGTCCTACCATACAATTGGTAAGCAATGCATGTTTATGGATTTATGGGGAAAGGGCATCAAAGGTCATGCTGCGCCGAGACCTGCAGTTTCCTTAGAAATCTAAACCTCTACTGCCAAGGGAATCGACTCCGGAACTACGGCGGACGCAAGAAGGCACGAGCTCTGTGATACCATTGGTAGTTAAACCCGTATTAGAGACACGATAGAGAAAAGCGTTACCTCTACGCAACCGAAGGAAAATGAACCTACATTCGAACCCTTTAAGGCCTAGGGAAACAACCTCAGGACTGCGGTGAGAAGTTAGTCAGTAAGCGTTATGTTTTTCTAGTACGGTTTGTAGTCAAACCCGGATTTACAGCAGTTCGGGTTAACGCGTTAATACCGAGCCAACACAGAGCAAGGTTTGTGCATAACCTAAACCGTAACAACCTGAGGTCCATTGTCAGTGTGCTTTTGTATTTGTATTATATCGAAATTGGGATTTTACTCACCTTAGGCTTGTTTTTCCTCCCTTAAAAGACAATAACCTTTCATTTGCAATGGAATAACAATGTCTACTCTGTTCGGAATTCAGTATTTGAACAGGATGAAGAGTTAATGCTGAATCTCTAATTTTTAATATAAATTCAATTATTTCAATAAATTCAAATATTTTCAATTTCCTCAATATTATGGATATGTGATGTGGCTGAGTATTTTGCATTTTTTCGAAAAGCGATCCCAGTTGTTTTTTTTGAAAATTTGGATGAAATGATAACCGCTTTTGAAATTCATTAAATTTAATTCCTTAGCTTTATAGAAAGCCTATCGTTTTAAATCCACATCTTGAATTGGCAAATGACGATTTCTAGCATCCTCAAATTTTTAAGATGTCGAAGCCGTAATTATTTCATATTTTCGATTATTCGTCCCTAATAAAGTTTTCAATTCCTTCTATTAGCTCACACTCTCCCTATATATATCTTGTTCAAATTTTCAATCGTTAATAAAATACTTTCTATCCATCCAATCAAGTTCAAATAAATTTTTTTAAACTTGTAGTGGATGACACTTGATGTTAATACAGTTTTTTCAAATATTAATTCATTAATTAAATTTAAATGAATTTTTTTTGCTTTCCTTTGGTGTATTTGGCGATTAATGCTTGCCGCCAATTGTCGCCAATTACAGCCAAATGTTGCCAAATGTCGCCAAAATTGCTTTTCGCAATTTTTCCCTTTCTTCCCTTTTATTTGAGCAGCGCATTGAAGGAATTTGGCTAAAAATTTTTTTTTTATTATGCACTTTAAATTGAAATATAAAACCAAGATATTTAATTTTAGGATAATGAGCTTTGATTTGAAATAATTTTCGTCTTTTTTTAACAAGAATCATAATAATGATTTTTTTTCATATTTGTCAAAGTAAATTCGTAAATTTTTTAAGTAAGGAAAAGCCCATGCCTGTGTTAAATTTAACTAAAGTTGTAAAAAAAAAAGGACAAAGTATATAATCGGCATTTTAAGATTTCGTGGTATTCGGAGTTTGAATGGCTGTGTGGGAGTTATTATTTAAATAAACTTTTTTGTATGCCATGTTTAATCATTGGTGTTAAATCAAATGTGTGGAATAAGAGTGGTTTCAATGATTTTGGTAACGTTACCCGTGCTCTTCACAAACATAAAGGTTTTTTTACCATGTGGATTGTACATTATGTTTTTCAAATCTAAAGAAAAATTTAAGTGGTATTGAGGATGCTTTAAAAGAATACTTTAGGCAATATATATTAAACGCTTCAACGAAAATATGCAGCTTAATGGACGTTTCATTCAATTGCCCGCCCATTCGTGCTGTTCTTTACTTGGGGAAGCAAGAATTAGCATTTCGTGGTCATCACAAAGATGTAACCTCCACTAATCATGGTAATTTTAAAGAATTGTTAGAAACCTTTATTTCGATAAGCCCTGTGGACATTCATGAGCACTTTTGAAAAATCACACCCATGTTTGCCGGCAATTCTAAGACTATTCAGAATGAAATAATTGACTGCATTTGGCAATATATCAATGAACATATCGAAAAAGAAATAAAGGATTGCATTTTTTTCTATACAAGTAGACGATTCCACAGATATTGTCCAAAAATCTCAATGTAGTATCATAATTAGGTATGTTATTGCTGGTGGAAAGTCAGTGGAAAGATTTTTGGGATTTTATGACGTCAGTTCCAATCGGACTGCCGAAGCATTGTTTAACCTTGTATCAAGATGCCTCGAAAAATTTAACTATAAATCAAAACTTATAGGATTACGTTTTAATGGGGCAAGCGTAATGTCAGGGCACTTAAATGGTCTTCAGTCCAAAATTAAAGAAGTAGCGCCACAAGCAGTTTTTATTCACTGTTTGGCACATCGTCTGAATTTAGTGCTACAACAAAGCTGCAACAGCATTTCACAGTGTCGCATATTTTTTGCAACTGTAAGCGGCATACCTGCATTTTTTCATCATTCTGCCAAACGAACTCACGTAGTCGATACAGTCGTCTGAAGACGAATTCCTACTTCTGTTATTACGCGATGGACATCAAACTCTAAAATGTTGAGTGTTATAAATAAAGAATGGGATTCTTTAAAAGAAGTATTTACTGAGATTATGAACGATCCAACCTCCGATCAAACTTCGCTTAGGCAGAGTGTCGGCTATTTAAATATATTTAACGACTTTGAATTTTCACTTTTGGTTGTTGTTTTTAACCATATTTTTGGACTTACGGATGTTCTCTTCAATGTACTACAAAATAAGTCATTTGACATTAATTTTTGCATCTCACAAATTAAAAATACGCAGATTCTTTTAAACAGCAAACGAAAGGAGGATACATTCGTGGAAATTTTCGAATTAGTGATTTCGAAAACAACAGTTCCAACTGAACACCGTGAGGGACAAAAAAAAAGTGACGCTCACACAAAATAAAGTTCTTGCAAAATATAAAATTCATATTTTATGAAATATTAGATACTATTTCTTTACAAATTACTACACGTTTTCAAGATATGGAAAAGCTTCATTTTATTACATTAATGGATACTTCAAAATTTGTAGAGTATTCCAATAAATTTCCTACGGAAGTAATAAATAATTTAAATGTGTACTACCCCAATATATTTACTGACTTCCAAAGATTGAAAAATGAATTAAAACACATATATCTGGATAAGCAGTATAGAGATATGAAATTACAAACATTCATGGAAATTTTAACAGAAAACAGATACATTTTTAAAGAAGCTTATAAACTTTTTTGCTTAATAGTGACTATTCCGTCCACTAGTGTTTCCGTAGAACGGAGTTTTTCTTGCTTAAACAGAATCAAAATCAGTCTACGTAATACGATGTTTGAAGACAGACATAGAAACTTGTTAAAAATTTCAATTGAAAAGTAACTATTAAAAGAGTTAATAGAAACTCAACCATTTTTTCACATCATCGACAAGTTTGCAAGTCTAAACCCTAAGAGTGTTTCCAAGGTGGACGTCAGTTATTCTGGTCCTAACTTTTCATTTATCAACTTCATTTTTGGAAACAGCTGTTTACAGACGCATTGGCATATGCAGGGGGGGGTTGGCGGAGATTGTAATTCCCACTGCAATGAAATTTTGTGTACATATCTATCACAATATGGAGCTGTAGTTCTGTAACCCCTCCCACCCATTGTAAGCCTGTAACTTCCCCTTTATGAACTTTCTACACCAGCCTATTCGCAGATGTAAGTGCTCCAGAACACTAGCATTTTCTGAGCATGAGGTTGGGGAAATGTTCTTATCAACATATTTAGAATAGAATTTTGACAAGTCCTAAATTGAATTTTTAAATCACGGCTGCACTGCAGATCAATAAAACCACACCTAATGCCCATATACTCTAGAAAACTAAAATAAAACACTATCGAGGGGAAAACCTTGTATTACTTTGGTTCTTCAGTGTTTAAAGATATTTATTTCGAAACGAGAAAATGGTAACAGAATAAAATATATGTATTTCAGACTCGTGGTGGGGGGGGACATTATTTTTGTGTGAAACAATTTGTATTTTTTCATGAGCTGGCGGGGCGCGGGTTGAAGATCCCTGATTTAGACGGACTTGGTCGTTTTTCTTCTGGAGCCCCAAAAAAAAATGTTTCTTAATATTTAATTTTTGGATTCCTGACAAAAGACAGTGAAGTCAGTGTAAAACGTATCTAGAGACTTTTTGACTTCATTTTACTCTTAAACGTTGATTTCACCATGAAAATTATATAAATATATCTACTTATTATAAGTCGAAAATTGTTCTAAATGTAAAAACTTTTACTCAAAGTTGACACACTAAACCCAATAACTTACTAACAGTTAGCCAATACATACAGAACCTTCAATTATTTTTAATGAAAATAAATTAATTTTCAATTTCTTAAACAACCACTCTAAAATTTTAAAAGGTACATTACATTTAAGTCATTAAACAGCTTTTTTTATTAAAAAAATGCTTTCTTCTAAAGAAAACATAAAAATGTCGCTTAATAGCTATAACAACAAAATAACTAGCAATCTCTCTCAATTTACTTACCTAACAACCTACCTACCTTATAACCTACCTACCTGCCTATCTGTCTGTCTCCGTATTTATTTAAATACAATATAATAATTACAAATAAATTTGACACCCACGTATTAGTAGCTCAAACTAGAGCTATTTTTGTTTAGGAGAAAAAGAGACGCCGTCCTCATCCCAGATTCGAACCAGGGTCCCCGCGTTGAGCCCGCGGTGTCTTGACCTACTAGACGAATGAGAACAAGAACAAACGCATTTTTCTCCGTATATTAAGTTGTAAGATATTATTACCCTTCACAGGGATAACACAATTGCCAAATATTGGTCAACACACAAAGCCACCGGGGCGAGATTTTTGTGAGTTTTCTGTGGAGGATTTTTATTACAAATAAATTTGACACCCACGTATTAGTAGCTCAAACTAGAGATATTTTTGTTTATGAGAAAATTCAAGGGGACCCTGGGATGAGGACGGCGACATTAAACAATAATCAAATAGGAAAAGGGTACCGTTGACGCATCCTGGACTAGGAACCAGGTCCCTGCGTTGAGGCCATGTGTCTTGATCCACTAGACGAAGGAGAATAAGAACAAACACCTTATATGAAGTTGTAAAGATACCTTATCCTTCACGATACTTACAATTGCCCAATATTTGGTCAACACACAAGGCATCGGGGCGAGATTTTGTAAGTTTTTTCGTGAGAATTTTTATTTTCGTGTTCAACACCCATGTATCAGTAAACTCCAAATTGGAGCTATTTTGTTTTGGGAGAAAAATCGAGATGAGAGACGGCACCTCTTTCTTCCCCTAAACAAAATAGCTCTGAACGGGGCTACTAATACGTAGGTGTCAAATTTATTTGTAATAAAAAAATGCCTCACGAAAACTCTACAAAATCTCTTTGGTGACGTCTATTAGCAAAATTTGGCACGTTATTGTTATCCCTGTGAGAGGAACTAGCAATAATATTTTGGCTTGTATACGGAGGAAAAGTGTTCTTATTCTCATTCATCTAGTAGGTCAAGAACACCACTTAGGACGGCAGTAGGATCAGTTCGAATTCGGGATAAGGACAGCATCTCTTTATTTCTTTACTAGGCGGCTTATTAACTGGTCCCCAGCATCATCACAAAATTTCGGAAAAATGAATGAACTAGAAATTGCTGGTATAGTTAGAATTTCGGTTCGGGTGAGATTTATGGAATTTCTCGTAAACATTGCTTGTCATAAACCTTACTTTACGGCATTTCGTGAAAGATTTGAATCCTCTGAATACACCCGTGCTGTCTACATTGCTTATTATTATTTTATTAAATTACTGATGTCATTTTCATTGTAAATTTGACAAAATAAGATCGTAACTTATACTCTCCTTATCAAATAGTGTTACTCTAAAAATTATTTTGTTTCAGGTGGGTTTGGCAACCAACCCATGTTTTAAGAACATGGTCGGAGATTTTAGAGATTTTCTGCCAAAAGCTAGTGTTTTTTTAAAATTAAAAAGCTTAAAGTCTACCATAAAAGAAGTTAAAATTAACTACAAATTATATTTCAAGGGATAAATAAAGCTGTTCTGCGAGAGCTCTTATATATATAAGCCTATATAAGCCTACCTATATAAGCCTATATAAGTCTACCAATAAATCACATAAATCAAGGGTTCTTTTGGTTATATCTTTCCTTTGGAGAAGTGCGGGAGATCAGTATGACGGTGGCTAAGTAGGGCCTAATATTATTAACTATAATTGGCAACCGTAATTTTAGGTAACATATTTTTTTACTGGAGGGAGAAGAAACCCCCAAGTGGTCCGCGATAAATAAACGGATTCGTACAGTAAGCGATCCGTGAGCGACCGAAGTTTGAAAACGCTGGCCTAGCGTGTCAAGAAAGAGAGAAGGATACCCTCGACCACATTATTCTCAAACGACCACCAGCGTATGGTTTGCTGGGCGAGCAGCTTTTTGCTGCTTACAGTCACATTTGTCTCGTCAGCAAGTCTGACCTGAAAGGCTTCTTCTGTAAGATCCAGGTCAACAACATGACCTTATGGTTGCTTTTCACACCTTTTTCTCTGCTCCAGGACATCCCCTGTAGCGTTCACGTCCTTCTATGCTCTACAGTTACTCTCCTCCCTGTGTTCATGTGCACAATTTTTCTCTTTATGGTATCCAAATCAGTGATCGCTGACTGGAAACCGTCATGCCATTTTCCCACCCAGTGCAGAGGGGGGCTCCGGAAGCTAAATGCTTTAACCAGGTATCAACACCCAAACAATGCACAGGGTTCCGAATATCTTTTTATACGCTTTTTGTACGAGGCACAACCTTAGTGGCATGATAAAATCGCCTTCATCGGTCATATTTTCATCATAATAATGCGCAATAAGCAAATATTTTATGTCTTCTGTTATGAATAAAAGATGGCGCCACCATGCAATTGCATGCGTGTTCTTATATTTTATGGATATGTAAATTATGTATTATGGAATGTATATTCCTATATTTTAATATTAATCGTAGAAATTAAAATATGCTTAAATAAATGACAAACCTTTCGGGTTTGTTCTCTTTCGTTTTTTGAATAATTCCTAATCATTTCATTCAAATTTATAATCTATCTCTCTTTTATAGTATGTTTCATTTTCTTATATATTTTTGCTAATATTTTAGAAAGTCAGTACGCTGAGTAGATGACTGACAGCTTCTTGAATTATCTGTTAGAATAGCAGAAAGTTTTATTTATTTTCCATTGATCTTATTCTACACTTCTATGTTACAGACAGAGCCGTTTCTAGGCGTTTTGCCGCCCTAGGCGAGAATTGAAAAATGCCACTCCCACCCTTTTACTACCACCATTCTTTCGCCTATATTCTCCTCTCTACCACCACCAACATCCAGCGGTACAACAATGTAAATGTTCTATTATACTTTTAATCATTAAACCCGTTAATTATATTTATATTTTAAACTTATATTAGTTATTTTGTAATATTAGAATATTGTGAATAGTAAAACAATTGCTACATGTTATAATTGTTTAATTTCAACATTTTATATTTTTGAAAATTGTAATATTGACGGAGTAATATTTCAAAACACAACGTTGTATTATCAGAGCTAGAAGGCTTAAATGTATTAGATATAAAAGAACTTGTGTGCAAAATTAAACAATGAAACACATCAAACATTTTTACATTCGTCAAAGTAAAGACTTATTAAGTAATTGTCCCGTATGCTTTTGAAAACAATTCGATGTTTTAATTTTTCCTCTTTTTCAATTTTTTTTTTTTTTTTCTCATTTGCTCAATTTTTTCTTTGTTTGATTTAAAATTAAAATTTTTACGCTATTTTGCCGCCCTAGGCGGTCTCCTACTCTAGCCTAATGGTAGAAACGGCCTTGGTTACAGATAAACATTTTTCCGTAATTAGTTATTTGTAAAACTGATATTGAATATAAGCGGATAATGTTTCAAAAATTGTCTAAAATTTAAATTTATTCATTTGTATTATTTGTGACTTACTAGAACTGTGGGTTTATATTTATATCAATAAATAATTTAAAAAAACGAAACTTTTTTGAAAATGTTCCTCAACAAATATCAAGAAACAACGTATTGACGATCACGAAAAAAATATTCTTATGTTTCACTCATGGTTGCTGTCAGATTTAAGAGTTTTGAACCACCTGAAGAATGAAATCTGAACTTTTTTCCTCGAGTTTTAGAGATAATGATATTATTATTTATGCCCAACGCTGGATATTTGCAATCAGAATGTGAATCAAAAAATTGAAAAGCAAAGCCGTTTGGCTTCTTGATAATTTGACATATCATATCTTCGGAGAACGAAAGATCGAATTCTTGAATCGATTCATTTGATTGCACTGCAGAATTTGACATCGCTGTCGAAGAAGTAGGAACTTCCAGTAACTTGTCTTGTGCATTTACATCTGCTTCTTCAGTTCCCATAGTTTCTTGTACCAATATTTCGTTGGCTTCACTTGGGCATTGTAGATCATCTGAGCGTTTAAAGGAAAGCTTCTTCCCGCACATGAGAATGGTTGTTAAACATTCAGTTTTAGGATCGCAACCCCTGTTCTGTATTTCTTTGTTCAGCATGCTGTCGAAACACGTTTCACCGTCTGTTTTTGATTGCTTAGGCGAAACGAATTTTTCGGCAACTGGTTTCCTGGAATTGTTCGATACCGACTTGGTGTATGTCCCATCATCCTGATTACAGCCGACTTTATAAAATCTAATTGTGTCTTCTGTATTTTTTTGTTGTTCGGTCCATTCCGAATTTATGCAACTTGGACCAAATTTGTCAAATAAAAAACCGCTATCTAATGATTCACCACTTTCCGAGAAATGTTTTTTGATATCTTTTTCTGAAATGATTATTGGATCTTTCTGAGGCGTTCCTTGGATAACTGGGAAAAAGCTCATCGACAAGTCTACATCCTTCTCATCGTCATTGATATAACTAGGTGCTTGTAAGACGTTATCTACTTGTTGGGAAGGTGGATCAAGCGGCACTTCTATAATAGTTTCTTGCAATTTTTTGGTCGAAGATGGAGGATCGAATTCAACGTTTTTCAAATCTGGCTCGACGTTTAAAGGGTTTGTTACACTAAGAGGTACTTTATGAAGTTCTAAAATGCTTTTTAATTGATCAATATTGTCTCTAATCCCGATGGCAGTAATATTTGGAGGAACCTTTTGGTGTCTGGTGAGCTTATAATACTCTGGAAAACTGAAACTTTTGATGCCGGTACTTTTAATTAAATTTTGGATCTCATTCCAGTCACAATTTACTGAACTTAAATCAACACATTCTTTCACAATCACATCCTTGGCTAATGGATGGTTATCATTGGTTGTAATTTGGTTGTCTTTAGCTGTTTCTTGATTTATTTCAGCTTCTTTTTCTTTCATGTATTCCAAATGAATTGGAATTGAAATGGCCTTTTTGTACGACTCTTGCTCGAAGACGTCACAGATCATATTTGAATTTCCAATAGTTGGTGAACTCCTGTAGCTGCTATTCAAATAGTGTTTATTTCCAAATTCAACATTTTCAACAGCTGAAAATATGTTCACTGGTTCGTCATGATATTTTACTATTGGCTCTAAAGGTGTTAAAAGTTTAGGAGGGGTGCATGTTTCTTGAGTCATAAATGGACACGTTTCTCTTTTTTCGTCTTCTTTGCCATCAATTGGAACATTCGTGGAATCAAAATCATCACTGCGTGACGAAGGAGATTCTAAACAGAAACAAAATTTTATTACTATCACTTTGTTAAAAAAAACACTTGGCAATTATGAGCCAATAATTAAGAATTTAATTATATAATTTTAAGTATAATTGGTTTTTGCATACAAAATCAACGTCCCTTCTACTTTCGTTCGATATATCTTTACCTCAGCGTTACGAAGTTGAAGCGGGGAGGCCTTGACCATCTCGACAATCCGGAAGTTGCACGACTGTTCCACTCATCTATACCGAATAACTTTCCAAAAGCAAGTTACCAAACTAAATACAGTACCACTGGTGTATGCGCGGTGTGTTGATAGGGATTGTAACCTCCCCCACATGCGAAAAAATTGTGTATGTATATATATCTGAGTATGTGGAATGATGCTCTTTTGTAACTCCCACTGAGCCTCTAACACCCCCTTATGAACTTTCTGCGTACGCCTATGTACAGCACGAAGCTCTGACATAAACCAGAGATGGTGGAAACCTCATCTTTCTTAAGAGAAGAAAAACGATTCCGGAATAACGGTAATATATAATATCATGACTATTTCACATCTGAAGCCAAAAAACAACAAGTGTAGAATAAAATAAAATCAGACGAGTTTCAGATGGAGGCAGTGCGATTTGATGATTGGAGCATTTTAGTGGACATAAAAAAATCCAACCACTTCAAAATATTCTTATATTTTACGATATTTTGGAAGTTTGGTACCCAATAAGATAAAGGTAGACTAACTTTAGCAAATAGAAGCACAGGTCTTTATATGAATTTTACTATAATTTTTCACAAAGAAACGTAAATTAAAGGTATATTATATATATATAAATCATATATTCATATAAATTTTATGAATTGGTTTGCAATATGTTGTCATTATTGAGCGATATAATTCAATTAGTTGAGTTAAGAATTAACATCATGTTATTTAGTTATTACTTTTTGGCATTCGGTTTCCGATCTAAATGTTCTACCATCAAATAATTATGGATGCCTTCATTTATCACGAAGATTAAACAGCGCTAAAAGAAACCTTAAAAAAGCAATCAAACAATTAAATGATATCGCACAATATGTGATAACTGAGAGTTGAAAACCTACCAAATCTTCACCTTTAATTTCATGCTTTTGGGAATGAAGTTTAAGTTTCATTAACTTCGGCCAACTCCTATGTTTCCTTGGCATCGACCAAAGAATGCGTTTTTTGGGTTCCTTATCGCAGACGATATCAGTTACTAAATTTTCGGATGGTATCGTCTCTCCTGAAACATTGATATTTTGATGGCTTTGTTTTTCTTTTTCTTTATTTCCTTTGCAGTGATGTTTCCTCAAATTAGGTAGTGCTTTTTTCAAACCTTTCTTTGTTTTCTTCCAAGAGGCATCCATAGCAACTCTTATGGCAGATGGTGTACTCGAACAATTTTTATTTACTGTACGATATTTAATGACTGTTCCAGTATTTGCATCGTAGTGCCATTCCCTGATCTGTACTGTCTTCGTTAATCCTGAGTACGATAGTAATGGAGGCTCTGGCGGCTGTTGAGTTACATCATCCATCGAAGAAAAAATTTTGATTTGTTAAATAATGGAATTCTGCAGCGATTTCAATTTCACTGGAGAAAGGATCTTGTGGAATTATATAAAAATAAAGACAATAAATAAATAAATGCTGTTTATTTCAGTTCAGTTGTTTGTTTCAAAAACGTGTTTTGTTGAGAACGAGCTTCGTGCTGAAAATAAAATTTTTTTACTATGCATAAATTTGAAATAATTATATGAACACTGTCAAAAATTCCAAAACTTTCATACCATTTATGTAGAAAACAGACAGACACACACACACATATATATATATATATATATAGGCTTATAAATTTCTTATTATTTTCAATAAAATAGTAGTAATAGGATGAAATCCAGTAAACAGTAGAAAATCGAAGTAAACGGGTTACGAAAAACTGATCACAAAGTTATTAATTGTTGGAAAAAAATTTGAAATATTTTACGAAGTTCTGAAATAACTCCAGTTAATATTTAGCTGTTTGTTATCGTGGATCCTATATTTTTAGTAATGAATGAGCTTTTACACAATTAATTCTTTTCGTGGCTAATAGAACATATCAGAATATTCAAAAAGCATGTCGCCAGAATGGAAACTGAAATTAATAAAAACTGATGTAGGATTCTAAGATGGTTAGTTTGTTGAGTTTTTGCGCCGTAAGGACAACAGCAAAATGTTATTTTGCACCAAGTAAAAGATGAAGTTAAAATATGGTTTTATAACTGACGCATTACAACGTCAAAAGTATAGGGTGTTTTTTAATACCGATAGAACTAGAAAACGGGAAAAAGTGAAACAAAAATGCAATGTTAATCAAAATTTTATACTTATTCAAAAGATCAATACGTGGCATTAATATTTGAAAATTATTTGGGGCATATATGGCCTCTTGACGAAGGACATTCTGGAGGTCCAATTTCCGGCCACTTTCATCAACACTGCTGGCAGTATGTCATGAATAACGCGGATATTGTTGTCTTACAAAGCGTCAACTGTTGCTGCTTTATCAGCATAAACCATTGACTTCACGTAACCCCACAGAAAATAATCCATCGGTGTCAAATCGCACCACCTAGGAAGCCAATTGACAGGTCCATTTCAGGAAATCAACTTACCTCCAAATTTGGCTATCAATAAGTCAATGGTTGCGGTCGCCGTATGATACGCAGTACCATCCTGTTGAAACCACATCCCGTCCTGATCTATGTCATGCAGATTTGCAAATAAACAATTACTGACCATGGTGCGGTAACGATGGCATTGACCGTAACGTGAGTTCTGGCCTCATTTTTGAAGAAATGTGGTCCAATGGTGCCACCAGCGTGCAAACCGCACCAAACGGTACATTTTTCTGGTTGTAAGGGTCTGTGGATTGTTCTAACTCAATATGTAGCAATTTTGCTCATTAACAAACCCGTTGACCAAAATGAGCCTCATCGCTGAACACAATTTTGCGATAAAACAACGGACCAGCTTCCAAATGCTCCAGACCCCAATCGGTGAAAGCACGACGCACAAGATGGTTTCGTGGCTTTATTTAATTCCTGCACCAGATGGATGTTATATGGGTGTAGGCCAAGCTGTTTCCGCAAAATTTTTCACGTAGTGGACGGACAGAGTCCCAATTCCTCCAACCGACGACGAATCCATAAATTTAGATCATGTTCAACACCTTAGTTTACGGCGTCGATATTCTCTTCAATACGCACATTCCTTTGACGTGTTGGTGTCTTTGCATCATCTAGGGAATATGTCGCTTTAAATCTATACACAGTTCGACGGATGGCTTGCTCAGTTGGACGGTTATGTGCACCATACAAATCACGAAGTCGTCTGTAAGTTTTTCCAATGGACGAATGGTTTTCAAAGTATATTCGAATAATTTGGTACCGTTGTTGAAGCGCTAAACGTTCCATATTATTTCACCCAACTATACTAACTACAAATGTGAAAGAGAACGTGCAAATAAACAGCTTATTTGAGAGCTGTCGCCAATGAAAGTTCTATCACAACTAAAAAACACCCTTTATATTAAATACATTAAAACAAAATGCATTAAAATTGAATGAGAATATAAAATGTAAAAACCAATATTAGACAAAAATTTAAAAATGATTTCATGACTGAAGAAATTTGTGACTATGGCGGAATGCACAGTCTAGAGACTGACAGAGAAATTTTTTCCGGTCATCCCTCAGGTATATTCTACGAATTTATTCTAATTAGTAATCTTGTACCTGAAGAATAAATTGATACCTGATATTCATATAGTACCTTCCCAGTGCAACGGCGTTTGAGGCCACAGGGTTTAATGGAACTCAGAAATGGATTGATACATTGTTACACAGTAACCGTCGTTGACCTCGCCGCCGAAGTTCACATTTATGCGTGCCCTGTGCCACCTTACCCTCTGATGTTATTAATTAATGATTAATTAATTAATTGATGCTATGCGTCTTTTTTTCTCTCTCTCTATCTCTCTCACTTTCTTTCTTTCTTTCTTTCATTCATTCATGATAGTATTTGCGTAAGTTTTGGTCGATGTTATGAAATTTTTCAATTTTATTTTCTTTTTGCGAGAAGAGGCGGTCATAGAGTTTGCGAGGTCCAAGGCAAGGTGTATTGTGTGTGCGAGGTCCTATACAAGAGAACCCGTATATAATGAGAAGCTTGGGACCAAAGAAAATGCTCGCTACATCTGACCTGCAAAAATCTTGTTCTTTAAAAACGACTAAATTCTGTTTGACTTAATCATTATACCAAACAAAATCCATATTTTTTTTCGCTATACCCAGAAACTCGAAAAATGTGTTTCCGCTATAAGTGGGCCCTACTGATATTTGAAAGCTTTTCTCCAAATGTTTTTGACTGAGAAGAGAGGACGAATGGGAGGTGGAGAAGTAACTTAGTAAATGGAAATGAAATGTATATTTAAATACTGATCATATTCAATCAGTGACTCCAGTTTTTGTAACAGAATATACTAATATGTAATTTAAATACGTGGCTTACTTTTGCAAACTTACTTATGCTTCATAATCTAATAACTTCATACCTGGACTATTGCTCAAATCACGATATTCTCGCTCGACAAAGTCTATTCATGCCTAAAATTGGGGGTTACAATGCTACAATTCACATATTCCTATGCAAAATTTCATTGCAATGGGGGGGGGGTTAAACCCCCATTAACACCCACTTGCGTACGCAAATGCTAGAGGTGTCCGAAAAGAACATCATAGGGACATACCAAAACGAATATCCTACGAACGTCAGAAATATGTCCGCATGGTTATACATCCTGTGTCTGAAATGCATATCCTAGGGGCCCTGCGGTGGCGCAGTGTGGTAACGCGTTCTCCTAGTGCGCCGCTAATCCGGGTTCGACTCCCAGCAGTGCAAAAAGAACGCTTACTCAGAGATCTCATAAAGATCGCACTGCTCACTGTAGTCCGGGGTTTGGTTCCCTAGGCCTTAAGAGGTTCGGATTCCTCGGAAAACAGTAGGTCCCGGCGCAGCATGACCACTGTAGTCTTTGAGCCGTAAAACCAAAAAGCAAGCAAGCATATCCTATGGACGTTGAAATGAATATCCTACGGACGTTCCAAACGGACATCCTACGGAAACCCGAAATGAGTATCTCATGGCTTACCAAGGCGGACGTTCTACGAACGTCCGAAATATGTCCGTATTTTGCTACATCCTAGAGGCGTCCGAAATAAACATCCTAGGAACGTCGGAAATGAACATCCTACGGACGTTAAACAACAATATAAATCAACGTTTATTGGCGTAGTGATAACATCGGTGTTGGTATCACTACGCCAATAAACGTTGATTTATATTGTTGTTTGATTTAATCTGCGTAGTGTTCGATTTATATAAAATAAATACATATGCTGCAACGTGCATTTCGATCAATTTAATACCAATCTTTTTGTGATTTGGTTTAAATAGTAGTCTATGTACTACACCATTCTGCGAAATAACCGGCTTCAGTAAAGCCTTTATACACGTTCGTAAGGGGCACGTTCCAAAACGGACGTCCTACGTAAGCCCGAAATGAATATCCCACGGACGTTTCAAGAGGACGTCCTATAAACGTACGAAATATGTCTGTATTGTATTACATCCAAGGGCGTCCTAAATAATCATCCCAGAGACGTCCGAAATGAATATTCCACAGACGTTCCAAAACGGACGTCCTGCGAACTTCCGAAATATGTCCGCATTGCGTATGGACATAAGGGACCAAAAAAGGACGTCCTGGGGACGTTTTGTGCTACTTGAGTAAGATCTACCGTGAAACTCTGTTTTGAATACACTTGTAAAAAACATTTTCTAGTAAAATTTCTATACATGTAAAAGAACAATTTTCATTGTACAGTACAATTTTATACAAAACAAAATATTCAAAATAAAATTCTGTAATAACTTACTATGAGATAGAATATTTTCCAGAAGGACTCAATCTCCTTGTCACCAGCCTGGCTACGTGCCCTGGTTACAATCATCATAAAACTGGGAAAGATAGACTGAATGAGAATGGGAATGTTTACACGTTTCAGTCAGTGAATTATCATATATGTTTACATTAAGAAATAATAATTCTTATTCTCACACACACACGCACGCTCTCACATTCACTGTGCATTTTTGTTCCCTTTTAACAGATTTTCTTTTCAAATTCTTTAGAACTTTAATACGAACTTATCGTGGATAAAACATGGAAAATTATCTCCTTTCATTCCTGTCAACATCACTGCACTTTGGAAGATGGTCGCGTAGTAAGCTACGGCTTTATATGCACTTCCATCACTAACTCAAAGTTTGAAATAATACGAACGTTATGAGTCACAAAATATGCATATCGGGTTAAATAAAATTATCATTAACATTTTCATTACGTTTGCGCTATATTGTTGTCTATTAACTATACGGTATCATCGTTATTAATTACTAAAATATGACACATAGAGACAAGACCGTAGCCAGGATTTAATTTCGGGGACCGGTCCCGAACATCCCCCCCTCTGAATACGGCAGTGCATGGAGACATAACGTGAGCCTATGCTTTTGGAAAATTAGGCAGACAGATATGCTCGACCCAGATTTGCTCAGAATTTCCGGTTTGCGCAATAAAACGAGGTCCGTCTGTAGTTGTATAAATGAGCTAAAGGAGTGGACACAACAACTCGCTAACACACTTTCGGCTAAATGGTGCATGCATGGTCAATGTATCCAAGATGATTTCATGATAGAGGGAATTAGTGATCATCTTCATCCAACACCAGATAATGGTTGGATAACATGATGTTCGTGCGCTTATAAATTGTTATGCTCATACTTATTTCCGACGTTGCTGTTAAAGAAGTAAGTTCACCGCATTATAGTAAATTACTATCGACTACTAATTATAGTCTAACCCTTTTGCTATTACTATTTCTACATTTATTATAATTGTTTGAGCGTAAAATTGGAACAGAATCACTGCTCGTTTATTGTCAAGAATGTTGGAGATTTGCCGCGTCATATGCTTTACTATTTGGGCTTGCTTTCGTTGAAACGAAAAGATGAAAAATAGATTCTTGAAGATAAAGTAGTTGTTTAGCATAGGCGAGTTCCATTCAAGGATATATAGCGCTGTATTTTTGAGAATAACTTCCATTTTCTTGGCGATAACGCTCGACCTTTTTGCATGGAAGCCTTCTTTGGAAGTTGCAGCAGTGTGTTATGCACCACGTTTCCGGGCAGCTGTTTCAAAAAACGTGACATATTTGTAGGGGACAACTTCCTGGATAAGGGCCAGCATCTCAAAGAACTCCACTTACTTCCATTCCAGCTATTACATTGTCTTTTTTCAGTGGAGGGGGGGACGAAAACTTTTCACTGATGACTTGAACTGCGGCCAAAATGTTGTTATTTCTTTGGCCAAAAACAGCCATTTTTTTTTTTTTTTCAAAAACTTCATTCACTTTTTTTTGTGTTATTCCCCTTTTAGTGCCCATTACTTTGCGAAGTGGGTTTTGCTGCGGAGGAAATGTTTGCACATGGAATTGAAATTCTAGTAATTGTCCACGGAGCATCTCTGTAATTTTAAACAGGAGACTTGAATTGAACAGTTTATTTCTTGATTTGAAAGGCAGTTAGATTGGGCTGTCTCTCCAATTCAGAAGAATCAACAAATTTACCAGGCTGGTGTGCTTTTAGATAATCGTGGGGTTTGATTTTAGATAACCCTGAGTTTGATTTTAGATAACCTTGGAGTTTGAATTTAGATATTGTTTGTTTGGCTTTTTTATGGCGCAAGAGCATCTGGGCTATACTGCGCCAAGTGAATTTAGATAACATTGGAGTTTGATTTTAGATAATTGTGGATTTATTTTAAGACGTATTCATTTCATTTAATAGATATGATGATTCAGGAAGTTAGAGAATGTTTCTTGTAGGATGAATAACATAGGCAGGGCCGTAGCTAGGGAGTGGCTTGGCAAGCCCACACCAGGGGTGCATGCGAAGAAGGGCGTAAAGTCTGCTGAAATTATTCATAGAGGAGAGTGTTTGTGGCGCAATCTGGACGGTTTTTCCAGGGGAAAAAATCTAGACTTTGTTTCAGTGGCGCGCGATCATTTAGCTACGGTGATGAACACAGGCGTAACGGAGGTTTAAACTGGAGGGGGTCTGAAATTAAAAAAAAAAGCCTTAAATTTGAGTGGGGGGGGGGAATAACTTTTCTCAAGCTATAAAAAAACTGAAGGCATATGCACCTCAACTTACGGCTATGATGAATAAAATCCCAATTTCGATATATAATACAAATACAAACGCGCATTGACAACGGACCTCAGGTTGTTATGGTTTAAATTATGCAAAATCTTTGCCCTGTGGTGGCTGGGTATTAACGAGATAACCTGGACGAAAAACAGAACGCTGACCGACTAACTTCTCACTGTAGTCTGGGGGTTGGTTCCTTAGTCTTTAAAGGGTTCGAATGTAGATCCATTTCCTTACGGTGGAGTAGAGGTAACGCATTTCTCTATTGTGTCGCCAACCAGTGTTTAACTACTCATGGTATCGTAGGACACGTCCTGCTTATGAGTATGGATTGCTAAAGAAACTTCAGGCCCCGGCTCAGCATGACCTTTGATGCTTTTGAACCACAAAGCCATAAACACCGATGGTATAATAGGACGTGTGCCACTCCTCTGTTCGCGGTAGTTCGGGGTTCGATTTCCTTGGTAGTCGAGAATTGCATTGCTAAGAAAAAGATGTTTGTGGGGAAACATCCATATTAGTGACTAATAATTATGTGAAGCAGGGGTCGAATTTACGACCTCTATTGTACTTCATATATGTAAACGACATATTTAATGTTTCTGAAGTAGGTAATATAACTTCATTTGCAGATGACACAAGTATTATAGTTACAAGTATAAAGATATAAAGATACTTGTGGAAATGTGATTTACTGAGATAAACAAATTTGAGAAATGGTTTTGTCTTAATCAGAGGAAATTAAATGTAGAAAAATATAAAATAATGATATTCTCAAATAAAAGTAAAAATACAGACATTGATATGAACAGTGATACAATTTCAATTAATAATACTAAAAAAAATTGAAGTAGTGAAACAAATAGATTTTTTGGGAATTAAACTAAACAAAAGGAATTAAATTGGAATGAATATATAAACGTAATTTAAAAAAAAATTAATAAGAGAATGGGAATACTAAGAAGAATGGGTAATTCTTTGGCAGAAATGATTTGAATTGGACTTTATTATAATTAATTAGTATATTAATTAATTATAATAAATAAAAATTAATTAATTATAATAAATAAAAATTAATTAATTATAATAAATAAAAATTAATTAATTATAATAAATAAAAATTAATTAATTATAATAAATAAATAAATAATAAATAAAATTAATTATAATAAATAAAATTATAATAAATAAAAGTAATTATAATAAATAATTATAATAAATAAAAAGTAACATAATAAATAAAGTAATTATAATAAATAAAATAATTATAATAAATAAAAGTAATTAATTATCATAAATAAAAATTAATTAATTATAATATATTAATTAATGAGTAATATTAAAGAATATTACTCGCTAATACAGAGTCATCTTGTATATTGTAATTGTGGCGCAGTATAGCCCAGATGCTCTTGCGCCATAAAACACCTAAACAAACAAACATATTGTAATTGTATATGGGGAGATATTGGTGCTGTTAATAAAAATAAGTTAAAAAATAAATAGAAAAATGCAATCAAAGTAATTAATAAAAATAGCAGAGCCAAATTTAAAAATATCTTAAAAAAATATAACATCTTGCCAATAGAACTACTTCATGAATATTGTGTTTTAATTAAAATGTTCGACAGGATAAAGAAAAGTAAACATGTAGAGTTAATAAAAATTTAACGAGCAAGATGAAGACATTCGTAAATATAATGAACTGATTTTACCTAAAATAAGAACAGAAATGGGACGAAGCAACATCAATTTCAAAGGTCCAAATCGTTGGAATAAATTGCCCTTAAAGAAATTGAATAGTATCAATAAATTTAAAACCAATCTAAGAAAATACTTAAACTCACGACGGAAAGCGGGAGATCGAAAATGATGGGATAAAAAGATCTGCAATTGAATGTATTAGATTAAGCTGGTGGATTTACTATTTCTAGTTTATGATTTTTAATATTTAATAATTGCATATGGTTAATTGATATGTTCAGTTATGATTTACCATCGTCATTTCCAGGGGTTTTTCACGTCTTAGTTGATATTTTCCTGGGACCTTTCAATGCATAGTTAAACCTTGTGTGTATATAATTATTATTATTATTAATAATAATAAATTTTCATTCAACCCGATATACAATATTTCGTGATACATAGCTTGAGCAGTATAAAAATTATAGAAATGTAAGAGAAGATCTATATTAAATTATTTTAAGTTTTGAGGTTAGAAATGGAAGAGAATATAAAGCCGAAGCTTGTTACGAGATTCTCCTCCAGAATGCGGTGATGTTGACAAGAGAGAGGGTAAATTTTCATATTTCTGAATTATGCTTATTTTAAAGAGTTCAGTTGTTGTATATCTTTGGCAGAAGGACGTGAAAAACCATTGTAATAACTTAAGAACAGACTGAGCGTCGTTTTTACGAATTAATGAGCAAGAAGTATTATTGTTATTTGGGATTTTTTTTAATTCATGGTTTTATGTAATTTTTTTCCAATTTTAGCTGCACATGTGAAGAATAAACTGACTAACTGCTTATCCCGGTGCAGCATGACCTTTGATGCCTTTGCGCCATAAACATACATTGTCTACCAATGGTATCCTAGGACACATACTGCTTCTTTACCCGCCGCACTTCGGGGTTCGATTCGCCTTGGTAGAGAAGGTTTGGATCGCTAAGGAAACTGCAGGTCGCGGTGCAGCAGGTCCTTTGATGCTCTTGCGCCATAAACATGCATTGTCTACCAATGGTATCGTAGGACGCGTGCCACTTCTTTGCCCGCCTTAGTTTGGGGTTCCATTCCCTGGGCAGTAGAGGTTTGGATTGCTGAGGAAACTGCAGGTCTCGGTGCTGCTGCACCTTTGATGCTCTTACGCCATAAAGCCATAAACATGCATTGTCTATCAATGGTATCGTGGGATAAGTGCCTCTTTTCTGTCCGCCGTAGTTCGGGGTTTGATTCCCTTGGCAGTAGAGGTTTGGATTGTTAAGAAAGCTGCAGGACATGGCGCAGCATGACCTTCGATGCCCTTGCGCCACAAAGCCATAACCATGCAAACACTTCTCTCTCATCTTCTTGCATGCTCATTAATTGGAGGCAGGACCCTGCGGTGGTGCAGCAGCGCGTTCACCTAGCACGCCGTTATTCAGAATTCGAATCCCAACAGTGTGATCGCGTACCAACAAATTGCTCACTATAGTCCGAGGTTTGGTTTCGCAGGCTTCAAGAGGTTCGATTTTCTCGGGAAACTTGTTGGTCCCAGCGAAGCCTGACCTTTGCCCTTCTTACGCCTTAAAATAAGCAAGCAGCTATTAATTGGGGTCATTGCGTTACATTGTTTTCTATTATAAAAGAATAACCTAAGCGGACTATTTATTATAGCTACTGCTTTGAAAAATAGGAGTGAAGGTGCCCCGATGTCTGTTGCATGCAGTGGTATAGAAATATACCCCCCCCCCATAGACATTTGAATCTCACCAGGGATTTTGAGTTGCTACGCCACTGGTTACGTACAACGGAATATTAAACGTTTTGCGTGTTTTATCCATTTGCAGAAATTTTAACCAAAAGCGATCACTAGGTTTTAACTGCGGCGATTTTAACCTTCATATTATACTACGTGATGGTTTTAATGAAGTCATTTTTAATTTTCTAGCTGATATCCACTTTGCCAATCTCATCTGATTTGATTGCATCATTTTGTTTCAATGTGCTTTTAATATATATTTTTACCATCATGGCTTTAATCTGTTTTCCTTTGCAAAACCGTAAAACTTTGGTCTCACCCTGATTGGCGCAAGATGACTCTTGCTGTCCTTGCTCCATAAAAATACAACCAACGAACCAAGGAATGCCAGTTTGTACGAACGTGATGTTGCCTACCGCCGAACCTTATGCGAGCCGTTGAATTGCTTGGTGTAATTTTCTTCATTGCTACGCTCGCGGCAAAGCCAACCTGGTACAGTGACAAGGTGCAGAGCAGTATGATTTCGCCAGTGCAATATAGTTCGCCCTTTCTTACGTTAAGAGAGTTAATAGAAGATACATTTCGTACATAAAACATTAAAATAATGCTAAAATACATAAAACATAGGCATGTTTGTGTAATTAAAATCTGGTATTTATTAAATTTAGGAAAAAGAATCATTATAGCGAGCGCTGACGTCATTCAAATAACTGACCACTCAGAGGACTTCGTTTGCTTGGCAGGAAGTTTGGCGCCTGGAATTTTGGCGACTGCGTTTTTCTGCATTCCAAATTAGGTGATAGCTACCATAATAATGATGAGAGCTATCTCATTTTTCCCCAATTTGAGAATATATACTCGGGCACGGGCTCGAATAGGTTGCCGTAGCCTTAACAGTATATCGGGTTAGCTTTGCCGAGAGTATAGAATGTCGCGTTAAAAATACGCAAACCGCTCACTTTTTGTACGGATTGTTTGTTTGTGAGTTTTACGACATAAAGACAGCAAGGGTAAGGCTGCGCCGAGATCTACAGTTTACCAAAAAATCTGAACCCCTGAAGGTCCAGGAACGAACTCCTGGACTACGGTGTGCAGATAGTCTCTAAGCGTTTCTTTGACACTGTTCAAGAGTCGAAGTTGGGCAAGGCAAATGGATAAAAGTCAAGAACGCACGAGGCGAAAGTACTATATCAGCGGGGCCTATTTTTAAATTCTAAGTAGGTAGCTATTTGATCAGTTACTATTATATAGCCAAGTTACTAACAACTATGGCTAAGTCTCCTAAAAAAAAAGAGAGAGCTGGCACATCAAGCATTTTGATGCCATCGTACCACGTGGTCTAATTCATTGCTGTGTTGAAGTTGAGTGATTTACAAGTGTGTTATTTTTAATAAAATAGGGTGGAATGAGTAAGTGTGAATTTTTTAAATCCCTTGGGGAATAAATAGTAGGCCATGTTTAGATTTGTAACAGATCCTGTAAGAAGAACATGGACTATTCATTTTTCAATGGTAAAAGCTATGTTATGAAACCGGAAGTGTACAACAAAATGGCGGCTGAGGCGTCGGCCTAGAATTCTAGGGGCTCTAAGTAAGGCAGTGGAAAAAACAAAACAGCATACAGTCTTTTTTTTTTTTTTTCTGCATGCACTTCCTTGAGTGAAACCTGGGTTAACGGCAGACTAACTTAATACGTTATGACCATGTCACAACTACGTCACAACCACGTCACATTTTTTTTTTGGGGTGATGAATAGTTGGGAGTTGAACTCAAGATAACGATTTGCTAGGCAAACGCCTGGCTATTGCATCGCTGCAGGGCAATTGCTTTTGCTTTTTATTTTTTATTTTTTAATATTTATCTGCGCAACCTAGAATTGCATGCTGATGCAGAAGTAAAGATGTTAATAGAGTGTTACTCAGGGCCGTAGCCAGGCTGGGGCCACGAGGAACTGTGCCCACTTAGAAAAGTAATCACAGTCTGGAAAATATTTTTTTTCGAAATAACTTCTTGTGTTTTAGATTTTTTGTCTTGCATAAAATTGCACACAATAATGAAAATTGTTCTTTGACGTTGAAAATGCACATACGCGAATTTACGGTTAAAAATGTATTTTAAACATTTGAGCCGTTAAAAACGTATTTAAAACGGGTTGCCTCGTTAAAAATATAATATATGAAAAACCGATTTTAACGGAAATACTATATTAGTCAGCAAATAATAAACAACATTTAAAACCCACTATTCTAAAGCATAAACTTGAATTTACCATTAATTTAATTAATTTAAATTTGTTTCAATCTAAACCTGAATATAAACTGAAAAGCACTAAATATATAAAAGGGTGAATGATTCCCAATTGGTTATGTGTCATTTTGAGGCAAGTGTATAATATTTTTTTAACTGTTTATTGAACAGTCAGTAATAAAACTCATGGACCTGTGGTGGGAAAATAGTTATGGGAATGGAAAGAGAAAGGTAAAAAGAACGAAAGAATAATAAATAACCTGATGATTTCTGGATCTATGCCTTCGGAATCGGATTATAAATTTAAGGTCTCATGTGTGTTATATCATCAGCTGATGCCCAGGTGTGTTATATCATCGCTGATATTTTCTTGGGACCTTTCATTGTAGAGTCTAATATGATGTATATTTAATATACGGGGTTACATGAATGAATGACCGGATTTTAAAAATTTATATTTTCGAAACTATTACACATAATATAATCAGTGCTACATGAAAAAGAATTCGAAGTTTCTTTTTACAACAGTGCTCAACTGATGGCATCTCGCCCTTAGAACACTGTGATTGAAATTGAAGACCACGGCAACGACAGAGAAAGTTTTTGTGTATTAGATTATGCAAAGGTTTTTTTCTTCCATTATTTCTGTACAATATGCATTTCAAACCACATGACCACTGTACAGCACGCATTTCACCCAGCATGCATTATAAACTACCATTGCCGAACACGCTCGATGAACTACGCATCGGTGCGGCATTAAAAACCATTGTAGTGAAAAACTGCAAAGTGTCTGGAACGAACTTTATTACAGATTAAATATTTGTCGTGTTACGAAAGGTACACTCGTCAAATATCTGTAACTGAAAAAAAAAAAAAGTGGAATGTTTTTCTTTAGTTTCATGTATCAGAGATTATATTATGTATAGTAGTTTTGCAAATATAATTTTTCAAAATCCGATCATTCATTTATGCTAACTCTGTATATTTGTCTATATTATTATTATTTATAGTTATGTCGTATATTGTTATTATGACTTTACAAATGAAGAATAAATAAAGCAGTGATTATGATAATGTGTATTTGAATATATTTTTATTTTCATATGATTTAAACGAACTGGCTCTACTGTCCTTGATTGACGCATTTAAGTGATTACTGATTAACTAGAAAGATGGTCATGGTCTTGTTTTCTCACCATGAGAATCAAACCCTGGATTATGTAGAGAGAACGAAGCCCCCACGCCTTTGTTGTCATCGAAGTTGGTTTGTCAGAAGTTAGCAAGTACATATTTGCTAAATCAAAAACAGTGGTAAAAAAGAAGGAATATAACGGTATATATTTGAAAATTAATGGTCATCAGGCATAAATTCATAGCCTTTCTTTGAATGTTCGTAATAATTTTATTTCGAAAACCTTTCAGTTCCACGCGAATTCCGATTTTCGTTCGGTTTAAAATCGACATTTTGTTGCAGAAAGGTTGAAGTTCTCTTTTAATTTCCTTCTAGACCATTAAAAAATTTGAAATGAAGGAAAAGAAGCCTCTGGCTACTTTAAATTAGTTTCATTTAATTAAAATTGTTTTTAGGTATAAAGTTCTAACAAGAAAAATATTTTAATTTCTCAGAATCTTGTGCTACTTCAACTGTGACATTGCAAATGTGAAAGCGTAATGATGCGTTCATTAAATACAGCAGCATGTTTAAAATACTTTCATACGCTGAGTATTCTCAGTTGACATACATTTAATTAAAATAGCTGTGCAGTTTTGTAATTTCCGGCTCCATTTTGTAAACAGGGACATAATTTCACGTTGTACATAATTGTTAAATATTTGTTTCTTGAAGGTATATATGTACAGTATCATGCTGACAGTATGTGTGTATAGTAGTGTGGGTCGAATTTTCAAAAGTTGCTCGAATCGAAACGCAATAGTGCGGAAAAGTTGCTGCTCGTCAAGATAAACACAGTGAAAAAAGAAGTTTTGGATTATATTTCAGGTCGTGCACGATCCCCAAAATTTGAGAAATTAGCTATAAATGAACCTTTTTTTAAAAAATTTTGAAAAGTGACTTAGATTGGTCGGATTATTATGAAACTTTAGTTCTGGCAGTAGTTTGAAACTAGTTAACGGGAAATAATACTTTGAAGGACAAAAATACCTAAAAAGGGAGCTGGCAGGGGGTCGCATTAGGACGAAAATTGGCCAAAATTGTGAAAAAAACAAAACACCGTAGAAGCGTTCATGACTTCAGAAAAATAGGTTAAGTAGACTGTTTGATTAACTATTGCTGTGCAGCTCTTCGCCTGTTTGCATTCCACATTCAGTGTAAAGGAAAACGACCCAGAATTCACTCGGGGAGGTAATCGCACTTTGAGTTCCACCCACGCCTTTCCCAACCAACCAACCTTAGATGGACGTAGAAAATCATTACCTTTGTGGTTTAGTTTGGTTCCCATAAACTGGACTTCGTTTTTAAATATTGACATTTGTCAGCGAGAAAGCAAAGTTGCTCTGATGAAACCATCTCTGCTATCACCGCCACATACTTTGCTTGCTGCTTCTGTGATTAGTTTCACAGTAAGTTTAACCTCCTGAGTGTGACATGGAAATTCGTTTATGTTGAAAGTTGTTATCTGCTTGGAATGAATGAGGTTTAAGATTTCCTCGGATGTTGCAGATGCTAGACGTGAAGATCAGGTAATTTTCGTTGATCACCAAGTTATCAACCCAGTGTAGTCTTTTGCATCAAAATTTAAATCAGGAGTGATGAACGTACATACGGATTTGCATTTCTCTGGTTTTTCCCTGGCTTTTAAAATGCGCTTCAAAGCAAACTCTCTGACATGCTGTGACGGGATAGTGGTTGCTGCAATTTTGAATGGAATTAATTGTAATCTGGCCATCACTGTAAATGATGGCGTTTTTCGTTGATATACAATATGCTTCGTCATTCAAATGTCCAAGAATATTTGTGTGTATATATGTGTGTGTGTGTGTGTCTGTATGTATGTATGTCTGTGTGTATGTGCGTGTATGGTCATACGCTGTTGGTATTTTGAGTAATAGGAGAAGATGCTTTGCTCGATTTAAGTGTTTTTGCTGAGAATGCCTCGGATGTAAAGAAGTTCCTCTAGGTTGCTGGATGACAAGTTATTTAGTAAAAACTGGTTGTTAATGATGAGTCTTTTTTTAAAATATATCATCAGACATTTCCCAAATATTAACCAGTAATGCATTTGAATTGAAAGTTGGATGTACGTCATTACACTATACAGCAGATATCTCGTAAGAACAAACTCAGGTTGGAAATATAATCTCTGGCTTTATCCTGCTCTATATCGCAGTTTAAAATTTTTGTTACGTTTAATGAAATCGAAATCAATCACAAGTCAACCACAGTCTTATCACAACTGCGTAAAGTGCTGCAAATCGATTGTAGGAAATCGGAGAAGCCGAATTGTGACGTATGATTTATGCAATACATTACACATCTGGAGAAAAGCCTTATAACGAGATGTTTCCTATTGTTGTTCCCTTTTTAACTTGATTACTGGACATACATTTTCTTAATTCGAATATACTAAATTATGAACTTGAAACTGACGTTAAAGATCTGCCATCAAAAACGTTACATCGGTGGAATGAATTTACTTAACTTCTGCAGACAAAGTAAGAAGAATTGATATTCATGAATGAATTGCAAACAACAAGCCTTCTTTTGAGTTAATACAGTTTAGAATTATTTATCAAATACTATATCAAGATAAGAATAAGGAATGAAAGAGGAAGAGGATGTTGTAAAATTTCATTTATTAAAGAAATGCAGTCAAATCCCAAATAACTAAACATCATACAACTAAACATCTGTAAAAGTCATAAAATATTGAACCTTAATTTTTTCCTCTAGCCTTTTAATGCCATTTAAATCATATCAATAATTGCGCAAACAGTATGAGTGCACGCATTTGTGAATCACACTAGCGTTTTATGGCGATATGCAACCTAATAAGTGCATAAAGAAGTTGACCAAGAAGTCACGTTTGAGTTTTCACAAAAAATGTAGTACACCAGAATTAACACCTGCCCACTTGTGTACGCAGAAAGTTTATAAGGGGCGGTTAAAGTGCTTCAATTCCATATATTCATATGTATGTACGCAAAATTTCATCGAAATGGGTGTTACAACCCACATTAACACCCCCCCCGCGCACCCGATGTATCTGCAGTCCCTATCAGAATGCCACGCATTTCATAGGGAGTAGGCTATGTGACTTCTTTGTGTCCAAATTTTCCCATAACATCATTTATTTCAGCAGTTGCCAACCTTTCGGACCTCATGAACCACTAAATTCATAATTTTAAATCCCGCGGACCACATTTCGTGAATTTAGTGCAATATAAAGGTGGAAATTGCATTCAGAATATGAGAATTTCTTAGAATATTATTTTTGTTTTATTATTAATAAAACATTAAAAATGCAAATAATGTCCAGCTTTTTCTGCGGACCACTAAACTTTTCTAGTAGATCACCAGTGATTCGTGGACCACAGATTAGCGACCGCTGATTTCTTTGCAAGGGGATGTTGACCAGAAAGCAGCATTGCTTATTAAGCATTTTAAAGTTCATATTCATAGCCGATTTACTTCCATTATGGAACATAAGCTAGAGAAAACTTATCTGTTTAAATTATTTGATCAAAAGCTGGAGATTTAAGATATTTTAAATTCAAACGTAAGGGCTATTGCACCACTTGGTTTTGGGAATACAGTACTAGACGCACTGTAAAATCATTAGAATAAATACTCTGCAAAATTTATAAATTTATAAACAAAAATACGCAGTTTAGTAACATAGATGACGTACTATAAAAATTCAGCGGGAAATGGTTTATATATAGCCTTTTAAAGAAATTCGTTTTAAGTGTACGAGTCATTTAACTGCATGGAATTTCTTTCCCGCGTCGATGTGCACTTACGCGGTTTCGACCATATATTTACGGGTGTAAAGTTAGTATGACATCTGCCTCATCTTCGCGGCCAGAATTCTCCATAAAGGCCGGCTTAGGTTTTTTGCTTTTAATTTTACTATAGCGATTTATTGGTTTATTACAACACAAATGCACCTGGGCCACCTTTCTCCTCTCTATCCCAAAATCACTGTTGTACGCAGGTGCGGTGTTGATGGGGGTTGTGACCCCCCATTACGATGTAATTTTGTATATATGGTAATATATACAAAATGTATTATTAACATATGTAATTTATATATATATATATTATATGTGTAATATTCACACATATGAATATATGGAGCTGTAGCTTTGTATTCTCTCTTATGAATTTTCTGTGTGCGCCTACGCCCGAAACTATCTCGCCTGTCTATCTTCAAACACGTCTAGGATTTTCTATAGACAGCGCGATTCAATAGATAGTGAACCTGCTATTCCTTCTTGTTTTCCCGTCTGTCTATCTATCTGTCTGTCTGTCTGTCGGCAATAATAAAGGTAAGGCAAAGGTCTTCCGTAAATGCAATAACGATGGCTATTGTTAACGTTGAAAACCTACCAAGTTACTTGAGAATTAGAGAGTTGCGAATTAGAGAGTTGCGGATTAGAGAGTTACGGATAATAGAGTTGCGAATTAGAGAATTGCAGATTTGAGAGTCGTGGATGAATGTTAATTGAAACCTGCTAAATTTAAATATCGACCTTAGGCAATTTTCTTTCACATGCTTGTTTGTTACTTTCAGTGGTAATTTTGGAACATAGTAATTTACAGGAAAGCAGTTTTATAAATTATTGGGAGGATGGGCACATATTATATATATATATTACAATATGTTTAAAATTGTATTTTTTTTAATTATTGCGTGACTCGGACCTTACGGATTCATATAACTCTGTGGAGAAGAGAACTGTGTGTGGTATTGGGCATGGTTTTTACGGGATAGGACACACATGTGAAGGACACAACGCTTCTTCATTGAAAGCATGGAGGTCACACAAAATTTTAAAATGCGACATATTTTAAAGTTTGTGCAATTATCGGCAATTTCATATTACGCAAGTTACTCTGTTTAACGAAAACGATGTTGTCCAAAAGTTTATTCCATTTCTCGTGGCTGTATTCTCTTAATATTATAATGGCATGGAAAACATTTCCATGATATGAAGTAGTTAATTTAAGTGTTAAAAAAGTGAAATTAAGAAATATGAGCAGAAATGCAAACAACGGATATTGTAGAAAAGTTCAGGGGGAAGAAAACTTTGATGGCTGAGACATATTTTGAGAAGAAAAGAAGATTGTCATGTTCGAAAAGGGGAAAGGTAGAAACAAAAAGGAGGTAAAAGAAAGGTAAAAAGTTTGAGAATGAGAACCTTCAATGATAAGGCGAATCTTGACTTTGCATGTGATGACGCTCTAGAGACAATGAAATGGAAAAGTCAATGTTAAATCTCTAAATAAAAACATGAAAATGATGAGAAAAAAAAAATAGTTTGAAATTCTCTTTTGTATCTTGAATGAATGAAAAGTTTTGTTGCAAATGTGACAACTAATCTGACAACCAATATGACAACCAATATGACAACAACCGCACGATATCATACGTTGTTTCATGCAAACCATTCGGCACAACATTTTTAATGTCATCTCAGCCTGCTTTTCCAGTCGGTCATTCATTTTGATTTGCTTCTTTTACAGGCGCAAGAATATCGGAATTTAAAGGTTTCCGAGGACTTCCAACCACTGTTATTAAGGAAATCAAACCTCAAATTACAGTGGGTAGAAGTACGGCACAGGATCTGCGATACTGTTGGGAGACGAACCACTGTTATTGGGATGGTAGTCGACTGCGTTATTAATAAGCCACCGTAGGCGGTGGACACACTTGCTTGAAGAAGATGAACGCCTCGTCCTAAGAAACTAGGAACCTTATGAATATGGTAAGCAGTTAGCCGGTAAGCAGTTTTTGGTGGAGTCAAACCCGGCTTAACGGTATGCTACGTAAGCACTTAACCACGGGGCGGCAAAATAACCTTCACATACATATTCACACGTACCGTTATTGCTATGATCTTATTTATTTTAATAAGATATATAACTTTTCTCGCAATTTACAAGAAATAATACTTTTATTATGAACTACTACATTAGTCTTAATTAAGCTTAAAACTTTTGAAAATTGAAAGCCTAATATTAAACACAAAAACTTACGAAATCACTCTTATAATGTTAAATCTTTAACCATAGAACTTTTCTTCTCGTGGAATCTAGCAAGTAAAAGGATCATTACCATTTGGACTCTTTTAAGTATCTTCCCGATACTTACTCTTATAATTTTTTTTCTGCTTAAAGCCACATTTTCCATATAAGTAGGACAAAAAGGATGATTTCTTTCGAAGAGGTAATGAACTTTTTCTCTCAAATGTTCGAATGGATTTTGACGATCTTTTACTTGATCTTGTATATATATATATATCTAAGCGAAGAATGGAGGAGGAAAGGTGATTTATGAGATGGAGGATCAAGAGCGAAGTCCTTTCTGTAAAATGAAGCCATATATCTTCACGTTCTGAGCTTCATGTAAGGTTATTTCGGCAGGTTATATCCGTTACGTTAGAACTGTAAATATCGGGAATAAATGCGTTTCCCTTCAATTTCTAAATTCCAGGAAAACGGGCTTTCATTAACTATATACTATAACTTTGTAATATTAATTAGTTACCGCTTGATGCAGGGAAGGGTTTAGAATGTTAGTAATTTTCCAGATGTCTGCCAATCTAACAAACAACTATTTATTATACCTTGGGCTTTCGCAAACCGCCATTTACCTCATTTCTTTTGCAAGATTTAAAAATGACTATTCTAATTTTAAATTCGTCGTTAATGTAATAGTTTTTATAATCTGAACGTTAGACTGAGTCAAGAGTCTTAGAATTACCATAAATGGCTCGATACTCGTTTATATTCCAGAGGTTTGTTTAGAAGAATAACTTAAGAGAATGCTGAATTACTAACAGGGCAAGTGACTCATTTAAAGCGACAATGGAGGTTAAGCAAAGTTGTTTATTATTACTAATTACATTTCTGAACTACTTGAAACGCAGGGAAGTCCATGAAGGGAATTGCAGGCTTATAATGGGGTGGGGTTACGGAGCTACAACTCCATATATTTATATATATATATATATATATATCAGAAAAAATTAGATGCAGCTCAACCAAGAGAACAAGCTGGATTTCGAAGTGGATTCAGTACAGTGGACCATATTCAAGTATTAAGAGAATTAATTGAAAGAACACATGAATATGAACTTCCATTGTGTGTGGCATTTATTGACTATGAGAAGGCCTTTGACTCTATTAAAACATCAGCAGTCATCAACTCTTTAAGATCAACAGACATTGAGGATGTGTACATTGACATGGTGAAACGTGTGTATAAAAATGCAAGTGCAAAATTTCGGTTACATAAAGATACCAAAACTATCAAAATTGGTAAAGGTGTGAGGCAGGGAGATACCATTTCTCCAAAACTTTTTACTTCAGCTTTACAGATGATTTTTCAGCAGATAAATTGGAATAACAAGGGAATAAAAATAAATGGTGAATATTTAAATCATTTGCGGTTTGCTGATGACATTGTTATTTTTTCAACGAACCCATTAGAACTCCAAGACATGGTACAGGAGCTCTCAACTAGAAGTAAAGAAGTTGGACTCAAGATGAACCTACAAAAAACTAAGATCATGTTCAATAATTTCGTAGAGGAAACAAAAATACAAGTTGACAACATTGAGCTAGAAATTGCTGATTCATATATTTACCTTGGCCAGCTGATTTCAATGGATGGCAACATTATGAAAGAACTCAACAGACGTATTAAACTTGGCTGGAGTGCATTTGGAAGAAACAGTTTTATCCTGAAGGGGAAATTGCCTTTGTGTCTAAAAAGAAAGGTCTTCAACCAGTGTGTATTGCCAGTCCTCTCTTATGGATCAGAGACATGGAGTCTAACAGTTGGAGCAATACGAAAGTTACAGACAACGCAAAGGAGCATGGAGAGGTGCATGCTTGGAATAACTAGGAGAGATCGAAAAAGAAACACTTGGGTGAGAGAGCAAACTAGAGTAGAGGACATCATTGTTAAAGTAAAAGGGCTGAAATGGCGATGGGCTGGGCATATTGCAAGAAGAACTGATCAACGATGGACAACAGAAATTCTGAACTGGATTCCAAGAGACCACCGAAGACCTAGAAAACGTCCTCAAACTAGATGGGTGGATGAAATAAGAAAACAGGTTGGGGTGACGTGGAAGCGAATTGCTCAGGATAGACTTGTGTGGAAAGCATTTGGAGAGACCTTCATCCAGCAGTGGATAGATAATGGTTGAATATGATGATGATGATATATATATATAAATTTATTTTACCTCAAATGGGGGGGGGGGTAACCCCATCAGCGTACGTCGGTGCTTATTGATCACATCAGACAGGAGGAGGGAAAGATTAATAAGCGCTTAGTTTACGTGCGTTCCACTCTGCAAGGACAGTTTAAATCATGTAGCCTACGCCATGGAACCTACGGTTATCCCTGTAATCCGAATCCCTCTCCTAGGAAAATAAACGCAGGAGTATGCTGTGTAGAAAAACGGCACCTGCGCTACGATATCATTAAATCGCAACCGGCCATGCTGCGCCAGGATCCGCAGTTTTCCGAGGAAGTCGAACTTCGTCTATTAAAGGAATCGAACTCTATTCTACGGTGTTCATAAAAACGTCACCTGATCCACGATACTGCTGAGAGTCGAACCCGGGTTAAGGGCGTGATGGATGAATACGTTACCAGTAAGCCACCGTAAGACAGCGAACCCACACTTTTCCGAGCAATCCGGGCCCCTTAAGGACTAGGGAATCAACACCTGGACTTCAGTAAGTCGGAAAGTTTATTTTTTTCGATTCATCTGGCACCGTCTAGGGTCAAAACCGGATTAAAATAGCGCGCTAAGTGATAAGCAAGTTAAAGCGCTGAGTGATAAGCAAGTTAAAGCGCTAAGCGATAAGTAAGTTAAGTGCACTAAGTGATAAGTAAACTAAGTGTAAATTATGAAGTAAGCACTCTACCATTCCGGCATCGTAGGGACAATTGTTTATTTATGTAATAGTTTCGAATACATGGTAAAGAACTAATAAAGGTAATTTAACATTATATGCAGACGACACAAGGTGTTCTTACCAACTGAGTTACAAACGACAAACTCTGAATCCTCTAAGAGCATCTTAAATGCGTCTTTTTCGAAACCAGTTATTTCGCAGAATGGGGCAGTACATGGACTGCTTTTTAAACCAAATTGCGAAGAGATCGGTATTAAATTCATCGAAAAGCCCGTCTCGGAAAATGGTACTGCCCATTTTCCGAGAATAACCCATTCACACTGAATACGCTTTATACACGCTCACAGGAGGAGAAATGACAGGTTTTAGTGGTTAAAGCCCTTCTCTGGCAAAAAAGACATGGGAACGTACCCCACCAGGTTTCCAAAAATTCTCTTTTTCTGCGAGTTGTTGTACTATAATTTGCTGGCATATTTTGATGTATTTGTATTTTAACCATATCTTTTAAGACGTCAGTTTGTCTTCATTCATTAACAAAGAATACCAGTTCCGTTCAGTGGCGTAAACAGAAAGTTCATAAGGGGGTTATAGGCTTAATGGGAGGGGTTACAGAGCTACAACTCATATATTCCTATGTTAAATATACAAAATTTCATTGCGATGGGGGTTACAACCCCCAAAACCGCCCCCCGGCTGAACCCATGGTTCCGTTTTGTTAACACAAATTAATTAGAAATGCATATTTGCTGCACAATTGAATGTTATGCCTTTCTACCGTGCATCGTGGTTGAAAAGACCTTTACAAATATGTCGTTTAAAATGAAAGGATGAAAACTAAAAGGCAAAACTTATAAATTTACATATCACTGAAAATAAATCTATTTTTTGTATCCTTAGCAAAAATGTGACATAAATGAAAATTCTGTAAATGAAAAAATTTCTGTGAAAAGCGGTAAAAAGAACCTTTAGAAATTGAAGAAAGTTTGGCGTGGAAATATTGTCAAAAGGTCTTAAATGTAACTATTTGGCGAAAACGTCGAAAATTGATTTAAGACACGATAAATCACTTTTTAGAAGTATTTTATACTTTAATATAAATTGATGCTCGGTATTTATGTTGTATCTCACCTTCATTTCCGATCTGAAAACTTTCTAAACCTCTAAAAACACTTTGGAGAAATGTATTTTGCAAATGTTGATCTATGAAACATAGCAATACATAAATAAATATTTGTTATTCAAGTAATACCTATAACAAATTTTATTATCAAAATGAAATTTTCTGTTATCAACTCAGCATTGAAAGATGTTGTAATTGTTATAATTTCTTCTCTCTTCTTTTCCATGGAGCCACTTGTTTTGTCAGTCATTTTTATTTACTAAAAATTACTCTTTTATCTATTTTAAATATGTAAAATACAAGAAGATAATTTTATTTTGTTTTAAGGAAGCATAAGTCTACATGGATAAAAATTAAATACACCACAATGGGCTCAATAGAATGTGTGATTGTTGTCTAATTTTATGGTCAATATGCTTTATATCAGCATACTGACTTTTCTATCAGCATACTGACTATTCTATCAGCATACTGACTATTCTATCAGCATACTGACTATTCTATCAGCATACTGACTATTCTATCAGCATATTGTCTAATTTTATAATCAATATGCTGCACAGCTATAATGATATAATGCACAGCTTTGTATTTTCTTAGGTAGAAAATTACTACTGGTTAGTAAAATATTACTTTGCCCCTGAAAATAGTCGTTCCATTAAAAATTTTCCTGTCTTGATTCGTTATGAATATCGAGGGCTTCTTTTGACTCGACATTTGCGTTGCGTCCTAATAAGTATTCACCTTGAAAAGTCTAAAAATACACCCAAATAATTTATTTAAATAAGATGGTGGTAAATTAAATTATTTCAATTTGTTTTTCCGCCATCATTTTTGTTTCTTTGCGTACGTACATATTTAATTTGTATATTGTCGGTGTCGTCTGTGCAAGTCTGTTGACATTTAATTAAATGCTTACATTAGTGGTAAACCTAGTCTTCGAAATTCACCCTTTCATTATTTGCGCAAATAAGAAATATGTTTATTTCTTTTCGTCGTTAGAAGATAATGCGAGTCATTTGCTATTCTAATTAGGGAAGCAGAGCTTAGAAGGATTCTTTTATTTTAATTATTGTTTATTTTAATGAGTAATGATTAATGGCTTCATTAATTGTAAAGGCAATACGCAGTAATTAAGTTTGAAAAAGATATGCCATCCGTTATTAATTGAAAGTTACCTGACTTCTCCATTCCGTTAAATGAAAAATATGATTAAATATGTCTATATTAATCTTAAAAAGCACGGGCGGGTAACGGATTTTGCATTAACAACTGATGTCGAGCTATTAAAGCAATACATCAAGATTATTTTTGCGTTCTAAACAGCGTACATATATAATATTATAACAATAGTGATGTAGCTAATAAATTTTTGAAAATGCTTTATTGTGCAATTAGCGGATGACAAATAATGAACATTCTGAATTGAATAAATTATTTTTAATGTAGAAAAGGACAATAAGTTTATCATATCAAACATACGTCAGTTTCATTATTAGGTTTATTTAAATATGAAAATAAAATGAATATATTAATATATTTAACTTTTGGTTATATATATATAAATGGACCCTATTTACTAGAATATGTCAAATATATGCACATATGATATTATTTATTTAAATTACGTAACTAGTTTCCTATTATGTTCAGACGTTTGACAGAAGCCTTATTGAAAGCTAATTAAAGTCCCAGATTTGAATGCTACAGGGATCTTGGCCATATTTTATTCAAATGCCTGATTTAACATTCCTAAAGTAATTGAGAACGTTGTAAATAGAATTTACATCTATAATATGCTAAACATTCTAATAAATTTCTCTCTTAGAACACTGATAAATATTCCAAGCGAAAAGGAGATTACGCCATGCATACATAAGTATGATGCAAATGACGCAACGCACTGATGGGAAAGAATGAAACAAATGTGAAAGAAAAAGTTGAGTTGAAACACAATGAGGGAAACAAAAATTTTGAATGCATGACAGTTCAAAAACCTTCTTTACCCATATGTGAAAAGTTACTGTGATATCAAAAACCGCAGAATTTAAAGTACCAGTAGGTTACTCCCAAATGAAAATGGAGGATATTGCTGAGGAATATTCCTTTCAGTTTTAAAGTAAATTAATGTGAGGTTTATGATGCCGGTAACGTGGCCTGTTCGGTGAACGGAGTAGCTGAGAATGTTCTGGACATCGTAGTTTTAAGAATTTCGTTTCTCATAAATTATGCAATAAAATTTAGTTAATACTAATTTAGTTACATTGCAGCGTTAAAAGAATTTAGTACGCCTTTTTAGCGGAGCCTCCGAAAATTACGTGTGCACACGTCGATGGTAAATTGAAGACTGATTTGATTTTAGAATTCGGAAAAAGTTTACACATATTGTTGCCAGATATAAAATGTGAAATTAAATTATATATGTTTCCAGATACGGAAAGTCAAATTATGTACATATGGAAAACATCATATGAAAGAAAACCATTTGGAATTTTGTCAATTTTAGTAATTGAACTTATTAAGATTTATTTCCTTACTATTCTCAGTGGCAACAATTAAGAAAGCCTTCCAAGCGAACATTTAGCCATTCTATTGTGGTTACCTATAATATTACATACCATTACCGAGTTACATAATTTGGATATAATACATATTCCGTATAATCAATACACAATAAATATACGATATATATCTAAACAATGATGTCATTGTGTCACAAACCTTGTTATATAACACACTTTCTGCATAAACAGTTTATTATAAGCATACGTGCACAATGCATGAGAATAATTATGTACTGGTTATTTATTATGTAAACGTTATGGGTGTATTTATTATGCAAATGTTATGGGTGTATTTATTATGCAAATGTTATGGGCTAACTAAACAGTAACAAGACCACTTTAAAAATTCCACAAGGGAGAGGAATGACTCCGGAATTGGGATTTTTAAAAGTTGAGGAGCAAGTCGCTCAAGGATGGGCGGTGAAGTAATGCGCTCTTCTTTCTACCCATAATATCGGGTTTCGACCGCTCTGTTTGAAAGTGGAAGTTTTCCATTAAGCGTGCATTATCTCGTGAAGTATTGTTGCCAATACACGTATTGCTTTTGGCAGAGGTATTTGCTTGTTCATACCATTACAGGTACAGTCAGGAGAGTGAGACAAAGTTCAAACGCCTCAAATACTGGACGTCACACACTCGGAGGTCACTGATATTCACTCACACATCTCCGACGTAATTTCATTCACATCTCAGTCCGCCAATGCAGTCCCAGTGGGCTATATTCAAGTGGCAGCGACATCCACCTCCTTACGCACTATATATTGCATCTAAATATATTATTTATAATATATATATATTAAATTTTATAATTAAATTTAAAAATTTCATACCTCAATTCAAATGCAAGCGTACAGTCAAATTATGTTTCGTAGCGCGGGTAATGTAATAGAGGAATTACACGTTTCTAATGCTGGTGGAGTAGCTACAGTTTGAGTCTAATCCGATTTTTCCAAAGAAGACGAAAATCTACATGGTTGATTAAATCCATGACACCCAGAGAGTGACTGCAAGCGACGAGGTATACAAAAAGAAAGAAAAAAATAGAAACCATATACAAGTTTTCTAGATTACAACCTTTTTTTTATCCATCTAAAACAACTGTTTTAACTTTCAACATTTACGTCAATTTCGTCACTGAGATTTCCATGACTTTTCCTTAAAGTCTTCTATGTTTCATTGATTCCTATCATAATTTTGTTCGCTATTTTTATCACAATTTTCGGATAATTTTTAAATCTAATCAATTATCGTTAGCTTTACATTTTTAAAAATTACCAATTTTAAAAAAATATAACCTTATGGCTATTTTAAGTAGAAATTTGCAATGATCTCTCTCTCTCTCTTGAAAATTGAAAAACTCATTGAATTATCGGGGAAATTTATTATCCATTCTACACGTGTCACGTGTGAAAAGTCATTTCTGTTTATGTAAGAAAGTATGAATCATCATACATTCAAATTGAATATATTACAACAGGCTGAATAAAAGTTTTGATTATAGATTAATTTGTGTGATTTACTTCATAGAGATATGTTGGTATAACATATTATCTGTTAATACTCAAGTAGAGTATTAATTTTTATTAGCAGAATGCTATTTGTGCCCCCCAGAAAAAAACCCTTCTAATAAATATGCGCCGCTCCGATTTCACTTTAAATATCAAAGGTTCTCTTTAATTTAAAGACTTGACACGCACGTTGCATCTTAATGAAAATTCATGTCGCGAAGAGGGAAAATCCACCTCAAGTAGTAATTCATTTAAATGAAATAAGGAATAATTAAATTATCGTAATTTGTTTTTCCGCTATACATTTTGTTTTGTTCTTTTCGGACTTGCACATTGTAAGAATCACGTGTGCAATTCTGTTGACGTTTAATTGAGTATATACATTAGTGATAACTGTAGCCTATCGCTGAGATGCTTAATTCTGTATTTTTTTTATGTTTTAATGAATTTTATTTGTTTAAATAAGAAAAGTTTTTAGTCTGTTACGAGCCTAGAAAACAAGGCAAGTCAGTCGCTATTCTATTATTAAGAAACGAAGATTAAAATAGAGTTATTTATTATTTAATGTTAAATTTATTAATGAATAATTGACAAAGTCGATGATTAACAATATAATACAAAACGGCAAAAATTAATGTAAGGCAGCGGATGTTCATCATTAAAAAATTAGTAAACAACGGCAATATTATTACAAAGCTAATAAGCAACGTTTCAATCGAAAAATGTGATACCGAATATTAATCAACAAAAATGCAATAAATTGCAAATTTTAATAAATAAAATTGATTGCTGAAAGTGAAGTTTAAAGAAAATTAAACCTGTCTAAAATTAAATCATAAATTTTTAAGACATGTAATTGGATTATTCTTATTAAATAAAAATATTCTATAAAGTTTAATATTTGCGATATTTGAGCAATTGAAACGCATAGGAGCACACATACGTAGGTGGAACTAATTAGTTATCAAGAACTTCATCTCTTAAATCAAATCACTGCTTTATTTATTCTTCATTTGTAAAATCATAATAACAATATACTGTGTAACTACAGCGATAATACAGACAATATATACTAAAAGTACATCATATTAGACATCATATTAGACATCATATTAGTACATCATATTAGTACATCATATTAGACATCATATTAGTACATCATATTAGTACATCATATTAGAACATCATATTAGACATCATATTAGTACATCATATTATAAAAGGTCTCAAGAAAATATCAGCAAGGATATAACATACCTCGGGCCTTAAGATGACAATCTGATTCCAAAGATGACACACAACTAATTGTGAATCACTCATCCTTTCCTTATGTTTTTTCCATTTTTTTTAGTTTCCATTACCCTGTATCAAATATTTTCTTAGACTTTTTTAAATGTTTATTTACTTTCCAATTTTTTGAATTCCTCTTGTAGTCTATTACAACATTTTTTACCTTTATATTTTATATTATTACTTCCTATTTCGGTCTTTATTTTTCGGAGTAATAACGCATTGTATTTACGACGTGTATTTCCATCTTTTTCATTTAATTTTATTCTTTTAAGTTCAGTGTGCTTGCCTTCCCTTATTCTTTCATATATTTTTACCAAGACACTGTATTCGTGTAAGTATTCTATTGGTAATATATTGTACTTGAAAAATATGTTTTTCCAGTTTAGTTTTTTATCACTGTTAGTTAATTTCAACGTTTTTTTCTTCTGAATATTCTTCAACACATTTTTATTTACCGAGCCTAAGTTCCCCCATACGCAATTACAACATGTCAGATGACTGTAGATTAATGAATAATACAGTTCTACGCTGTTTTTTACCTTATTGTTGTATTGATTCTTCTTAGAATTCCTAAGCTTTTACTTATTTTGTTTGCTGTTTTATCTATATGGTCATTCCAGTTCGATTTATTAGTTAATTGAATTCCTAAGAATTCAATTTTATCAACAATTTCAATTTTTTTATTATTAACTATAATTGATACATTTTTTTTTGTATCTTTGTGTACTTTTTTATTTTTACTTGAAAAAAGAATTACTTTGGTTTCTTCCACGTTTAACTTCATCTGATTAACCTTAAACCATTTTTCATATTTTTCAATTTCTCTTATACTCACTTCCATCAGTTTCATTTAGTCACTATCAGTTAAAATCACGCTTGTGTCATCTGCGAACTTATAATAATATATACAATAATAATATTTATGTATAATTATAATTTATGACTGAAAATTAATAAAGATTATAAACTCTATGAATTTTGTTTTCAATTTTCTTCTCGATAGCTCGTGTAGGGGCGTAAAACAAAAATATTGTATTACATTTATTCTAGAATTAAAATAGTTATAGGGAATCTATTACTATTACTAATATGTCATGTACAATAACAAATTATTATATTAGTTTAATATGGATATGCGTTTTATATTTAACTTTTACAAGGATTTCGATTCATTCTGACATAATATATTTATGTAAAAAGTATATTACTTTTAGCTTTAAGTAATATTTAATATTTTACGTAAACGCTATGAATAACAACAACACGCCAATACCATACGCAAGTCAATACTATAAATTATATATGCAATCTTATACACCCTATAACAAAAAAAATCGACGCACCAAGAAGAAGTTGTCCGATTGTAATGAAATTTCGTATGCAAAGACATTTTGACCGAACATGCAAATGAT
>QLNU02015270.1:17991499-18002605 GCA_006491805.2 Dysdera silvatica
GGATTCGAACCAGGGTCCCTCCGTTTAGCCCGGAGTGTCTTGGACCGCTAGACGAATGAGGACAGGAAACAACGCTCTCTTTCTCCGTATGTAAAGGTGTTAAGGTATTATTACCCTCCGCAGGGATAACACAATTGCCAAATATGGTCAACACAAGAAAGCCTCCGGGGCGAGATTTTTGTGAGTTTTCGTGGGGGAATTTATTATACTATAATTTTTGCCACCCACGTATATATAGCTCAAACTAGAGCTTGTGTAATTTTGGAGAAAAAGAGACGCTTTCCCCATCCTGGATTCGAACCAGGGTCCCTCCGTTTAGCCCGGAGTGTCTTGGACCGCTAGACGAATGAGGACAGGAAACAACGCTCTCTTTCTCCGTATGTAAAGATGTTAAGGTATTATTACCCTCCGCAGGGATAACACAATTCCAAATATGGTCACACAGAATAGTTTCAAGGGCAAAACTTTTAAGTTTTTCCCTTGTCCTCGTTCGTCTAGCGGTCCAAGACACTCCGGGCTAAACGGAGGGACCCTGGTTCGAATCCAGGATGGGGAAAGCGTCTCTTTTTCTCCAAAATTACATAAGCTCTAGTTTGAGCTTTAATAAATACGTGGGTGGCAAAAATTACTTTATAAAGAATACGATATTTGGAATTTTTCAAGGACAAAAGTTTATTAAATTCATTTATATATAATTCAGAAGTTCTCTCAACTTATTTTCTCCCTATTCCTCTTATACATATTTAAATAATTTTATAATAATAGTTGAGCTGACAAATCTTCTAAATTTTCTATGATAAAAATTAAATGAAAATATATTAATAATGATAATTAAAAAATAAACAGTTATTTCGACACTGGCGTAAGGTTTAAAAACACGACGTTTCGGGAGCCAACTGCTCCCTTTGTCAAGTGAAGGCAGAATGCCTTCTGCAGTGGCGTAAGGCTTAAAAGCACGGCGTTCACTTGACAAAGGAACAGTTGGCTCCCGAAACGTCGTGTTTTTAAACCTTACGCCAGTGTCGAAATAACTGTTTGTTATGGAATCTCCTGGTGAAACTCTGTATTGTTTCGTTAAAGAATAAAGTTATTCACAATTATACCATAATGCCTGGCTAACTTACGTCTCTCTCCTCATTCAAAAAAAAAAATTTAAACGAATGAATATTAAATATACTAGAATAGATACTGTCAGTTTTGTCCATTTATCTTTTAGCCCTTACCTAAAACGATGTTTTTGAAAAAGCAATTTAAAATGCCACTACTTGAAATGGATCTGCCACACATTGCTGCTGCAACTTCAACCTGCTGCACAACTTCTATCAACCTACCTACCTACAGAAACTTCTACCTAATTCATCCTGACAATGAGACAATAATTTTTCAATAAAAATTCTTAACGTTAATGATAATTTAGACCAATAACAGAAGATGTGAACTTGGTGCTACCGTGAAACAATTAAACAGAATACAAAACTTTAATATTTAATTGAACAATTTTCCTTACACCAAATATTGAAATAAAATCTAATTTGACGATGAATTTCTCGTAAAGGAAAGAAATTTTTTATCGACCCCTAGTGGGATACGAACACACAATCTCTAGATTTCCATTGTAGTGCTTTATTATTAAGCTGCAAGCCTCAGGCATTCCTCCCCTTGTAAAGTATATAACGGGTTACAATGAACACGCTCGAAATCAATTTATCATCTAATACTATCACATTAGCATCTAAGATGAGAAATGTTTTATTTTGATAAATATCATTGCCAACCTCGCCCATCGGACGTTTGGCTTCTTTGATGTGCCGCTTTGGTCTAAAAAGCAGTCCATGCACTGCCCCACTATTGCGAACTTGTCCATAGTAACACCTTATATCCTCTCATAAGGGAAAGAAAGTGTGATGCCTGCAGCTTAACGCTAAAGCACTTGACCGGAAACTTGGGGATTGCGGGTGCGTGTCTCACCAAGGGTCGATAAATCATTTTTATCCTTTGTGAGTCATTCATCATCAAATACTACCACATCACCGGCTAAGATGAAAATTGTTCTCCTTTTATAACTGAAATCTAATGTTTGCAGGAAAAATCCATATTTATAAAGAATATGTCGGAAACACTGAAATAATAATTTGTTTACTTACATTTAGTTAAAAGAAATGATAGTATGAAAAAGTATTCCCCCCAACAAAGTAGTTATCCTCAACTCGCACAGTTCATATCTCCCTCCCCAGCGTCGACTCTTGTTCCACCCATATTGATTCACACCATCACATTCAGTGAAAGGACTTTTCGCAGTCTCATATCTCCAAATCACTCTTCCAATTTTCCAAAACAATCAGTTTTATTACTCTAATAACACTTCAAAATAAACCCTTATCCACTAGATATTTTCTCTCTCTGATTGAACTCCGATTAAGTGAAAAACTCTATTGGTCTTTCCAGTTCAACTACGTCAGAACGGAGTCATATTATTGGCTCACAACGGACAACATGAAGGACTCCTCCCTCCTCGGCTTTCCCTTCCTAAGTCACTACTCCTGCGCTCTGAGTGGCTCTCCCGGTCCAATTTTTTCATTGGTCTACCCCAGTGGTTCCCAACTCAATTTAAGCCGCAGACCATTTTTCCACTTCAATTGGACTCGCGGACCACTTTTCAATTTCAACTGGATTCGTGGACCACTTTGAAAAATTCTCATGAGTTGACTGCAAGACATTAATAAAAAAGGGAGTCCGGGTCTTTTTTGGGGGGGAATGTGTTTGTAAAATCGTTCTTTGGAAAAAAAAAAAAAATAATAAACAAAGAAAATCTACATCTAATTATATTATACATCTAATGATAATACAGTCAAACCTCGTTAAGATGAACACGCTTAAGACGAATTACTTTTAATACGAACCGTTTTATGAAATTCCGTCAGATTGTAAAATACTACAAATATGCAATCAATTTCATTTTTATATTTAATTTTAATATTTAATAAATATTTTTATAAGTACTTTTTTTTAATATCGTTTTTTTAAATAATGACCCGTCTCGCTGACCATTTGGGACTCCTTCGAGGACCACCAGTGGTCCACGGATCACCAGTTGGGAACCACTGGTCTACCCTGATACTCTTTACTTTTGATACTCTCTACTTTTGATACTCCTTACTTTTGATACTCTGTTACGTTGCAAGGATACTCCAAATTTAGCTTCTTTTCAGAATAATTAGTCGCTTCACGGATTACAGTATCTTAATTTAGCCTGCCAGGATTCGCCGTAATCACTTTGGATCCAAAAATTTCTCATTTACTTAACTTCCCTTATCTCTTTTGTAAACTCTAACACCACCTCAATCCAATCAACAAGGGAATAAAACGCTTCGTTAGGTGCCCCTTTATTCAAGAGAATTTTGGCTTGAAAAAATACTTCACAACGTTGTCACAACATAATCGTGCAAATTATTTTTTCTCTATATATATCAATGTTGAGCTAACAACGTTAATTTTTGTTTCAATGAATCACCATTGCAACTTTTGATAATAAAAATTAGATAACCATTCTTAATTGACATTTTTACTAATTCAAAATTATAGATATTTTTACATACTGATTGTGGTAAATCCATAATTTTTAAATATCACTGTAATAATTTATCACCAAAAAGGTATAATTGATTTTTATTTTTTATAGAAATAAAATACAGGGTACCAGGGAGGAAATTTACATAAAAAGGTTAAACACTGGTAAAATAGCAATGAAAAAGATCACTCAAGCTTTCGGACGCATCAGCAGCAGTCCTTCATCAGGAGTAATGACGATGTTATGTTTCTGTCTCTTTTTATACTTGAAATTTCTGGAAAAACCCTTCATCAGAGTAGTCCCGCAGAATGGAAAAACCCAATGAGAACCAATGGGAGGCCTCCAATAGAATCATGGAAGAACCCCAATAGGGACCAATGAGAAACCCGTACTGCGGGTTACCTAATTTGGGGATGTCTCATACATTTCAGAGTAAGAGTTGTTTATAAGTTTCTGGAAGTGGTTGTGATGTATTAATGGCTTTCCCATGTAGTTTGTAAGTTTCCCAAGATTCTAAGAAGAGTCTACTATTCTTGTTTGTGATGTGCCGGTGTAGTATTTTTGTTGAGTCCCAGTCGGGTTCGTGTCCGTGTTGTAAAGCGTGTTCTGCCAGACGTGAGGCTATGTCTCCTTTCGCGAGTGCTTGTTTGTGTTCTTTTTTTCTTGTTTTGATCATTCTTTTTGTTTGTCCTATGTAATGTTTGTTGCAGTCTTTGCATGGTATTTGGTATATGGCGCCTGTGAGATCTTCTGGTGGAACTGGGTCTTTAACTTTTGTAAGTTGTTTGCGAAGTGTTGTGACAGGGGAATAGAATGTTTTGATATTTGCTTCCTTGAGGATGCGAGAGATTGTTTCGGAAATGCCGTGAATATATGGAATAGATATGCGGGTGTGAGATGTATTGTTTAAAGATGTACTATTGGGTCTACAGTTTCTGAGAATGAATCGTTTAGGGTATCCATTATTTTTAAGTGCCGTGTGTATGTGTTTTGTTTCTGTGTTTGAAAGTGTTTCATTACTGCAGTGAGAATTCGCTCTAAGACTTAATGTTTTAACAACGGAAGCTTTGTGGCATGTTGGATGATGCGATTTAAAATCGAGATATCTGTCTGTATGTGTGGGTTTACGGTAAACTGAGGTGAAGATTGAGTTATCGTGAGATCTGTGTACAAGAACGTCTAGGAAAGGGAGTTTATTGTTCTGTTCTGTTTCGTATGTGAATTTTATATGTGAGTTTAAGTTATTAAGGTAATGGAAGAAGCTTTGGAGTGTATTAGTTTTAAGTATAACAAACGTGTCGTCGACGTATCTTTTCCAGAATTTAATGTTAAAATTCGGTGAAGACAAGGCAGTTTTCTCAAATGACTCCATAACCAAGTTAGCTACAACACTTGAGACCGGGGATCCCATGGCCCTGTCAAAAATTTGTCTATAGAAACAAACATCTGATGACAACACAGCAGAGTTCAGACAAAATGTTAACCATGTGCAGATGTGATGAGGTGTTAGTGAAGTGCGTTCATGTAGTGTTGTGTCATTTTGGAGGCGTGTAAGTGCGGTGTCGATTGCAAGTGATGTGGGAATGCAAGTGAAGAGAGAAATTACATCGAATGAGACCATGAGGTCGTCGTTGTTAAGTTGTATGTTATTTAAAGAGGTGCAGAAGGATTGGCTAGTAGAAACAGTGTAGTCGTTATTACCGATTATAGGAGAGAGTAGACGTACAAAATGTTTTGATAGGTTATATGTAGGAGAGCTGCACAAGCTAACTATTGGTATGTGAGGAATATGTTGTTTATGAGTTTTATGTAAACCGTAGAAGGATGCTATGGAAGTGAGAAACTGTGGTGTAGAAATTACTACAAAATAATCACACTGACGAACGCGTTGCAGCTGATATCCGCTGCAGAGTGGCAGGACTCCTTCGGCGTCCAAAACTCCCTGAGGACAACCTAACGCCTATGCAAAGGGTTGCCCTCCGGGAGCTACGGAACGACAAGGACCTTGTCATGCTGCCAGCTGATAAAGGCCGTACTACAGTCGTCTTAAATCGTCCAGACTATGTACATAAAATTCAAATACATAAACACGCATCCCAACAATTACAATTTCCTAAACAATCTGTCGCATCCTCAAGGAAGCAAATATCAAAACATTCTATTCCTCTGTCACAACACTTCGCACACAACTTACAAAAGAAAAGACCCTACACAAACAATTCAATCCAAAATGAACTCTCTCCTTCTAAAACTCTATAAATCTAAAAAACTTACATTTAATCTCTACGACTCTTTAAAATGCACTTCCGGCCGCTTACCATCCTTCTACGGATTACCTAAAATTCATAAACAAAATATTCCTCTTAAAACTATAGTTAGTTTTTGCAGCTCTCCTACATATAACCTATCAAAATATCTTGCACGTCTACTCTCTCTCCTATAATCGGTAATAAAGACTATACTGTTTCTACTACTCAATCCCTCCGCACCTCTTTAAATAACTTAACGACGACGACCTCATGGTCTCATTCGATGTAATTTCTCTCTTCACTTGCATTCCCACATCACTTGCAATCGACACCGCACTTACATGCCTCCAAAATGACACTACTCTACATGAACACTCTTCACTAACACCTCACGACATCTGCACATTGTTGAAATTTTGTCTGGACTCTGCTGTGTTCACCTCAAATGGTTCTATCTATAGACAAGTTTTTGGCACTGCCATGGGATCTCCGGTCTCAAGTGTTGTAGCTAACTTGGTTATGGAGTCATTTGAGGAAACTGCTTTGTCTTCACTGAATTTTAACATTAAATTCTGGAAAAGATACGTTGACGACACATTTGTTGTACTTAAAACTAATACATTCCAAAGCTTCTTCCATTACTTTAATAACTTAAACACACATATAAAATTCACATACGAAACAGAACAGAACAATAAACTCCCTTTCCTAGACGTTCTTGTACACAGATCTCATAATAACTCCATCTTCACCCGTTTACCATAAACCCGCGCATTCAGACAGATATCTCGATTTTAAATCGCATCATCCAACATGCCACAAAGCTTCCATTGTTAAAACATTAAGTCTTAGAGCGAATTCTCACTGCAGTAATGAAACACTTTCAAACACAGAAACAAAACACATACACACGGCACTTAAAAATAATGGATACCCTAAACGATTCATTCTCAGAAACTGTAGACCCAATAGTACATCTTTAAACAATACATCTCACACCCGCATATCCATTCCATATATTCACGGCATTTCCGAAACAATCTCTCGCATCCTTAAAGAGGCAAATATCCAAACATTCTATTCCCCTGTCACAACACTTCGCAAACAACTTACAAAAGTTAAAGACCCAGTTCCACCAGAAGATCTCACAGGCGCCATATACCAAATACCATGCAAAGACTGCAACAAACATTACATAGGACAAACAAAAAGAATGATCAAAACAAGAAGAAAAGAACACAAACAAGCACTCGCGAAAGGAGACATAGCCTCACGTCTGGCAGAACACGCTTTACAACACGGACACGAACCCGACTGGGACTCAACAAAAATACTACACCGTCACATCACAAACAAGAATAGTAGACTCTTCTTAGAATCTTGGGAAACTTACAAACTACACGGGAAAGCCATTAATACATCACAACCACTTCCAGAAACTTACGAACAACTCTTATTCTGAAATGTATGGGACTTCCCCAACATCAGGTGCCCCGCAGTACAGGTTTCTCATTGGTCCCTATTGGGGTTTTTCCATGATTCTATTGGAGGCCTCCCATTGGTTCTCATTGGGTTTTCCCATTCTGCGGGACTACTCTGATGAAGGGTTTTCCAGAAATTTCAAGTATAAAAAAGAGACAGAAACATAACATCGTCATTACTCCTGATGAAGGACTGCTGCTGATGCGTCCGAAAGCTTGAGTGATCTTTTTCATTGCTATTTTACCAGTGTTTAACCTTTTGTATGTATATTTTATTTTTTAGTCTATTCTTAGGTACGTGAACCCTGTTTTAATGCAGATATTAAACCTCTCGCCTCTTCCGTTTCCTTAATAATTTTTGTCCCCTTTATTTTTAAGTTACACATGGACAACACGTTTTTCAAAATATCTGTAATTCTAACTTTACTTTACTTGTAATTTACTTTAAACTACCCCTAAATTGCACGTGGACAGTCTTCCTAAAGAAATGTATTTTCTTTTGTTTAATCATTACCATTTTCTTTTGTTTAATCATTACTATTTTCCTTTGTTTAATCATTACTATCTGAATTATCTGAAGTAGTTGAAATGACAGTTACGTGGTCAACCTTGACTTTCCTACATCTAAAACTGTACATTTCCCGAAAACCTGGGAAACGTATTCGCAAAAGTATTCAAAACTGCACAACATTGCAATCAAAGGCTAATAAATAGTATTTTAAAAAGAGATATTTCACTAGCTAAAATTTTCTAAAACATTCAAAAATATCGATTATTTATTTGCCTCCATTTTAATCCTTTTCCATTCCACTACATGTCTCTCTTAATGATATTAAATTGCTATTTTTTATCGAGTGCAAAATTCTAATAGTTAACTATGCGCTAAATTAAATATTCGAAAGAAATTATTTAATGATTTAACCAATTTTTAATCATGAACATTTCTAAATCCCCAATCACGATTGTTTTAAACTGAGTAAATTTCTTCATTGGATGAAACATTTGTTTAATAGATTAATGCGAGAGACGGGAGAAAAAGAATTCTTTGGAACTGAGCACTGAATAAAAAAAAATCGTTGCATTTAATATGATCATAAATATCTTACACAACATTAAGTTGGAAAAATGTGGTAATTATCGGCGTTTGAAAAGGTTTCCTTTTTTTAGAGTTCTTAGTTCTTTTTGAAATAAAATTTTTATTAAATATTTTGAATTTTTATTTTTTGTTGGAGTGGTTTTTGAAATGTTCGGAACCTGATATAGCGAATGTCTTTCAAAGTTTCGAGTCGCGTAAGATTTGAACTATAAAATGTGAAAAATTTATTTATAATTTTATAAATTAATAACTAATGGATAAATACATTTTTTAATATTCACAAACCGCATTTTAAACCATCCGCTCCACATTTCTTTTGATATCTTTGTTATTTTCTACAAGTTATCAGAAACTGCATTATTTGGGCATTGGAATAGTCGTCATCCTTAAATCCTTTCTTTAATTTTAATAAAAAACTCATATGATATCAAGTATTGGACAAACAATGTTCAGAAGATGAACACTTAATTAAGAAAGAAGAGCATTTATCTGCAATTGTCCTTGTGCAGAAGAAACTTCAGAAAGTCTTAGTCGAGCCTTGTTTCTCTTCTTATTCATTTTTTAGAAACAACTACGGCAGATAGTCCTGTAAAAGTTCATGGTGTCTATCTAACAAACCTCAAGCGCAATCATGGCCATATGGCACAAAGTTGTGAAAAAATACAGATAATTTTCTGTCCCAGATTCTTGGTCTTTTGACTTGCATATGCGTTTTTTACTTCGGAAAGATATAAGCAGTTTGTTTAAGCCTTTTTGTTAGGTCAATCTGACGTATTCGATTTGCATTACTTATAGCGATAGTTTTAAAACTTCTTTATGAAACTTTAAAGGATCTTTTGATCTTATTTTGCTCTTAAAATTGAAGTGGAGTGCAATCTTGCTTCTATTAAAACACTACGCATAACCCCGTTATTCTTTAATGTACTCCAGATAGAGATATATATATATTTATGTCTATTTTAAATTTATTACTTCCTCACAACACATTATAAAGTTTCATCGGAAAGATCTATAACTTTTATTTTGAAGGTCTTTGCAAGGTTAAAATCATTGTGTTTTTAAACTTTAACACCAGATAACTTTTTCAAATAACAGTTGTTATTATTTCTGGCTGATCAGACAAGATGTAAAGTAAGAATTTACTTGGGGCTTTCAAGCGATCGTTGAACATCTTTTCTATTAGTTTCACAAAGACTTCTGCAGCACATTTTAAATTGCAAAAAACAGATTTTCGAGTGCAGACTGTGTAGAAAATATAAACAGAGTTTAATTAAATTAATATGATGACGTAGCACTACCCAGAGTAAATACAAATGGAAAAAACAACGTTTAAAAGCGTAGTAGAAATTTTATTCGACAAATTTCAACGCGTTTCGCACTGACTTTGGCCCTCCCTCGTCAGGAATACACTTCTGTCTGGTACGGAAATAAGCAATAAAGTGTTACCAATTCACGGATGGGTTGTGTTGCCGGTTAGATCTCGTTGAAATGCGTTCAAATTTGTCGAACAAAATTTCTACAACGGTTTTAAAAGATTAATTACTCAAAAAATTTGAGGTTTCGGTTCGTCTTTCGCGAACTTTCTTCTGAAGTGATCTCAGTCGTTGATGGAAGTCGACTTCCATCAAAAACCAAACGCTTTTTACAATATTTGTGTTGATGTCCAATATTTGTGTTGTTGTGATGATGTGATTGTACTCCAACAATCCGCAATGTAACTGAAAAATAATTCTTGGAGATATATGAAAACAATAAAGATGAAACGACACACTGCGCAAAATATTAAATAAAATAAAACACATTAACACAGTTAAAATAAATACGATGGTTTATAGCTATTTCGGAAGCGCGTTTAGGCTTCCTTCTTCAGAACCCTAGTTACACTAATGTGACACACGTGCTAGAAAAACTATCGATGCCAAATTGCTAGTCCAAAATTAGTTCGGGTAAACCAGTTGTGGGTCCGTAGCCGCGTCTTTTGCTATGGGACGAATGAAGTTTCTCCAAATAGAGGACATGGAATTGAACGGAAGCTGATCGTTAACAGTAGAAGAGGAATGCGAAAGAATATGGAAGGCTTCAAAGAAATTGAGGTCGGCTGGTGAAGAAACTTTCTCTATTAGATGGGCCTTGTCGAAAGAAAATTTGTGGCCAGCTTCCCAGGCGTGTTTGGCCAAAGCAGATTTTTCCAGTTGTTGTTTACGCACGTAGGCTTCATGCTCTTTAAGACGAAATCGAAGGGCCCGACGTGTTTGACCAATATAAACACGATTACACTGGCATGGAATGGAGTAAATTCCAAAATAATTGCAATCAGGAATAATATCCTTGAGTTTGGAATAACCGAGTTTATTGATTGGAGTAAAAGTGACCTTGAAATTAAATTTACGGAGGATGGAAGCAATTTTTGAAGAAATTCGTGGAACGAAAGGAATGCTGATAAAATTACAAGGAGAGGAATCAATCAAGAGTGTACTGCACAGCTTAGGTCTAGTGAGTTTCTTCAAAGCGTCGTCAATAATGGTAGGATTGTAACCACGATCTCGAGCGATGTCAAGAATATGGTTAAGTTCAATCTTGAGTAATTCTTCAGATGATGACAATTTTAGAGTACATGAGACCAAACCTGTAGAACGTGCTTATCGTCTAATTTTGTGGATGGCGGAAGCAGCATGCGGCGTTTGGCTAACAACAAAATGTTTCCGATATACG
>QLNU02015270.1:18002705-18015310 GCA_006491805.2 Dysdera silvatica
ATAAAATTAAATATAAAATTAGTATTACTATTTTCAGTTAATTTTGTATCATAATTTCATCCATCGTATACAATATGAATTATCAGAGCTAATTTCTTATTTAATTTTACTACATTAATATTAATTTATAGAATACTAATAGATTTAATTGAATAAAATTAAACATAACGTTATTGATTTACATTTTAAAATTATTCATTTTTATTGCAATGAGTATACATACTACATAGAGCAGTGGTTATCAACCTTTTTCAAGCCGCGACCCATTTTTATAGTAACCAAGTAATCCGCGACCTCCTTTTATAGTAACCAAAAGATCTGCGACCACCCTTCTGCCTGCTGCCACCACATGTGCATAATAAAAGCAGTTTCAAGAGAATAAAAAAAACACATTAAACATAAAATAATATATATTATATTAATTATGCATATTATATTAATCGTGTATATTATATTTATCCAAATTTCTCTGGAAAATGCTTCTAAAACTGAAATAAAAATAAAACAAATACTTACCACTTATGTTATAGTATCTGTATCTATTACGAATTTTCGAATTGCCTCACGTTGGGAAGCACCGATATAGAATATGCGCATGATGTGATATGATTGTATTGTGTTCAAGGGCAGATCCAGTGAGGGGTAGAGGGGGCCATCGCCTTCCTCCCGTCAATGTTCAATAGGAAAAAAATAAAGACGACGAAGGATATTTTATGTGTTGTTTGTTACAAATGTAATGAACAAAAGTCTTACACTGGTGTCCAAAATATCCAAATCTTTCAGAAATGCGATCCAAACATTTTTCCATGAATCTACAAGCTTTTCGTCCTTCAAACTACGTTTTAATTTAGTGTTGCTTCAGCAGAACGTAGTTTTTTATCCTTGAAGCGCCGTCAAACTTGGCTTCGAACGCGGATGACAGAAGAGACTTTTAATACACACCCACAGAGACATTCATATTGATGTAAATAAAGTGATTGACAAATTTTCAAAGAAACCAAGATGGCTCGACTTTGCACTATAAACTTCAAGTTTTTTAAAAAGTTGCTTGTTATAAAAAAAGTAAAATAATTACGATGTTTTTGTAGTTTAAATTTAAACTTGTTCTATTAATTACATTGTAAATTATCGTTTTGGTTATTGTATATGTCTCCTTTACTAGCTTATCCTTCTGTCATACTTGACTATAATCTACCCTAAACCATATAGTTTAATTAAAGAAAAGACCATCTTTAATTCATTGTCGTAAATTAAATATTTTGGTGAGTATAAAGAAAGGCTAGTAATATAACATTTACCTAAACTATTTAAAACAGTCTAAAAGTAAAAATTTTCCCAGCGAGAGCACCCGAAACCACTTAAAGTGGAAGGTCGTGGGTTCAGGTCCCACCGAAGGCAGAAATATTTATTTTCTTTCGAACGTTTCACCATCTAATCACGCCATACCATCGGCGTTGGTATCACTACGCCAATAAACGTTGATTGATTGACATTGTTGTTTGATTTAATCTGCGTAGTGTTCGATTTATATAAAATAAATACATATGCTGCAACGGGCATTTCGATCAATTTAATACCAGTCTCTTTGCAATTTGGTTTAAATAGTAGTCTATGTACTACACCATTCTGCGAAATAACTGGCAACAATATATATACGTTCGTAAAGAGATTATATATTGTCCTTCGTAGCTCAGTGGGTAGAGCCTCCGCCCGGCAAGTGGAAGGTCGTGGGTTCAGGTCCCACCGAAGGCAGAAATATTTATTTTCTTTCGAACGTTTCACCATCTAATCACGCCATACCATCGGCGTTGGTATCACTACGCCAATAAACGTTGATTGATTGACATGGTTGTTTGAAATAACTATATTATCAATAAAACATCTATAGATGTTTTATTCTACATGTTGGGCATCAGAGATTGGATCGCTGGCTTAACCTGGCCTCCACTATCATCTACTGCAAATCCAGAAATACACGTAGCCAAGTTTATGGGGAAAACAACCCTCCGGTACAATAGTTAAAGCAATAAATGAGCGGGCTGATTAGGAATTATTAAAAGATTAAAAGAATATTTTAATCTTATTTCACACTACAATGTATTTAAAGATATATATATATTTACCTTTATCCAATTATTACGTTATCATGGGCTTCGTTTCTTTTCGCTCTTCCACCATCTCGATCACATGACCTCATGAGCTCTCTTTTGGTTTAACTGCTTACCTCCAATACAGTTAAAGAACTGAATTGCTCGTGAACAACACCTGTAATTGTAAAAAAGTATAACTGCTTTTTACACATTTCTATTAAAAATCTTTTTAATCACAGATCTCTGTTATCACAGATTAAGAAAGATGTTTTATATCAGGCATGTATTGTGATATTCCTGGGTAGTCTCTAAGTTACCAAATAAGGGTAAGGTGAGACAACCTTTTAAATTTTATTCTTGCCCATAATTATTTACTTCAAAGAACTTTTGACCAATTACGGGAGTTACCATTTTAAAATAATTTTATCCCTTTTGGAGAATTAGAAATTACCCAGGAATATCGACATGCTACATGTCTGTTACAGACATATCGTCAAACGGGATAATCCTAATATATATCGTATAGTTAATACCTTGTCTGCCTTCATAATAAAATGTTGCGCCCTGACATTTCACCACGGAATTAGTGTTTATATCTCAGAAATCTGCTCTTTTTCTTTCTTGAAATCGCTCAAAAAATTACCGTTAGCAACAAATACACCCCAAGACATAAAAATGAGTAGATTTTTGTGTCTGAGAATATATTTTGATGAAGGGCACTGAATAATTATCGAGATGTATATGCAGCTTATTCCCTTCTTTGATCTTAGAATAAACTCTGTTAAATGCATGGAACTTCTGAAAACTCAGATTTCCATGTTTCCAAGCTTGTGTTTCCAACATAATGTGAAAATTTACATATTTTCTATTCAATTGAGGTGCCACAACATTAGAAATCTGTTACATACATCGACTTCCAAATAATCGGGAATCCATCGGCAGATCTGAGGGGGATGGGGAACAATGAGGCAATTGCCTCATTAGCCTACATTATACATGGAAATTGAAATAATACCAGAAACTTAGCAAAAAATTTAAATCGTTACCTGCTCTCTCACCCACCCCCCCACTTTCCTTGAAAGATTTCTGGATCCACCAATGTAAGAATCTCCAGATAAGGACATCAATAATCTTTACAAACTCCTAGCGTACTCTGACAGCATATAACCTAAATTGACTTTTTACACAAAGGCTGTCACCCAAAACTGTTGACAAAACATTTTTCTTTAGTTCAGATGTTTTTCTAATAAAATAACATTATTCAGCTTTACTCTATAAGGAATAAACCTGACATAATAGGTTTCATGCTCATTATTCAAAACTAAATTACCCGAGTTTTCACCTGAGCTTTTCCCATAAAGTTCCAAATTAATAATACTTACATGTAACAGTTTTCACCTGTTAAAAATTAAGAAGTTGGATACTAAGTAGACTTTTTAGATAAAAATTCCCTGAAATTTCACTAAATTTGGCCAAAATATGTTACATTTCCTGAGTTTTCCTAGTTTCCAAAGTGAGCTAATATGAACCCTGATACAAACAATTGAAAATCATGTATTTATTAAAGTCCATCGAAGTGGCAAAAGTGATGCAGCCTTAAAGAGCTCTCTCATTTAATATTATACAAGCATAGGTCATCATTATTCGTTCTGAATGTACTCCAGAAAATGGCAAATCCAAAAGGTCTAGGGTGGGCAAAAATCCGCTGAGAGTATTGTATCCGATGTTGTCACTTGCCGAAAAAAAAAAAGCAAATGAAGTAAAAAACTAATACTTACTGGAAATAAGGTTATTCATTAGTAAGGTAATTCATTATTCAAGAGAAGGGCTGCTTTTCTCCTCTGATGTCTTTCCAATTGAACTAGCTGGACAGGTGGTTGGTCATGATGGTTGCTGAAGTTCTTCTTATAGCATCATTTTTGTTAAATCCCCCAGTGCATTTTTCCAGTTTTGAACTTTTTCTCAAAGTCTTAAGTATTTCTAATGACAAACTTAACTGAATATTTAAACAATTAAGAGTCAATAAAAGATTTTTAAAATATACATCAATAAGCCAATTTATAGTTAATTTTTCTTCTGAAAAATTTACGTTCATTTATGTGGAGTGAGAGTCACCCCCCCCGCACCGGAACTTAGACCTGGGTTCCTTGATAGCATGGAACATCGATTTGACACCCACCCGATTATTTTTAGTAGATTGAAGTTAAAAGTTAGCTAAAATATGGATTGTTAATACTTACTGTTGTTGCAAAATTCTCTTCATTTTCAAGATATGAATCAAATTCTTTTAGTTCTTCTGGTGTCTGTAGTGGCATTGTAGTTTTCAGGTAACCTCCGACCTGAAGATTTTGGCAATCTGGTAAGAGAAACAACCAAGGCTTTCAGTTATTTAATTCCATTATTATTTTTCTCTAGCAATCCAAGTACTTTTCAATAGAAAGCTGAACAATAGCACTTCGATAATTGACCTCAGTTATGGCCCTGGGAAGGGTATCAATATAATTACCTTTATGCAGCATACTAGGAGGTTAGTAAAATGAAAAATTTACCTTTATTTTGAGTGCAACAAGAACAGAAGATTTTTAGCATCAAGGGTGGTTGTGTTTAAGTGGATATTAAACTACACGGCTTATGTCTATACTGAGATTGCATCGGTTTTTTAATGATGAACGGCGATTTTGGTAGATGCCATGCAATGTTTAGGTAGGACTACCACAATTTTCTTCATCATTCGATTCTAAAACAGTCTAGGAAGGTTTTTTTTTTTTGTGTCGCCTGGAAAAATTAACATCAGAGGCTAAATCGGAAGTTTCTTCAGCCAAAGGGAGTTTAGATCGTGCTTTGTGATAGGAATCTGCATAAAAACAAATATAATATTAAGTAAATAAAGTATTCTTCTTACTGGAAAAAATTATCACACTTGATTGAGATGTGATAAATTTTTTCAGTAAGAAGTGCGCAATAATTTTCAGGTGGTAGGTTTCACTTTTTTTTTGATTTAAAAAAAAAGTCAGATCAACCTAAAAACCACAAATATAATTCTGCACACAGGGGAGCTGATGGAGCTACAATAAAACATTAAAATTCGTGGTTGCCACAAAGCAACTAAAGATCAAAGAATGGCGAGTACTATTCATTTAATCGCCACCAAACTCACCTCTATTATATAAATAAAATTATATAGTTTTTCGTCTACTATTAATATGTATTTTTTATCCTACTAGTGGATAAAATTTTAAAAGCGGCCACTAATTAAAAACGTACTACTGGCCAGTGGCCACTAATCAAATATCTGAGTTTTAAGCTAGAATTTTCTTTTGTGTGTGTATGGAGGAGAGGGGGGGGGTATCAGCTCTCTAATTTTGATTAGAAGAGGCAACCATTTCAAGGCAAAGAAAAAAATTTCTAATGTGGTTTCAAAATATTTAGAAGAGGCTAAGTAAAGCTGCCCAATTCTCTCTCCTGGCTAAGCGCCTGAACGATGCAGTATACTTTAAAAATAATATGAAACTATACGAACAACTTAATATAATGCAATACTTACCATAAATACACAGAACTCGGCAGGGCACTGTAAACTGTCCAGCATCTGGTTCTTCAATATTCCTCACAGCATTTTGTATTTTAGATGGTGTTTTATATGGCGGCCATCGACGTTCATTTTCCATAAACCAACGCACAGGAATAATGTCCACACTTTTATCACCACCTTCATTGAACTCCACAATGCAAAACCTTAAACAACGAAAGATATCCTAATACACGTAAACAAAGAAAAACGATGAAAGAACATACAGTTCTCAATTCATCGTTCATTTAATACAAAAGGATGTTTCACACTCAAAATCACTTTTATCAGTAAATTTTTCCCTTTTTGTACATATCTTACATCAATCAACCATATTTTACTGGATAATGTATGTTCAAAAAGTTCCATACTTTCGAATACATTATACTGATAAAAATTCTAAATGCATTATACTGATAAAAATTCTAAATACATTATACTGATAAAATGTTTATACTTTCAGATACATTATACTGATAAAGTATTCCATGCTTTCCGAATACATTATACAGTAAAAATATTCCATACTTTCAGATACATTATACTGATAAAAATATTCCATACTTTCGAATACATTATACTAGTAAAATATCCCGCCACTTTCGAATACATTATACTGATAAAAAATATTCCATACTCAGATACATTGTACAGTAAAATATTCCATACTTTCGAATACATTATACTGATAAAAATATTCCATTACTTTCAGATACGGTATACCCCAATTAAAATATTCCATACTTTCGAATATATTATACTGATAAAAATTCTAAATACATTGATAGATTTTACGCATATATATAAATACATTATATATTTTGAACATATATAAATACATTGCCATTTTATATATAAATGCGTTATGTAAATACATTATATATTTTATACATATGTAAATACATTATACATTTTATACATATATAAATACATTATAAATTTTACACATATATAGTGCATTGTATATTTTACACATATGTAAATACATTATATATTTTATACATATATAAATACATTATACATTTTACAAAATTGACAATCGTGATTTGCAACCACGAATTTCAACATGACGATTAACTATGCTAAGGAAGTCATTTGACACACAACGTGAGACCTTAAATTTCTAAGACTGATTATACCAGATGAATTATAGGGGAAAAGACGGCATTTGTTTCATAAGGACACTATGTACCTTTAGAAATTACTTCACTTGCTGACTAATTATTGTAAGCAGACAAACGTGACACTTTTTAAATATTAAGTTTTCAGGACTAGCATGGAATGGTATAAAAACCTTCACATTTTTTTATACGAGCATCCTATAAATATAAGTGAATTTTTTTGATCGGCAACAAATCTCTTAATCTTGACAATCTCTCCACTTGTCATTACAACACAGTTATTACCAGCGTAACATGTTAAACAGGAATTCCCTATTTTTATTCGAGAATAGTATTTTCCAGAAATGCCGAAGTTTTCTGAAACAGATTTTATGAGAACATTCAACTGGGCAAAAATATGCTCGTTCCATATCTGTAATTTCATTATTACGAAATGATAGGTTCTGTTCTTTTTTAATTCTTTTATAAACTTTCTGCAAAGGACTTGCAGGTGCTCTTAACAATCTCTTTAACTTCCCTAAATAATTTTCAAACGAGAAAGCACTAAAATTATCTAAAGCACCATAGAGACTGACATTATTTACTAGATGACAGAGTGCATGCACATTATGTACAATAAATGTTTTGCTGTATAACTTTGAACAGCCCTATATAAAAAAACACAATAAGGCATGTGCATAATCACAATATTCATAAAAGTTCTTTTTTTTTTAAAAGTATCCTAATAGCAAAATGTAATAAAAGAAAATGATTACACCATTAGTGGGATAGTATATTTTTAAGAACCACAGGCCCTGTGTATAGCAAGAATTACCTGAATTTACAAGCTTTCCATTTTTCAACCTCTTTAGTTTTCGCTGAAATGTAAAAGGTGCAAATTTTGTACATAAAAATAATCCTTCTGACACGTGATTAATTTCACGAAAGCTTAGCTTTTTACTGGTTTTACTCTTGCATCAAAAGATTAATAGTTTCCTCATCACTCCCACACAAACTAAGTGTATATAGTCAATGGAGAATTTTGAAATTAAACCAATTCCTATTTCCGTAAACGGAGAATTTCCAATAAAATGATGACGATCAATTTTAAAATCATCATCTTTACGTTGATAAGCATCTGTTTCAGGATATGTCATGCAACTATACCACACCCCTTTTTGTGCATATTTGTCATAGCCATAGTAGCCTGTAAAATGTTTTACACATGTAATGAACGACCTTGCAGGAGTATCACAAATAAATGAGCGTATATTAATCTTAGAGTGCTTATTATTAACATTAATGCCATTTCTAAGAACTTTCAAATCATCAATAAAATACTTAAGATATTCATCCAGATTCGTTGGTTTGCTTTTCCCATAATAAATGCCAACAACAAAATATACTTTTGAAGGAGATTACAGAATCATGTCTAATATAGGCCAAAATTGATAATATGAACTTTTAGACAGGGATACTCCATCAATATTAAAACTGAAATTTAACGTCGCAGAACTAATTAATTCGACTTCTGGTGTCAAAGTATCAAGAAGACTAAAATGAACATATTCACCATCACCCACTTTTTAACCGGCACTTCTCTCACTGTATGCAAAAGTGTTCTTGCATCTACAGGTAATTCATCATGAAATGATTTAAGAATTTTTAATATGTCATTTACAGTCATACATATTTGTCATTACACACACACACACACATATATATATATATTATCATCATATTCAACCATAAATCTATCCATCGCTGGATGAAGATTTCTCCAACTGCTTTCCACACGTCTATCCTGAGCAATTGGCTTCCATGTCACCCTAACCTGTTTTCTTCTTTCATCCAACCATCTAGTTTCAGGAAGTTTTCTAGCTATTAGGTGGTCCCTTGGAATCTAGTTGAGATTTTGCGTTGTCTATCGTTGATCAGTTCTTGCGATATGCCAAGACCATCGCCATTTCAGTCTTTTTACTTTAATAATGATGTCCTCCACTCTAGTTTGCTCTCTTACCCAAGTGTTCATTTTTCGATTTCTCCTAGTTATTCCAAACATGCACCTCTCTATTTTCCTTTAAGTTGTCTGTAACTTCCGTATTGCTCCAACTGTCAGACTCCATGTCTCTGATCCATAAGGGAGGACTGGCAACACACAGTGGTTAAAGATCTTTTTTTTTATATAAATAATCTCATTTGATGTCAAGAATTTGTTTATTAACGTTCCGGTTCGCGGCGCTCTTGATTCTCTCACCCTTCGTATGATGTAATTTCACTTTACAGATGTCGAGGTCCCAAATATGTTTTATCTTCCGGGAACAACTTTACAAACAAACCGATGGTCTGGCCATGGGCAATCCCCTTTCCTGTGTGACATTTATATGCATTTCGTTGAAGACAAAATTTTTAAACTTATTCCCTTGAAATTTTGGGTCAGATATGTGTATGATACATTCACAATCCTCCCCGACAATTTTACAGATCTTTCCAACATTATCTCCACTCTTAATTCTGTGGACCCCCCCACATCTAATTTACGTTTGAAGAAGAAAATAACCGAACTTTGCCTTTCCTGGACGTCCTCGTGCATAGAACACCATCTGGATTTCTAACGCAAGTTTATCGCAAGCCTTTTGCTGTGGGTCTACCGCTCCACGCTACTTCCGCACATCCATAAAGCCAAAAAGTGAGAACGCTTTACTGGATTTTTTCGCGGGCCCTCAATTTTTCTTCAACCAGTGAATTCCTCAATAGTGAACTCAACCACATTCGGGACATCGCTTTAGATCGCGGCTACAATCCTGGCATCATCGACCGAGTTTAAGGTGACTTTCACTACCCAAGTTGAACAGCACTCCCTCTATTGACTCAACTCCTTTCGAAAATACTATTTGCATCCCGTTTGTGCCACTCATTTCTTTAAAGATTACCTCCATACTTCGGAAATTTAAATTCAGGACAGTTTTCACTCTATCTAACAAATTAGGCTGTTCTAAGCTCAAGGACGTGATTTCTGACACCAATTTTTGGGGAATTTACTGCATCCCATGCCAATGTGACTTAATACACATTGGCCAGACACGACGGGCTCTTCGCTTCCGTTTGAAAGAACATGAAGCCTATGTTCGAAAACAAGAACTACGCAAATCAGCTCTAGCTAAGCACTCCTGGAAAGTTGGCCACAGTTTTTCCTTCGATAAGGCCCAACTAATTCAAAAAGTTCATTCTCTGTTAGACCTGGATTTCTATGAAACCTTCCACATCCTATCTAACTGTTATCACCGCTAATCACCAGCTTCCTCACAGTAGCCTTTCTTCCATTTGGAGAGCATTCCTCCCTCCAATGGCTCGAGACGCGGCCAGTAACTCGTAACATTTAATTTCTTGTCCCATGGCCGGAGACGCGGCCGTGCACGTACAGCTTATTTGCATATCCAATTTTCAACTGTGCGTTATGGCAACCGCGAATGTTTTACGCATGTGTATTACAATACTATTTTGTATCGGTCTGATGAAGATAGCTGTTGCTAACGAAATAGCTATCACCGTGTTAATTAAATTTTAATTATTAATTAACTGCGATTGTTGTGTGATTTGTGTTTCGTACTAAAGTTAACAATTCTTTTCTATGGGCATAGTTCTAAATTTGTCCATTGTTGGGCACGATTCTTATACGTGGAAACATTATTTCGCTTGGCTGCATCTGCTTTTAAAAGAAAACTTTTAATGCCGTGTGAAAATGACTTGTTTACTGACAGCAAAACAGTTTTTAAAATGCCACGCTTTAATTAATTGACCGCATGTGGTTCATTGATTAATTACTTGGCAAAAGAAACGGAACATTGAACAGTATTTTTACAAAGGTTTCTCTTGAAACTCCGCCTTTGTTTCCTGTTATGGGCTATGTCTTCTTTGTTCACAGCTTCAATACTTGGGATTATTGCAAGTGAACAATAGATACTTTACAATTATATCTAACTCCCCATTTATTTTTAGCTTGTAATAATCAGAGAAAAAAACATACACTCAGACCTGATATCCACACACTCAGATTGGATGGATACTTGTACTAATGACCCCTGGTTCACTGATTACAGCAAAACGTCGCTCTTTCTCATATACAGGGTGTTCGGAAACTAGTGCACAATCTCCCTGCCACACGAATTTTTGGATAATTTTAAGACGAAATTGAAGAGCGACAATGTTTGATTGAGGTCTTCATTTATGAATTATGGTCATTTCAAAATTTGTATCTAAAAGCCAATCATGCTCCAAGATAGCCTGCTTTTACGTTGTTTCATTCAACGACGAAGGACACGCCCCTTGGTTTCGGGAGCCCACTGCTCTCTTTATCAAGTGAAGGCAGAATATGCTGCCTTCACTTGACAAAGGGAGCAGTTGGCTCCCGAAACGTCGTGTTTTTAAACCTTACGCCAGTGTCGAAATAACTGTCATAGAATAAAAAGGATTTAACTCGCTATATGAGAAAGAATTTCTTGGTCACGTGCTATTTAAATTTAGCTACGTAACTGTATTTTGCACACGCTAACTCGTTTTCAAGCCGAACTCTTCCAATGAAAAGGGCTCTTAAATCTAAGGCGAGGCCAACTGAAATTTGAGCGCCTGAGAAGAGTAAAAATATCTTTCAAAACTTTATTATACGGAGAAAAAGATCATCGTTTCTGCGCCTTGGTGACCCAGCAGATTAAGGCACAGCGGTTTATATAGTGGGTTCCCGGTTCGACTCCAGACACGGAGCGGTGCCTCTTTTTCTTCTACATACAAAAAACTCTTGTCCGGATTTACGCGTGGGCGTCGAAAATTATTATCCCAGAGAATTTCTAAAAATTCTCACTCCTTTCAGAATATCTAGTAAGGAGTTCGCGATAAACGCTGTTATGATGCAATGGGTCGCATTGATGGCTATGTATTTAATGCGCCATTTTTTTTTTTATAGCAACAACTTAATAAATGTAGCTACTGCAAAACGAAGTAAACAACTACACGCAGTTTGTTGAGTATCTCCAAATAAAGCCTGTTTTCTGAATGATCATTAATATGAGTTCCATTATATATCATTTTTATTTATTTAACTCATATATTGCATTGAAATTCAAGTAGCAATATAGGGCGCTTGTTACAGTGGGCGCAAAATGCTACATGGGTGTTAAAATTCGTTAATGTTTTGATGTATTTTATTAATATATTTAATAATACTAAATATCTAAGTAGACTAATATATTTAACATCAATGAATAAATTTCTTAACATAAATTTTGCATTAAAAACTTATAGAGATATAATAAAATTGTTAATTTCCTTTAACTTTATTATAGAGTACATGAAGACCCAGACCCCTTAAAAATACATAATGTACACAAAATGTACCATAGAAATCTATTTTTAATGTCAAAGAACAATTTCCACTGTCATGTACAATTTATGCAAAACAAAAAAATTTAAAATAAATTTCTAAGGTAATTAATTTTAAAAAGTTATTTTTCAGGAGGAGGAGGATGACCACGTTCCAGGGGGTCTCAGCTCTCTCTAGCCCCAGGCTGGTTATGGCTCTGAGTAATATAAAAATTTGCTCATTAAATTTTAGGAAAATTCAAAGAATAATAATATGTAAACGTTGCACGCACACGTTACCCATACAGACTTCATTTTCAAAGTTCAGAAATTTTAAATTCGCAAATTGTTTGTATGTACAATTTTCTTTCCTTTTATCTGCTCCCTGTTTCTAGAATACAAATACAAATACCTCTATTTTCCATGTTCACATATTATCCAAATATATATAATTTTATGTACAATATATATCTTTTACCATGTGACATGAAA
>QLNU02015270.1:18018469-18043344 GCA_006491805.2 Dysdera silvatica
GAAATCCCAGCCTGCACCACTTGAAGGCGGGGTAGGACACTAGGTTACTGGCCCGGCAGGTTCCACACGTCGTCACGTACGTTCAGCGTATGGGTCTCCTTCCAGTTAGATACCAGCAACCCTTTTGCAGGCCATATATATACTTTATCACATTGTTTTTGCATAATCCCTATAGGACCTGTGTCTCCTTAACGATAGTCACCACCTCTTCTCTACCTAAACCTTTCCTTCACAATTCTCTTACTCCTATCATACACACTCTATACTTACCTCTCATTGTTTTATTCGTAACGCATAAATAAATGCAAGAAATGCGGATAAATGAAGGGTATTTCCAAGTACAAACGATAGGCTATTCATATTTTTGTTGGGATTACATACAATAAACGACAGCCCTGGAGTATAACAGTTTTAATTGCGAGATAAGATGAGGGCGAAAGTTTTATATAATAAAATATGCAAACGAAGAGGCTTAAAAATATCAACAATGGAACTGTTTATAAAGTTACTTATAACGAAATCCATACAAGAAAAATATCCCTATTTTTCATATAAATTTATTCCATGGCTTTTGGGATTTTCATTAATTACTTTTGGAAAAGACCATTATTCATTTTTGGAAGGAATTTTTCGAATAATATATTCATAGAATACATTACGAGTACTGATATATCTTTGTCAAATCATTCCATGTGGCCTTAAGTAAGCACATTAATCTTAGTTACATAATTAAGTAAATTATAGAGAACTGTTCCGAGTAAAAATTTTAGAATCTTTGGGTCTCCCTTTCATCTTAAAATCTTCCACTAACTGTATCCTTTAAAACGTATTTTTCAGTATAAGTGTGATCCAGTGAATTCTCTGAATTAACAATAGTTTTTTCTTTTTAAATATTTGTTTACTTGGCTGTAGAAATAGATCAATTTCAGTAATTGCCTTAGGTAAATTTGACTAATTAATCGAATGCATCTAGACTAATGTATAATTATTTAGCATTTCTAGTTAGTATAAATTTAAAATAATGTGTAGAATAACTTCATCGCTAGTTTAATATTGTTCTCAATAGGATTTAATAGCCTATATCACATGTATACTACTTTTTTTTGTCATATTTTAAGCATAAATTTGTACGTCATAGCAGGCATGAGAACGTTATCAATGCAATTTTAATTATTTTATGCATCAATTTTATCTGCTTTAGAATTGCGTAGGTTTAACATTTTTAAAAGGTAATTTAAAATAATAACGTATTCCTCAATTCATATTATGTTTTTGATTGCGGTATGCAGTCATTTTCTTGTACATGTATGCTAAATAAATTATATATTATTTGGAATTTTGAATAAATTTGTTTTTATTTCAGCTCCTAAAATTCACTTCCATTTTCAAATGGAAAAATCTTAAATGTTTTATTTGTCTCTCCACTTACACTAAAAATAATGCATAATTTAAAAAAATACAGATATATGTATGTCATTATCCACCATTTTCAATCCACAGCAGGATGGAGGTCTCTCTGTTATCACACATACACGTAGTACGGTGAAAGAAATACAGAGGAAATGGCCTTAAGCGCAGAATGTTGGCCAAACGGGTTGGCAAACTGGACCTACAGTTTAACGAAGATTCAGGACTTCGGTCATCACAGCCGAAGTTCCTGCTCTAAGACGGGACTCGTTTTAAAAAGGCCCCTATAGTACTCCTTGGACGCTGAATAAGCTGATCAATTTCGCGAATGCATTTTCCAATTCGTTTAAAAGACGTAATTTCCACTTTCTCGAAATCCGTAAGTATTTTCCTTTCTGACATGACTACAAACGCTGCTTTCGCAGACTCAAACCTGTTCACACGGGTATTTATACGAACCTACGCATCGAAAGAATACAATATGCAAATTTTTTAGCGCCTGCACTGCCATCTGTTAGTCAGGAATGATAGTGTCCCTTAAATTAACAAACAACATTTGTTACATAAATTTGCATTTTCCCCATTTATGTGACGATATATTGATATAAAATTTATTTTTCTACAAGACATTATGGTGTCTCGGCATTCTTCAAAAGCCAATTCGCAGTTTTTGTATTTTTTTTAGCATTTACGTAAAAATATCAGGTGTCCACTAAAATGTATATATATATATATATATATATATATATATGTGTGTGTGTGTGTGTGTGTAAATGCTAAAAATATATATATAGTATCTATAGTTTTTTGTTTTCATAACCTTCATATTAAATGAGCTTACCCCCACACACACAAAGATACAAAGCGAAAAATTCTCGCTATTTCGAAACATTCTTTTTACAGATAATTTTTAATAACATAAATTTTTGAAAAGATAATTGAATTTTAAATCACTTTAAAATAAAATGAATTAACTGCGTACAATATTTGATAGCCTAATGTTATCCTATAAAAATAACTGTTAATTAATATACTTAAGAAATGGTGAAGGTTAAAATAATGATGCATGGGCCACGTGTCCTTTCCTCTGTAATAATGAAGCGTTTATTTGAAACCTAAACAGCTTTCGAAAATATTTGATTTGTCATTTGTTTGGCATGTAAATAAATGAGAATCTTTGGTATAAAACTTCGTCTATTTCTTGTTTTGAGCTACAAAATGTGATATTCGGAGTTATTGAAAACAGATATAAACGGAGAGTGTCATTTCATAAAGACAAAATGTTTTAACATTTACGCTGCACGATTTTGCAGAAAACGTCAAGAAATTTTATACAGCAATTTACAGCTTTTTGACATATATATTCATAGTGGCATGTTGTCACCTTTTGGCGGCCAAGCTAGCAATATTGCATATTCAGATCGAAGTAATTTCTAACTTTCCTGTGTCAGTGGGCCATGGTACTGAAAAATGATGTTTTCACTCTTATTGTATAAGGTGGATTCGCCGATTAGTTAATTTGCAGATAGAGTTCAGAAATTCTTGTTGCAGTATTTCCTTGGATAAAAAGAGACCATACACTTTGCTACAGTACTTAGCACAAAATACATTAATCTTCAGGGAATACTATAATAACTGTTGTTCTGAGATTGCCACCTTTTCCCCCTCCTATGCAGATGTTCTGTTTGCTTACTTCATTACCTGATATGCAATTGCACTTATACGTTGACTTATCGCTTAATATTAATCTCCCACTAGAATAATCTCATTCGTAAAGCATTCTCATTTCTGCAGAAATATTGGAGGACATCTCTTCGTCCTTGGTTAAGCCCCTTCCACAATTTTTGGCTTTCCAGAAATTTCAAACGTGCTACAATATCTGTGGGGATTAAAGGTGATGCTTCATATTGGACCTTGCTCACCGGAACCCAACTTGGGTTTTTCTACCACACCTCGTTAAGATCTCTGATACCCAAATGGAGATTCTACCATTTCCTTCTTTCCTCAGCTCTTGGACTCCTTCTCATGGAAATAGAGTGTCGCTTGTTCGGCCAACGTTTCCGGATAATTTATTATGTTTTGCATACAAAACAATAAAAACTGTAGAAATACAATTTTCATTGTTCATATCATTATGTGTTGTAATTGCACAACTTCTAGAGTTTCCCTACAAAACGTGCAACATGAATGCCAATATCTTATACGGTGTTGAAAAAATAAAATGTTATACTATTTCTTTCATATTATCATTGTATAGCAAAACTATTATATAGATAAATTAGAATTTCATTCCACGGTTTTAATATTCTATATCTATAGTAACAAACATGTATACAGAGAATAGTGATCTTTAACCAGAGGAATTATTTAGAATGTTTGCAGAAATTTTTAAGTTTAAGAAGTTTCTTCAGATTAAAAGTCGAGTTTAAGCTTCAATTACGACTAAAGCCTCTCCAAATTATACATTAGAGTGCATAGTTTACAGTAACTCGGAATTAAAATAAATCATGCGTGGAATTCAATGGAACGGGCGGGATGAAAGCGTGAATAATTTGCGATCAAAATTCGCAAATATTTGAATTAAACTTCAGCCATTTAAAATTAATTTTGCAATATCCATGAAATATTAATTCTTTGTGTAATTTCCTCTGCTTCGATGGAATTTCCTATAAGTGGAAGGCGAATATTTGCAAAGAGCTTAATATTAAAAGCAACTCCTTGTATAATTTTTTATCTGCATCAGTATAAGCATTCATGAATTATTGGTGGGTTTATGTGTATAGCAGAATATTTACTTAGTTTCATATTTTCAAACTATCGCCCAATATGTAGAATTTTCAAATACGCTTTTCTACAACGTTAAGAAGGGTCGTTAAAATTTAAAACTAACTTTATGTAAATCGCTCTGCAAATATACAGGAACTTTAAGACAATGATAACACAAACGCTCTGTTAACACAGCTTGAGCTGTATTTTTAATCTTTTCAACATTGTAACGTAAGTTTAACCCTCTATGGGAGCATGTGTGTTTCAGCATACATGATTTCCAAAAGATTTTATTCACAACACTAACAAATGTCACTTCATTTTCGAGCGTTTTGTGCTTCTGTCCACATTTAAGTTTCACAATTTCAGCAATACATGACATTACATGCTTAGCTTTTATTTGTAGCGACATTTGCTTCTAGATGAATGGGAAATTTGCCTAATAATAATATCTAGTGTTGTTCCATAGAAGGTTAATATATACTTAATACAAACGGTTTAATATTTCTTTTTATTCTTGGTGTTACGTTTTTAATGGTCAGCAATTTGTTTGCACTCAGGAGTTGATTAATATTATACATAGATTATTTTCTATATTTATTTATACAGCAATGTCTTAGTTTATGATGTTCAATTTACGACCATCTAGTAGCGTAATGGTTTTTAATTATAGTTATTATTTATCCATACGACGTGGCATTCACTGTACATTTCAGTAGTGTGATGGTAGACATACACTGAATTATGGTATTATCCACTTTTATGGTAAGACGTAATGTAGCCTGGGTTAATAATGTAGCTCTAACGTTCAACCAATTTACATGGGTAAATTGAAAAGAGAAAATACTTGATGTGATTGAGCAACTTATTCACTATATAAAAAAATTAGATTATTTTAGTAGATGTGAATTAATAAACCGTACTGACGAGATTTCTCGAACATTGCAATTTGGCGTTATTACCCACGTATATGGGAAATAACGCTGTCTCTGAAGGGGTCATTACACCATGCAGACAATTTTAGAATAAGATTGAGTAATATCCTGCAAACAGTACAGTACTAAAAATGCAAATTCCACAGTCCTAAAAATATTAAAAAAGTAGTAACTATGATAGTAAAATGCATTATGTCAGTTTTGCCACAAACCTTAATTCGAATATAAAAATTGAACACGAGGATCTTGTATTATTTTCAGAGAATGCTTTTATTCAATACGGTGCATTTGATCATTTCATATTTTAAGCCTTTGACATTAAAAATTCAACAGCATTTAGGGCATACACATTTTTCTTTATAATTTTTGGTCAAGCCAAAACAAAATTCATGAAGATATTCCCCGCACATCAAACTTCTTCTCATATCCATAACTTTATCGCCCCCAACAAACAGAGCAGCACCACGATTCATCAATTGTTTTGGCAGTTGTTTTTATTTCCAGGCTAGGTTTTCAGTTGTTAAGTACTGACACTGGTGGATTTGAACTCTTTCCGGACGAAGAGGTTGATGGTGTACTACTCGGAAGACAAGTGTTCTTCCGATATGTAAAATTATTAATTTTAAAACTGTTGGAGAGAATATTTATTGATTTTGATGGTATGGTAGTTTTACGTGATGTTGATATCCGCATTCGTATTTTCTTTTATCTGATGGTCCAAGGGTTTCCATACTTTGTGCTAGTGACAGTGACTTGCTGTTTTGAACTGAGATTTGCGGGGCCTGAAGAATATCGGTTTTGTCTAGTTGAAGAACGCTCCCGAATCCACAAGAGGAGAGTTATAAAACAGTTCATTTGTACATGCTAGTTCTTCAGGCAATTCAACTCTATTTCGGTCACAAGGCTGGGCCCAAAAGCATGGTCTGGTATGATGTCTGTTCTAAATGGAAAAATTTCAGTACTTTTTTCACGTTAGCTGGAGTAGCAGCTTTGTCCTAAACATTACTGAATATTGAGCGAAACCTTTGTTTGGTGATGGATTTCCTGGGATTTTGCTTCATTGAAAACTAGGACTTCTTGATCCCAGTAGGATTCAAATGAACCAAAAACCGATTTATCCATTGGTTGAATTTCATGGTTTGTGTGGCTGAAAAGACGAAGTGAAGTTACTTTGTGTTCCTTGGCGGCTTCTACAATTTTGTGGTCTATGTGATACTTATCTCTATCAAACATAAGCAGACAGTTTCCTTCAGATTTGTATTTTGATAGATGATCGAGCCAGTATATGAAGACTTCACAAGTAATGATGCCTATAAGTGTTATCACAGTACTACATCCAGATAGTAAGCTGTCTTGCCATTCTGATTTCATTCTTTTGCCCTTGCACAACATCAACGTTGGAATAATGGAATCCAATGCATTTCTACAAGAAACAATTGAGACATATTCACCATGCTGTTGCCCTACTATGTGTGTGCACTTTTTGTGCCTTTTTTGTATAAACATAAAGTTGTGTGTGGATTCACAATACTCTCATCTACATTATAAATTCACTGCGGTTTGTCCAAAACATCGAGTACAATCATGACATTTTAGAGTTTATGAAAGTAGTTATTTAAAACAATGCGATTCAGCTTAGCTCCTCTGCCGAGATTCAATATCTGACTTTTGCATTTGTGGATGACGGGCAAGAAACGATTTAAGCCAGTCTATACCAGCAAGCTTTTTCTTGTTCATTAAAATTGTGTTTAATCTAATTTTCAACACAAAACGTGAAGACATTGCTTCTTATGGCTTTTGATGTTAACGGGTAACCAACACCGGCCAGTTAAATTATCCTAACGCAAAATTAATTTTCTAATTCAGGAGTGACGATTGTTTTCCTGTCGAATTTAGAAGAAGCGTACCTTTATTCAGATGGTCTCTTAATGCTTTGAGCGGAAATTTGTATCCCCTTGCGGAAGCATTTACGGACTTGTTGTTCCCTTGAACTGATTTAACTGCCGCTTTGAGAATATCTTTGGGCAATAAGGCACGAATGTTTTGCTTAAGGTAAGTTCTTGGCATATGAACCGAAAACAAACTTGCTTAAGGTGCTTGCTGAAACTACGAGCAAACAAAACCACCAGAATCAGAAGTGAAAAAATAATTTTTCAAAGAGTTGTAATTTATATCACTAGCATACAGTCTTATCCATACTATTAATAATTAATAGAAATAATTCAAAATTTTGAAAATTTAAATAAATTAAACTACTCAATATCGTTGTAATCAGGAATTTTAAAATTACACCGGATCACGACACATTTTCAATTTATATTAATATAGTCGTTATCTGATAAGTAATATGGAATGTTTTTCCGTTCTAAATATGTTAATTTAAGGTATTAGTTTTTTGTATTCCTCATTTTATAAGGAATATTATGATATATTGAGCAATAAAATGGACCAAAAATTATAAAAGTTAACAACGTTTTTGAAAGACGCATAAATATGAATTAAAATGAATGGAAAAATAACTAGGAGTTATTACACCAATATACTTACTGCGCAGTGTACTTTAAACTACCAGCTACCTCGCAAACATATTCATAGTCTCAAACTACATTTTGAAAATACACGAAATACACTACAAGTGTGTGTAATGCACAAATAACTTCCTAATAAATATAGTCTTTGCATAGAAGAATTTATCTTGCAAATTTTAGATCAACTGTCGAATCTGATACACTCTTCACAGTGGCAACGTCTACAAACAGAACAAAGAAACTTTAGCCGGTTTTTTGTGACTGTTCAATCCTCTTCTATGCAGAACTGGTAACGCTATCATGCGGATTCCTTCATAATTATGGGTAATATTGGTCATTGCCGTTATCAACCCAGGTTACCTTTAAATACAAATTAATGCCTCGCTTCATAGCGTTTCTCTCGAAGAGAATTCGACGATATAACGGTTTGTCACTGTTAAAAATAATATGCGCCAATATGGGGGCAGAGGGGGGATCTAGCCGCCTTAGTCGTTTAAGAATTTGATTTGCTCGAATCTGCTAGTCTATGCATTTACATTCAAAAGTTTTGCAGTCACATTTTAAAACACGGTATATTTTAGTTCATTACTAATTGAATCGGCAGTTGTAACAAACAGATACTCTATAACAAACAAATCGACGCATCAAGGAGGAGTTGTCCGATTGCGATAAAAATTGGTGGATGTGAAGAATATTCATAAAAAAAACGGTTAAAATTTCAGAATAATTGAATGATTTATTGCAGAGTTTGACCGTTACAAAAGGAGGAAGTCAATAAGGCGTTGGTCCACCTCTGGCCTGGATGCAAGCTGTCACCCGGCGTGGCATAGACTGATAAAGATCCCGGATGGTGTCCTGCGGAATTTCTTGCCAAATTGTCTCCAACTGTCGGGCTAAATCGTCAACATTCCGGGATGGTTGCAATCGCCTTCCCATAGCGTCCCAAATGTGCTCTATGGGAGAGAGATCAGGAGACCTAGCTTGCCAAGGAAGTGTTGGGCAAGCTTGAAGACAATTCATAGCAACACGTGCCGTGTGCGGCCGGGCATTGTCTTGTTGAAACGTAAGTCCAGGGTGTCGCAAAAGGAACGGTAACACAACCGGTCGTAGAATGTCGTCTACGTACCGCTGTGCTGTAAGTGTGCCAGAAATGACCACCAAAGGGGTCCGGCTATCAAAGGAGATGGCACCCCCTGACCATAACGCCCTGTTGTGGGCATGTGTGGCGTGCGATAGTAAGGGCAGGATCCCCACGCTGCCCTGGACGTCTCCAGACACGTCTGCGGTTGTCGTCAGGACACAGTTGGAAACGGGACTCGTCACTAAAGACTATACGTCCCCAGTCAGCGCAGTTCCAAGTTGATCGAGCCCGGCACCACTGTAATCGGACTTGACGGTGTAAAGGCGTGAGAGGTAAGCGGCGTAACGGTCGGCGCGAGCGTAAATTCCGCTCTCTCAGTCGTCTGCAGAGGGTCATGTTGGACACATGTGTGCGGGCCACACGTTGGATAGTTGATAACGACGAATCCGGTGCTGTGACAGCTGCTCTGACAATCGCTCTGTCTTCCCGTTCTGTTGTGGCCCTAGGTCGACCGCTGCCGTCCCGACGCTGACATCTGCCGTTGTTGACCCACTCTTGCCAGCACCGTCCAATCGCCGCATCGCTTCGACCCACATGTCCAGCGATTCTTCGATTCGTCCAACCAGCCTCTTTCAATCCGATAGCACAACCTCTTTCAAACTCTGACATATGCTCGTAATGAGCACGAATCTTTCGGCGAGGCATTGTTACAGTCGACGTAAGATATCCGCAGTCAAAATGCAACAGAAATTTTGACCACATATTGAGAATCGCTCCTTATATACACCTGCTGAATGCGCAGTTCCGATGCGCTGGAGTTCCCGCTATTTGTTCATTGGACACCAAATTTTAATCATTTGCATGTTCTGTCAAAATACCTTTGCGTACGAAATTTCATTACAATCGGACAACTCCTTCTTGGTCGATTTTTTTGTTATAGAGTGTATGTGCCATTCATAGTACACACAACATATCCCTGTTTAAAAATTCCGCTTCAATTTTCAATCAGTATCAAGTACTTTTGTAGCGTTTTGGTATCTTGTACATTCACTAAAATTCTCGACAGCTTTGAAAAGGAAGTAATAATTTTTTTTATCTCCCCCCACCCCGAAGTACACGTTAATTTTTCTCAGCACCCCCCTAAAAGCACTTGTATGCGCTCCCATGCGCCCAATGTCTATATATACAGTGCAGTATCCTTTCACACGACGCGTCCTGTGAAAAACGTCGTGTGTAAGGTTTTAGTCTCGAGACGATTTTTGAGACAAGAACCTGCCGTCTAAGTATCAATGCGCAGTTTTTGTGCTGCGTTTGCGTTGTTTTTTCTTTCTGTACATCGCTGTTTTGAAATTATAAATTATTTATAAATACAGTAAAACCTCTCTACAACAATATTATACGGACCGAGAAAAATTATCTTTGTAGAGGGAGTCATTGTTATAGGGAGGGTTCATTATACAGTAAAACCTCTCTGCAACACTATTATACGGACCGAGAAAAATTATCGTTGTAGAGGGATTTATCGTTATATCGGACATCGTTGTAGGGAGGTTTTACTGTATTACTTTATTCTATGGTTGCTAATAATATTAGACTATATAAAAATATCGAAGCATTTTAGCTTCTATTGGAAAGAAGATTGGTAAATCTATTACTGTTGCCACTGCATGAGCATCAGCTTGAAGAAAATATTATGAAAGGGGAAGGACGGAATGGACGAACCTGAACAGCGCTATCAGGTGGGTTGACTAAATAGAAAGCAGGAAAAACGAAAACCACACCAATTAAAGTATAAATAAAATTAACATTTAATCAATTAATTAAATTAACAAAATAAATGATAATTAACATGTAATCAATTAATAATTAACATATGATTAATTGGTAATTAACGTATAATTAATTATTAGTATATAATTGAATTGAAGAAATTAACACATAATTAATTAATAATCAATTCGCAGTTAAATAGTCAATTCGCCAATTAATCAATACATCATTAATTAATAATCAATACATAATCGATTAATAATCAATGCATAATTAATCAATGATTAATCAATAATTGATGTATAATTAATTCATAGTTAAGTATAATTAATTATTTTTGTAAGTACCACTGTCTTTTACCCATTCCTCTATATGTTATCGATCAATCTTAGAATGGCTTGGTCTCCAAATATTTTTTGGGCGGTGAAAAGAGGCCTGAGCCCTTTAGAGTTGGCGCTCTTAATCCAGTGAGATTAATATTAACCCTCTGCACTCCAGGCTATTTAGCCAAAGGAATTCAAACAATATACTGAATGTCGCTCCAGCGGAGCCAGTGGAGTGAAAAGATTTAATAAACTTAGTAATCGTTTTTGTATCAAATAAGGAGTTTTTTTTTTAATTCAATTTCATTTTCTAGCTTTCCGACCCCAATGCTTTAGTGACCCAATATCGGTTCGAGAGGTTGAGAAAACCACAGTAAGGGGTTTTTCCACAGAATTGTCGTTTATTATACCTGGAAGACTTGGACATGAAAAGTGGTTTTATGAAAAGATGTAGCATAGGAGTAGCCAGGGAGAATTTTGGGGTTGTAACGCCCCACATTGCAATGAAATTTTATATATTTAACATAGGAATATATGTTTCAGCTCTGCAACCTCCACTTACGAACTTCCTGCCTACTCCTATGGTTCCCCGTCATTAGTTTATATTCATACAAGGGGCATTTAGATGAATTAGTTAATTTGATTGAGATACTCTTGTAGGTAATCATCTCCACTCGTAAGTCTAAAGCTAGTTACCCCAACCTTCTTTGAAAGCTCTTTTAGTATGGATTATTTTAGGAGACAGTTCTAATTTTTTCCAAGTAACTAATACTGGGAGAGAGAAGGTATATATAACTGAGAAAAATAGATGCATTGCTATATAATGTGCATTTTAAGATAGCATGATGTACCAGCGATGGAATTCAATTATTGCTATTTGAGAGTTATCCTTTCAAAGTATATCGATTTTATATATATATATATATATAATAAATTTAATATACATTTACTTTATTATATAATTTTCTAGATATGCTCAAATTCAATGTTTCTTAAAGTGTGTTTTGTGGAACCCTAGGTCTCCATGAACCCTGGCATGTATTTACTGCTAATTTTTGTTGATATCCCAACAGTGGTAAATAAATAGCCTTTTAGGTTTTCGTTAAATATTTAGCGACGGGCCCCGAGGCTAGGCAATCGATAAGCAAAAGGGTTTCGTGTGTTAAAGGTTTGAGAACCGTTGCTCTGATATTAATTTTAAAATGATCGTGATTATTTAGTCATAAAATCACATTATTGGAATGAATGGGAAAAGCTTATTAATTAAATTTTCAGTGTCATGTTTTAGCGCTTAAGTTTCATAAAAAGCAACATTTATGGGCTCCCACAATAGAAACACCATGTTCACTTCGCAGGCTTTCTTAACTGTTGCCACTTAGAAATGCAAGGAAAGAAAACTTAAGTTTAATTCCTAAAATTGGCAAAATGCCAAATGGTTTCCTTTTACATTATGTTTTCTAAATGCATGTACTTTTACTTTCCGTATCTGGCAACAAATATATTGATTGTATAATTATAATATCACATTTTATATTCGGCAACAGTACGTGTAATTGTTTTCCGAATTTTAAAATCAAACCAGTCTTCAATTTACCATAAACTTGTGAATAGGTCCCATGAAAGCTCCGCCGAGGAAATGGCATACTAAATTCTTTTAACATTGTATTTAATAATTTATTTACTGGCGTATATTATTAAATTAACTCTAAATATTGAAAGCCTTAATAAATATTGCTTTCAACTGAATGAAATTACTGCATTACTTCAATATATATTTCTGCACATTGACTAATTATACGTATATTTTATCCATTGAATCATTTCTAAGATTTGGCCCCAAGCATAATATATAAACATTACAATATATCAACGGAATTATGCATTTATTAATCAACATTCATAGCACCTATGTATATCATACGGAAAAATTATAATTGTTTAATTTTGACTATTTAAGCATCCAAGACTTATTCTGATAAATTCGTTATTTATGTACGATTTCAGAATTAATTAATAGCATAAAAAAATGAAAATCTTAGTGACAAACACGGAATGGACAAGTTTTTCATATTTTCTCAGATTATTGATTTCTAGCGCTAGCCAATCGAAATTAGCAATTCTTTGTATTTTAATTAATTAAGCCGAAGATGTTGGATCCTGCAGTGAATAAATTTGAATATGTGATTAGTTTCTTTGTTCGTTAGACTTTGAGAGAACAGGGGTTGAAAAGACATCGACTGGATTAGATTTTTTTTGTTTAAAACAGGCAGCTATCGAGTACAGAAATCTGTTGTTGTAAACAACGTATGTTACTTGTACATAGGATAGGGAATCATTGCTGAAACTGATTCGTTTTAAATCTTTATATGAAAAACCTTTAATATTTAATTGCACAAACGTGTTGTCATATTGAAATTACTGACAAGCTTACTAAACTTATAGGACAGCCATTACCGTGACCCTAAACAGCAATTTGTTTGCAACTTGCAACCCTACTCCAAGGTTGGAACATCGATTTCTAGAATATGGATGATGCATCGATTTACTCGATACATTGATTAAATTTATAGTTGCTTTAAATCGATGTTTGTTCGCTATTTGAACGACACTTCTGCAGCGATGTGACATTGCAATTTAATCAAATTTTTAAAACCAAACTTACTAAAAAAGAAAATATTGTGAAAAATTAAATTGCAATAATGGCAAAATTAAGAGAACATTTTTGACATAAGCTTTAAAATTACATTAAATGAAATATATAATACATTGCATTATTAATATTCAAGGCTATCCTGAAGAAAATTATTGAGAGTATGCAGTGTTGTCTTAATTAAAGAGTATTGAAATTGCGGGGTTACTGGACTTGGTGACCTCACAGCGCCGAGCTGACTGTCATTTGACTGGTCGTCTATCGTCCATCAAGCCTAAGGTGACAGTCGCCACATTCGTCAGTTTTTCATTCCTCTCCTGGTCGCAGGATATTATTTTGAGGCTTGGCAAAAAAAAACAAAAACAGGCTGAATTTTGTTGAAACTTTCCTAAAAATCAGCAAATACAAAACATTCTTGAGACATTGAGAGTACGTGGTGCGTACTCGGTATTTTTCAAAATTTCTTGAGAGTACACGGCACATAGTGCGTACCCTTTTAGACAGCCCTGCTAATATTGTATTCAAACGTGGTAATTGAACATGCGAAAATCGTGGTTTGGCTTATTTATGAGATGAATCATGTCCTTTATGTGGAGACGGGTTGAAATGTTTTACTATTAACGGCCTTTTGGAAAATTTTAGAGAATATCTAAAATATTTGAAGACGTCTCCAAATTCCAAGGAATGCTTTTCCCTCTATAATAAAAATTGTAATAAACCCTATTTATTAATAATAATTCCCGCCCCATCCGTAACCCTTTTCTGACCCTGCGTCTACGATTTGAGTCGGGACCTGGGGTTGGGACGCCTGTTTTAGGATTGTTACAGGAAGATTCTCCTGTAACAAAGTTTTGTTTTAATTTGTATATTTTCTCCTATTTTTGTGCATTAATCTATGAAAGAAAGCATGCACTTTCCGTTACAAACAACGGCGCCAAGAAGATGTTTTCATGCACGATGCCCTTCCTACAATAGTTCTCATCCCTTTGTACAACCTAAAAATCTCTACAGTAATCAAAGATTTTATGACGCAACTAACGAACGGACTGAGAAAGACTGCCCCGATTTTGACCACCGTGTCTGGTCATCCCGTCTCGTTGGAGTTGCGTCAGTACAATAGAAGTCTGCTAATTGGAATCTTCAAAGGCCGTGACGTACAAAGATACCCTTAAAATCGCCTTACATCACTATACGAGAAAACTCGTAAATGTCAGCAGAAATTCTTGCCTTTCTTCGGAAGCGACCGCCGCAGGGGAAAACCTGGACCTCCATGCCGACCAAATCCCAAGACACACGTGCGATTCTGACTGGTCAAGCCAATAACCAATCAGAGGTCGAAGACGCCATCTCAGAACTTCGAAAGATGTCAAAGTTTAATCAGTTTTGAGTAAAAAGTTTAACGAAATGAGTTGAGAATATTAAGTCTTAAGCGAGAGACGATGGGAACTACTCTTCACGATGGTTGCCTAAGAGCAACCGCTAAGAAAGATGCAAAGTTTGAACCCGAATCAATAAGTTAGTGAGATAGAACCCACAGTCAGTGTTATACGAGATGATTGTTAACATATGGATAACCAGAGCCAAATCCTTTGATGTCCTTGATGAATCCTTGATGAATTCTTGATGAAAGGTATCTACAAGCGGCTGCTTGGTAAGAAATAAAATATTCTTTCCATTCATACCCTTTCTAAAATCACATTCCCTAATAGCGATTATAATATAGAAAATGGCTTATAGCCATTCTAAGTATTGAATTTGCATGTCAGTATTTCGTTTGAATATTGTGTTTATTTAATATTGTGTTCCGCTATGTATTGAAATTGAGTATAGTATATGTGTTGAAAAGACATTCTGAGCCGCATATTTGAAGTTAAAAATGATCATGTTTGTAGAAATATTTGAGAGTTATGAAGCTTCTTTTCACGACGAAGGCTCAATTAGGTGCAAGCTCGATATTAATGGTAAGTTTCACTACAGGCGAGCTCATATTATATTTAAATGCACTTATAGGCAATTCATTGAAATGTTAATCAAGACTTCACTTACGTAGTTTGTAGAGTATCTTGTTAAGTTTGTCTCAGTAATAAATATTTGTAGTTATTAGTTAACTAACTTGCAGTTATTTTTCAACTTGTGTTTACTCTTAATTAGTTATGTCAGAAATTAGGATAGTTAAAGCTTCGCATTCTTTGCTAGCCATTAGTGATCACGTGGCACTCCCCTTGGCCAGAGACAGCCGCTTTTTAAAGTAAGCTTTCTTCTCCGGGGATTTACGCCCCCCATTCAAAGGGGAACATAAAGGTCATTTATCAGGCTCTAAACTTACATAATATAGAATATCAAAGATAAAATACACATATTCTACTTTTTTTCATTATAAAATATTTAATTACCTCTAAAGACCCTCTCGTTTAACCTACGCGTCCATGATTCGGATCGCGATCTGAGGTCGGGAATGCCTGTTGTAGGAGATAGAATATCACGGATAAAATACACATGTGCTATTTTCTATTTTTTTCCCTTCAATTATACAATACTTCTAAAGACTTACTAAGACTTTAGTTACCTCTAACTTCTTAAGAATTGTACTCACCCTGTTAGATTCCTCGTCAGAAACTATCGTCTTTTTTTTTTGTTTTTTTTTTGAGTTTTAAAAATAAAAATTACTGACGTATAATAATACGCATGTAAATTATTTTATATTTTTGCCATTCATAATATCGATTTTTCCTCGTGGATTACGAATCTTTGAAATTCACTGCCATCCCATTTATATGCTCGTTCAGCGCATTCGTGTGGTTCATTTTATGATGAATTTTATTTCGCACTATTTATGTGCCTGATTAGTTTTAATTAATGTTTCGCAAAACACTAATGTTTTACGAAACTGTGAGTGTTATAATAATAATAATAAGAAGAAGAAGATGATGAAGAAGAAGAAGATGATGATGAAGAAGGTGATGAAGATGAAGAAGAAGAAGAAAAAGAAGATGAAGAAGATGATGATGAAGAAGAAGAAGAAGATGATGGTGGTGGTGATGATGATGATGAAGAAGAAGAAGAGGAAGATGATGAAGATGAAGATGATGAAGAAGATGGAGATGATGATGATAATCGCCATGAAAAAATTTAAAATTAGTTCATTGTATGATGAAAGCTATATTACATGAGATTAGGTTATGAACAAATGGATGAGAGATACGCATTGCGCAACGGAATAGTAAATTGTGAATTCACATACATGAAGTTAGAGACATGTAAGATATGACACTGCGTTTGCGTTAATTTACGATTTAATATACGGTTATGCTTGAACACTTCCTTTTTGACGTTGTAAAAAGCGAGCATAAAATTATTATAGTTTTGGTCTAAGCAGCATAATTCCTAATTAGCTCTGCGTTCAGTAAATTTTTACGCTTTCATTCTGTGGCAGGGATATATTCATGTTAGATCGTAGTTGTTTGCAACTTTCATGTGTTATTTTGTTGTTTTTCAGATTACAGTAATTAACTTCTAAAAAAGAAGTATATTTTTCTGCTTCTTGTCAAAAGCGAAAACGTTTTAGAAACTTATAGGAATCTGTAATACATTGTTTCACGTAGACTTTCACAGCGCATTATAATAATCAACAACGAATTTTCAGGTAGTCAGCTGTATAGCAAAACGATTATTTATTGCTAAAACTTTACGTTTCGATTCGAGCTGTGCGAATCATCATCAGAAGAGGTTAAATTACATGAAAAACTTTTGAGAAAATTGTAGAATATACATAAGTTGCGGAAACAGTATAAATACGTTGAAATAAATTATTATGAAATTTTAGAGACGAATATAAAAGCCAAAACAGAAGGAAATGAAATCGAAAAATAAAAACTGACATTTACACGTTACAGTTTTGTTAGAATGGGTAGCCAAGCAACGGGAATGGTTTTTGCATCGTCTCTATTAAAATTATTAGGATGCTTGATGATCCCTATTGCTTCTCTGTATAATCTGGGCCAAAAATTAGTTGATTTTGCGAGAACTTTAGTATGGTCAAAAAGGATTAAATGGTTATTTAAAATTGAATGTTCTGCTATTGCCGATTTTGTTATCTGTTTATTCCTCACGAGGCTTTCATGCTCCCGTTTTCGGCACGCAGTGGATCGACCTGCTTGCCCGATGTATACCTGTCCACAAGAACAAGGAATTTGGTATACACCAGGAATTTTGTATGGATCCACAGCAATAAATTATTATTATTTAGCAATAAATAATCGTTTTGCTACACAGCTGACTGACTGAAAATTCGTTATTGATTATTAATCTGTAATACAGTTTTAAATAAGGCACTGAGCTGGCGAGTGTTAAATGTCTGTTGATTTTCAGTTTCCAAGAGTTCAATCAAGATTTTGTCCTGTTGTAGTTTGGATATTTGCTAATCAAGCTGGCTATTTTCCACTGTTTTGCATTTTATTTTTCCATTCTACTTTTTAAGTTTAAAAATTGAGCTTCTTTATGTAAACTTTAATGAAATTTGCTTTCCGTAAACAAGTGGCTTTTAAAAGTGTTCGACAATTCCGAACCAAAGGTATTAAATTAATTAATGTGGGGTATTTTTAAATGATCATCGTTTATATAATACGTTACTATACACTTAAACAGTGCTTTCAACATTTTTGTTTGTTTCAAAGGGCTTAATTTTGACGTGGAATTTCTGACAGAGTATTTTCATTGAGAACCACAGTATCCAAATTAACAATTTATAGGCCGGGATTAAAACGACCAAAATTAAAATGTTCCAAAGCAACTGATAATAATTTAACAAGCCATCAAATGGAAGACCATATTCTAACACTAAACAATCAAAATTCAATTTTCCTTCATTTAGTCATTAATTATTTTATTAAGGTATTTAGCGAATACATTAAAATAACGCTGATGACTGTAGCTGTGTTGAAAAATTGAAAAAAAAACCCCGCATATATTTATACAAATCGAACACTACGCAGATTAAATTAGAAACAATTTTCATCAACGTTTTTTAGGCGTAGTATAACGCCGATGTTATGGCGAAACGTTCGTAAAGAAAAGAAATATTTTCACGTCTGCGGGGCACAATCCCACGACCTTCTACAATCCGGGAAGGTGCTATCACTAACTGAGCTACAGACGACCAAACAATCAATTCGCTTTAAATACGTTCGTAGGGACTGGATTGTTTCGTCGTCTGTAGCTCAGTTGGTGAGAACACCTGCCCGGATTGTAAAATGCCGTGGGACCATACCCCGCCAGACCCGAAAATATTTCTTTACGAACATTTCACAATCTAACCACGCCATAATATCGGCGTTAATATTACTACGCCTAAGAAACGTTGATGAAAATTGTTTCTAAAACGCATATACTCCAACAATCGGAATTTTCTATGTTGTAAAAGTAAATTTTTTGCCTATTAATTTCGATTTTCTTAACAATTAATAAGACACATTTTTTTAAAAAATATGCAATCTATTACTTAAATATTCCCCTCTAGTTTTAAAAACTTCCATAAAAACTGAAACTCATTTTTTTACTTCGTAAAAACCATCCACCACTAAAACAGAAAAATATTTTAAGCTGAGCAACCACAAAATACCACACGTTTTGTAAGATAATCTAATTTCTTAAAACTAAACAAAGAACACTACCAATTTCGGAAAGAACAAGGAAAATATTGTATTTTAATCTCAAACCCGTGAGAAAGGCTTGTAGACTACGGACCATTTGTTCCAGTTGTCTTAGTTCAATGTTCATAGCTTGGCTATTCCGCAGGTGGACGGAAGAGAACGACATAAAATTTAAATTAAAAGTCTGCAGTCTCTCTGAGAAAAGATAAAAAAAATTTTGAAAGCGAGAAATTTTAACAAAATTAATTAAATCTCTTGCAGCAAGCTTTTAATTCTAACTTGTAATCCTAATAGTTCCATTTTTTAAGGCAAGTTCGTCACGTTATGTATATATGAATATTTTTTAATATAATGAATTGTTTCCTTAGAAGTATGTTTGTTTGTGTCACACTTTTTAAGTGATTGTGTATCCGAATTAAGCGTTTAGTAAACCGATTGAGAACCTTTCTAAAGTAATTTAGGGATTTTAAAAATATATTATAGGTTCTCTTTTGTAAACCGGAAATATCATTGTGGACGAGCAACGTCATTTTATAAACAGGGTCGATTGTATGGAAGAATCAATTGAACTCATTTAAGTGTTTTTGTATATAAACTGATATAGGTGCTTTTGTATATAAACTGATTAAGGTGTTTTTGTATATAAACTGATTTGGGTGTTTTTGGATATAAACTGATTTGGGTGTTTTTGGATATAAACTGATTTAGATGTTTTTGTGTATGAACTGAGTAGGGCGTTTTTGTATAAACTTGTTTAGGTGTTTTTGATAAACTGATTTAGGTGTTTTGATGAACTGATTTAGGTGTTTCTGTATATAAACTGATTTGGGTAAGCTTTGTATAAAATGATTTTTAATTGTTTTTTACATTTAAACTTGTTTAGGTGTTTTTATATGTAAACTGAGTAAGGTGTTTTTGCTACAAATCTTGTTTAGGTGTTTTTGGATATAAACTGATTTAGGTAAGCTTTTTGGATATGAACTGATTTAGGTGTTTTTGTATATAAACTGATTAAGGTGTTTTCGTATAAACTGATTTGGGTGTTTTTGCATATAAAGTGATTTATGTGTTTTGCATTTAAACTTGTTTAGTGTTTTGTATAAACTGAGTAAGGCGTTTCTGTATATAAACTTTATTTAGGCGTTTTTGTATATAAAATTGTTTAGGTGTTTTTGGATATAAACTGATTTAGATGTTTTTGTGTATGAACTGATTTAGATGATTTTGTATATAAAATGATTTAAGTATTTTGTCAAATTAATTTACGCATCAACAAAACTGATGAATCTGATCAAAATTCTTATTCATGTAATCAGAACCGTTTTTGGGTTGTTAATCATCTAAGTTCAAAAGAAATTTCACTGTCCTTATTAATGTAATGTTATTTGTTTAAGAATTTTACTTTTCCGGCAGTGTTTACTTTTATACCGATGTATACGTAGTTTAAACAGCCATCGTAATATTTAAAAAATATTTCTTTTACACGATGGCTGATTTTGAACCACAGCCACTAACGGTCCTGCATGTAATTTAATGGGCTAAACATTTCTAAAAAATGGCATATTTGTAGTTAATATCTTGATAGTTGGAAAAAATTATCCATGAATTTTAATATTAAAAAAATTTACATTTCATTCATTCTGTTGAATTTCAGTAGATCTATTCCACCTCTTTTCTAGTGTGTCAAAAAATGCAGTTTTGGCTTATTTACACTACATAGTAACACAAATCAAGATCAGCAAATGGAATTCTTCGTCTCTACTATATTACTAGCTTAATCACATAAATTATGTATCAAAAATTGCATTTAATTCATGCAATTGGCTACGTAGCAAAAGACATGGACGTAAAGAATAGTTAGCAGCCAAACCGACCCTTTTGCGGGCACGGGATATGGGCAAATATGAATTATTTGGTGCCTTTAATAACCCCTCTTTCGTCGTCAGTAGAGTTCGCTTTCTTTTTGGTTTTACGGCTCAAAGACTACAGTGGTCATGCTGCGCCGGGACCTACTGTTTTCCGAGGAATCCGAACCTCTTAAGGCCTAGGGAACCAAACCCCGGACTACAGTGAGCAGTGCGATCTTTATGAGATCTCTGAGTAAGCGTTCTTTTTGCACTGCTGGGAGTCGAACCCGGATTAGCGGCGCACTAGGAGAACGCGTTACCACACTGCGCCACCGCAGGGCGCAGTAGAGTTCAAGACCATCCTGTATAAACAGACACTCTCTATAAAAGGGCAATAGTTTTCACTTCTAAAGATAAGCTATTTTTGAAAGCTTGACGTTTGAAGGTTTAATCGTTGTTACGAAGAGACGATGCATTTTTGTTTTCTACAATGTTTGGTCGCTTGAATTATTGGACTGGATAACATTTCTATAAACATTTTATACTAGAAAAAATAAATTTTAAACAGCTGTGAACGGCAGATGTTATTTTTTTATATATCATTCTTTAGATTTTTTTTTTGTAGTTTAAAATTTATCTTAAGAGTTTCTTGCGAGAAATTGAAGTAGCTATTTTCTTTCGAAATAATTATATTTTATCCAAAAACGTGTATTCCTTTTTGGAATTTGCTAGATGATTAGGAAGGCTCGTGTAAAATTCACGGACAAAGATTTTTATGTGTGTTTCTCTCTCATGAGAGTCTTGAGGGATGTCAAACAATGAAGAATTGAAAAGTACAGTAGATTCGCGATTTTACAAACCTCCACGGAAATAATAAAAATAATAATATAAAAAAACGAGTTCGTGAAACTGAAACTTCGTTAATGGGATTTGATCTATGGAGTACTTTTCGGGACCAACGCAGTAGTTCGTATAAACGCAATAGTTCGTAAAAACGCTTAGTTCGTAAATTGGTTGGTCTGTAAAATAGCGAGGCCACCGAATCGAGGTAAATTTTATACGTGCTGCATACTTATTTCTAAAAAGACAATTTTTAAGACATTTCCTTCATAAAAATTTAGTTTTTTAAAACTAAACATCTTACTTTTGCATGGGTGTTTAATATATTTAGCATGTAGCCTGATGTGTAAAATTACAATCTTACATTGATATTCGAAATCGTCGCAATAGACCTTAACTTATATATCAGTAATCAATTTCAGATTTATCAGTATATATCATGGCCTCAATTACATATCGTTTGGCATAAATTTCTGATTTCAGAAAACCACTGCAGTAGATACGAAGTATGTCGCTTAAAACTCATCTATTGTGCAGCTTTATGTGTATCGCAGAGGGGAGGATGATCGGTCGCCTGTAGCTCAGTTGGAAGAGCACTTGTCCGGATACCAACAGATCGTGGGTTCGGTTCCCGCCAGGCACATTCAAATCATTCTGTTCTTTGCTAGCAATTTACCACCTAATATAGTAGCGTGTTTCCTCTTACTGCGTATCGACACACTAGTAGTTAGCAAGCCACAGATGATGATGATGATGATATTGTTGTTGTTGTTGATGTTGTTGTTGATGATGACGACGACGACGATGATGATGATCGTATTCACACCGTTTTACGTTAATATATTTTAAAGATATGTTTTTTATCGATTATTACGTAAGTTATGATGCTTAATCTATTTTGGAAATTATGTAAATGCATGCGTTGCATAACCCGTCAATTTTAAAGCGTCCTACTTACAATGGTATTATTTTATATATAGAATCTTAATTATAAGCACTTTTACTTTTTTATAGCGAATCTATTTATATAGACTATATAGATTTTTTTTTTCTTTTATATAGACTTTCTCTCTCAAAATGCTTGGATGTTTATACTAGTCGAACACTACGCAGATTAAATTAAGAAACAATTTTTATCAATGGTTTTTAGGCATAGTAATATTAACGCCGATGTTATGGAGTGGTGACACGTTCGTTAAGAAATGTTTTTTCTGCGTCTGGTGGGGTACGATCCCACGACCTTCTGCTATCCGGGCAGGTGCTTTTCGATGAGTTTACTACCGATATCTTTGCAATTTGATTTAAAAAGCAGTCCATGTACTGCCCATTCCGAGAAATAACCGGTTTCGAAAAGTACGCTTTAAATACGTTCGTAGGGAGATTGAGTGTTTGTCGTCTGTGGCTCAGTTGGTAAGAGCACCTGCCCGAATAGCAGAAGTTCGGGGGATCGTGCCCCACCAGACGCAAAAAACATTTCTTTTCTTTACGAACGTTTGACCATCTAACTGTGCCATAACATCGGCGTTACTATTACTAAGCCTAAAGAATGTTAATAAAAATTGTTTCTTAAAGCTTGGATGTGATGAGAATCCTGGTCTATTAATTTGAAAATTGGATAATCATCATAGAAAAAGAATTGTAAAATTGAAGTACGTTAATGAAGATTTCCAAGTTAATTGATTCCAAAGGATATAATTATTATTTAAACAAAAAAATACGCCTGTCAACAAAACGCTGTAGCACTTAAAATCTGTTTAAAAATTATAAAGAAACTTGAGGGTGAGCAGGTGTTGTAAAAATAATTAGTTAAAAGAGTTTTAGCCAAACAAATTTTGGGGCTGGTTGAAGCGGCGGCCGATTAACTGTTTCTCCATGAATTAACGGTGCAAACCCCAAGTAGATATGGAATACTGCCTTTTCAAGTTAATGTTGATTGATTGGTTGGTTTATTGATAGCAGCGCTACATGCTTATGGAAAACGTATTAAAATACTTTTTCACAATACATGACGTACTTGGCGTAATATTATTTGGAATGAAAATACTGCAAAATTTTCCCATTATATTGTAGCTGAATACTTACACTAGTTTTTCATTTATAAACCTTGCTTTTAGTGGCACGTAAAGTGCTATTTCAATAATAACAGAAAAATCTCCGATTTTCAGAAATTCCGCCGCTTTTTAAGCTTCATTACCTTTCGGTAAACGATTTTCGAATGAGTCACATTTATCGCATTCGATTCTTTTTTTCCTTTTACTTTCTCGATAGAATCAATTTCTTTTCTTCTGGGGATAGATAAAAATAAAGTGGTGCCTTTGTCCATTTAACAGTTTGCTATTAAGAAATAAATGTCTTAAATGACTTCATTGGAAATGGAGGTCTATAATGTCCATTTCGTGTTGATTATGTCCTTTCGGATTTGATTGGTGGGTATTTACTTTGCAGTGGAAATGGTCTTTAAATCAATGAAATGAAACGGGAGTATAACTACACACAAAGAGTTCAACTCTGGGATTCAATACCAGACAAATTTAAAGAATAAAACAACTTGAATTCATTCAAAATGAAACTGCAGGAACGTTCATTTTCTTTTATTTTATTTATTTGCAACAACTACAATATGGAAAGAAACCAGTCAGTACATAATTTGTTACAATACATATAATATCAGCAGTATCGATGTACGATAAAACATGTCATTTTCCAATTGTCTATTGGGTTGTGAAAATCTGATACTAGAAGCTTTCAATATTGTAATAATGGCACATGGAACAAAATCATTGCGAAGGCAAGTGGTAGTAGTCCATAGAGACTAATATTATTAACCAGAGTTAGCAACCTTAATTTAAAGACGATGCATTCTTCAATTTTTTCCCAGATAAAGATGCAGACAACAACTTTCCTTTCAGAGACACAGGCAGGCTGGATCTAGAGGGGGGTTCAGCCCCTTGAAATATAGTAAGCCCCCCCCCCCTTGAAAATATTTTTTTTTAAATTAAATTTTTGTAGAATTTCGTTTAAAATTTTTTCCGCGTATGAAATTGTAAAGGACCATGCAAATTTTTCCTTGACGTTGAAAA
>QLNU02015270.1:18052169-18065467 GCA_006491805.2 Dysdera silvatica
CTGTCTCTGGCTGGAGAGTGCCTTTGGCCAGCCAAGAATTTGATGCCTTTTTGTCAACGTGTGGTTGTTGCAGGTCATTGTAGTGCCTGCCATGTAATGGTTTTCCGGCCCAAGTTCTCAGTTTCTGTTCGTTGGCTGTTTCGAGGACACGCTCTTCGGTACTACACAGGTTTAGTGGCGTGTAATTTGCATCTGCTTGTATTATGGCTTGGATGAGTGGCGATCGGGGACTCTTCAACTGGAAGTATTGCCTCATGCTCTGGATCTGCTTGTCATGTAAGTCTTTGAGGTCCGCTTGTCCGCGTCCTCCTTCTTCCCGGGGTAGTGTTTGCCGTTCAATTGCCGTTGCAGGGTGTAGTTGTCCGGCTCTTCTCTGGATGGTTCTCATTTTCCGCTGGAGTTGTTCTAGTTCAGTGTTGGACCATTTGATGATCCCGAAGGAGTAGGTGAGCACTGGTACCGCATATGCGTTAATTGCTTGCGTGGTGTTCTTCCCGCTCAGTTTCGTCTTCACAATGCTTCTAAGTCTTTCTTGGAATGCTTGCGTGAGCTGGACTTTGACTTTCTTGTGCTCCTGCTGCCGTTTTTGCATTATCCCTAGGTATTTGTAGGTTTCGCCCTCGTCCAAGGTCTTCAGTAGTCTCCCGTCTTCGAGTTCGATGCCTGGTAAATCTTCTTTGCTATTCTTCTGTATTTTGCACTTATCGAGGCCGAATTCCATTCCTATGTCCTTGGAGAATGTCTCTGTTATACTGATGAGTTGTCGGAGTTGGGTGATTGTTGGCGCGTATAGCTTGATGTCATCTACGTACATGAGGTGGGAGACTTTATGTAGGTTTCTCTTGTCTTTCTTCAGCATGTATCCGTATTTACTTGTGTTCCTCTTATCGCCAGCCAAAGGGTTTAACGCCAGCAGGAGCCACTGGGGAACCCAGTTCACCGTCTCATGAATGATTCCGCGGCGGAAAGGGGATCTCGGCCGTTTCGTTTGTTGTCGGCGATGTTTAGCTGTAACCTGGTTCTCCATTTGTTTCATGCTGCTCTGTGGAATCAGGTGGGGTGTGAAGATTGCAATATGCTGAGTATTTCAAGGCCAAGTGTGGAACGGTGTCGAAAGCCTTCTAGTAGTCTATGTATGCGGTGTTAAGTTTTCGCTTTTGTTTTCTTGCTTGTTCCAGGATAACTGAGTCGATGGTAAGCTGCTCTTTACATCCCAGAGTCCCTTTCTGGCATCCCTTTTGTTCTTCCGTCATTAAGTTGTTGCTTTCGCTGTGCCGGCTTATTTTTTCAGAGATGCACCCCGTGAGTATCTTGTACAGGGTGTTAAGGCACGTAATGGGTCGGTATTTCGCTGGGTTACTGGTATCCTGGTCCTTCGGTAGGAGGTAAGTTATTCCCTTGCAGAGGAATTCAGGCATTTTGCTGGGGTCTTCAATTATCGCCGTAAGTTCCTTGGCTAATGGGCCATGGGTGCTGGCAACTTCTTGGACCAGAAGTTGTGTATGCATCCAATGCCCGGTGCTTTCCAGTTGTGCGTGCGTTGGATTGCCTACTGGAGTTCCTCTATCGTGATGCCCGTGTACTCCATCACCTCTATTCACTGTAGCCTCAATTTCTTGCTGAATCCAGAGGCGCTTTGTACTTCATTGGACCATAGTGTCTTCCAGAAGGTCTCTATTTCTGCTGGCTGTGGGGATTCGTATTTGTCTTGGTTCGCTGGTGTCTCTCGAAGCTTCCTGTAGAAGGCCTTCTGGTTTTCTTAGAATTGCATGTTTTGTTGTTTTCTGTTGGTATAGTCTTTGTATCTTCGGAGTCTTCTGGCGTATACACTCAGTTTTTGTTTGAGGGTATCCAGATATTCGCTGATGTGTTTATTGGGCTCTTCGTGTCTTGTATGAATCCTATTTCTCTTAAGGGCCATCTTCACTTTCCTCACTAATTTCTTACTCCTATTTCCCTGCATGTACTGGGTTATTCGCCCTATGCTGCTGCGGAGCTCTTCTATTCTTTTTTGCAGTCTCACTTGCCATGGTGGTTGGGCTTTGTTTCCTCTGTTACTTCGGCCTTCGTTCCTTACTTCGTACCCATTGGCGCGTGATGCCGCTACTGCTGCACAGTATATGGCGGTGTGTATTTCCTGTAGGGAGTTGTGTTTCTGTAGGTGTAGTGGTAGAGTATGTTCATTGAGGATATTGGTTGCTGCGCAGAGTTTCCAAGATGCCGGTTGGCGTGGTATTCTTGGCCTTGTTGCGGCATCCGAGCCTTCATATTCCGCCAGGGCACATTGGAAACCTTCTTCCATTTTCTCCACGTCCCTCCTCTCTTCTTCTTCTATGCTTGGTTGGAGCGGTTCTCTTGCGCCAATAGCTGGTGCTTCAGGGTTGGCCACACTGGTTGAAGTGTTTGCCAGGTCATTGGCGACTTCATCTCTTAACCTTTGTAGTATGGGCTCTGCTAAGAGATTTCTGGTTATTATGTTCCTGCGTTGGGTTGTTATCCTTTCTATACTGATGTCCAGGTGTGGGTACTGTTGTGCGAATTTGGCGTGAAGTGTGGGTCTGTAATTTGTCATGTCTGTTTCTAGCTTTGTAATCGTATAGTAGGTGCGCATGATGTAGGTGTTCATATCTATTGTCCATGACATGCGCTGGCGTGGTCTTTCAGCCCTAGTGGTTGCACCTATACTAGGCTGCAAAGCACTTTGGGCTGTGTTGGTTCTAGTATATATATATATATATAAAATATATATATTTATTTATATACATGTATATATTTATTTATAATATATATATATATAGAAATTTCATTGTGGTTGATAAACTATTATATTTTCATATATATATATATATATATATATGTGTGTGTGTGTGTGTGTGTGTGTGTAAGTATAATAGTTTATATATTTAATTAATTTTATTTGCATTTTAAATTGTTGTTTTGTTTTGTGTGTAAGATATCATGACTCTTCTCAGGGCTAACACAATTGCCCAATAAAGATAAACACACAAAACAACTGGGCCGAATTTTCGTGATTTATCGAGGGGAATTTATTAGAGTTAATAAAAGCTTTAGTTTGCGCAAAAAAGTGTGTGTCGAAATTATAAAATATAATAAATTAAGTATGAAAAATCACAAAAAACTCGCCACGGTGGCTTTGCGTGTTGCCCATTATTTGGCCATTGTGTTAGCAGTGATAAGAGTAATAACATCTTACAACTTTACACTCGAAGAAAGGAACCGTCGTTTCTGACAGCGGTGGCCAAGCGACTAAGGCACTCGGGCCTCAACGAGGAACCATAGTTCGATTCTGGACAGGGAACGATGTTTTTTAAATCTCATACTTAAAGGCTATAGTTTGAGCTCGAACATTGGTGATGAATTTATTAACTATAATTTATGTTTTATTTAGCGTTGATAGCATCACACATGTTTAATAAAAACATATCATTAAGCAATGTAATTCGTTAAATTATTTTTAATTTTTTCTATATAAATATTTTTGTGTAATTAAAAACTGAAATTCCAATCAGAATAAAAGTATTTTATTTGAAGATTTAATTTATTTGCCAACAAATAGAAAATTTTCTGATAATTTCGTTATCGATTGAAACAGGATTTGTAAGACATGAAATATTCTGCTCACTTTTCGACAATATAAAAGCTGCTGTCTTGGAATTCTTTTTTAACAGGATCAGTACCTATGGTTGAGCATCTGCAGTCGTAATATCTGCCTCTATTATTGATCGAACAACCAAGGCAATGGTAAGCACCGCAGCACCCTATGCTGTCTTCAATAACGCAGACTGCACCCTTTGGGTCACATGTTCTTCTAGAACAGAAATTTTAAGGTATTTAAATGCATAAGATTCAATTTAGATTATATTATTATAGTTTTGTACATTTAAGAAGATCTACTATGGTACAAAGAACGGCAAAATTTAATGATGCAGATTTGAGACGTAACAGAAAGTCGCATACACACGCACACACAACTGACGAAGTTAATATTTACAAGAAAATTTTTTAGACAGCTTGTGCAACTACAAATAAAAACACAATTACAACGTACAAATTACGCATAACACTACCAATAAAATACTTAATGGCAATTCGACCAATCGGGCGCTGGTCTTCATCGGGAGATCTTCTTCTTCTTCTTGGCACTGATGCGATCACCGGAGCAAATATTGGCAGACGTTTGAAGCTTTTCTGCCCAATCAGGGGATAAACAACATTGTAAATACGAGGCGTGTTGCCATTCTTTGTTGTTGTTATTTTAGGAGTTGCTGCGGTCACGGTTCGGGAGCTCTGTTCCTGGAGCATTCTCCGACAGCAGGGCGGTCCATGTGCAGCCGAAAAATGGCTCGATTTTATGATCGTTTATAATAGTGAAAAAATTGACTTCCATATGATAAGCTTCCAAAAACTGTAATTCCCGTGCCTGATTGTCCGAAATGCCATTGAGTGTTTTATTAGTGTTACACGCCATAAATACCTTGTAAATTGTATTTTTATTTGTAGTAAAACACGTTTCCAAAAAATCCAATCCTAACTCCTAACCGGACGAAATGCCATTGTGTGTTTTATTAGTGCTATACGCAATAAGTACGTTGTAAATTGTATTTTTATTTGTAGTTGCACACGCTTCCAAAAAATCTAGTCCCAGCTCCTGATTGGAAGAAATGTCACTGAGTGTTTTATTAGTGTTATACGCAATAAGTACGTTGTAAATTGTATTTTTATTTGTAGTAACACACGTTTCCAAAAAATCCAGTCCCAGCTCCTGACTGGAAGAAACTGAGTCACTAAGTGTTTTATTAGTGCTATATGCCATAAATATGTTTTGAATTGTATTTTTATTCGTGATTTCAACTTTGCGTAGTATGTAAATAATCATATTTTTAAGTTTGTATAACTGTTTTACTCAGAGTGGTAGAAAGATGATGTTGCTTTCATAGTCACGGAACTTTCGCTTTTCTAACCCAGCGAATAGATGAGTAATACCATCTTGTGGTAATGGAAAGTGAATTAAATAAAATAAAAAAAAGAACGATCGGAGAATTTGAATATCTAAGAACTGAATTTAAGTAGATTAGATCTTTTAGATAAGGAAGCTTGTCATTGACGTTCGTGGTCTTGGATAAAAATATGTTTGAAAAAATTGTCTAACCGATAAAACGTATTTGAATATCAGTTCGATTTTACTAAATCAAAATGTATTGTACAATGTTCAGCAATGTATACAGTGGACAGGACCGGCCGTATACTGATTTGATTAAACGAGGACCCATGACTAGATGATGTCCAGCGTTTGGGATGGAGCTTTTTTTTAAATTGCAAATTAAAACTATTCCTGAGGCTGACGCAAACACCTAAAATATCTGAATCGAGATTAGAGTGATGTGTATATTTTTAGTAATACAAATATGAAAATAGTGAAACTCTCTGAATATCGGACACCTCAAGATTCTAGTATTTTTCCGCTATCTGGAAGTATCTGTTATTTGGAAAGGTTACTAAAGACACACACACACATAATAATCAACGCTAGATAATACGAAATGGAAAAGATTCTGTTAAATAGAGGTGTCCTTTTCCAAGGATGTCCGTTAAGGATTTTATATAAATATATATGTATATATATAAACTCATGTTTGTAAAAATTGCAACACCATGAAGGAATCATGTGATTGAGCTGAAACTTTCAGGAAATGCAAATTAGGGTATGCTATTCAAATGATTAGAATTTCAGAGTCATCGCGGATACATGGGCTGAGCAGCGCCCTCTGAACTGCTGATGGATCCGTATAAATAGAGGGCTGTAGCGGGGCGTGTATGGTTATCTGCTAGTGGTAAACGTTACATGAGACGTCACTATGCCTCTACGACGAAAGAGGGCGACATTTCAGCAAGTTACGGAGTTTGAACAGGGACGAATGATCGGCCTTCGTGAAGGAGGGTTTTCTTATCGTGCAATAGCAGCTCGTATGGGGCGTAACAGCAGCACAGTGATGCGAGTGTGGAAGCAGTGGGTTCAAGAGAACCAGACAACTCGGAAATCCGGGAGTGGACGCCGAAAGGTGACGTCAGCACGGGATGATAGACACCTGGTCCGCATGGCGGTGACGGACCGTTTTGCTTCATCTGGACAGTTGGCAGAACGTTGGTGCACTGCTACAGGTGTATCATTGTGTGCTTCATCAATTCGTCGGCGTCTACTGCACCGTGGACTGCGTGCAAGAGTTCCTTTATACAGGATCCTCCTGACGCAAAACTACCGGCGCCTGCGGCTACAATGGGCTCATGGACATAGAGACTGGCGTGCTGATTGGCAACAAGTGGTGTTTTCTGATGAATCCCGCTTTAATTTGGGGTACAGTGATGGCCGCATCCGTGTTAGACGCTATACCGGTGAACGCCACCTTCCGGAGTGCATTATCCAACGTCATAGTGGACGAACCCCCAGCGTTATGGTCTGGGGTGCGATTGCGTATCATGGACGATCTCAGCTGCTACGAATTGTGGGTAATCTTAACAGCAACCGGTACATCAATGAAGTTCTGGAGCCCGAAGTTGTTCCCTTCCTTCAAGGCATTCCCGGAGCTGTATTTCAACAGGACAATGCCCGCCCACATATTGCCAGGAATGTTCAAGACTTCTTTTCATCACAACAGATACAGCTTCTTCCTTGGCCTGCCTATTCGCCGGATATGTCGCCGATTGAATCACAACCAAATACGGATTTTCGACATATATATTATTGTTATTTTGCTTGGAGATTTAATCGTTTATTTGTATCAACACAGGTCGTTTGTACATTAAATTTCATTCAATTCGGACGAGTCCTTCATGGTGTTGCAATTTTTACAAGTGTCAGTTCATATAGTATAACTATATTAGGAGGGCTAAGCAAAAGTGACCCAAATCGGGACATGCATCAGCTAATTAGCAAAGTCCCGACAGTAGGACTAACTTTTTTTTTTGATCTAAGAATAATGCACTTAAGAATAAAGATTTTTTGAATGAAATGAAGAGACACTAAATGAAAGGGAAATACATTTAAGGGTAGGTACCCGGCGAAGGAACTCTCATATTAGCATTACCCTCGAGGACAAAAAAGCAGGGAAAAGAGAGAGAGCGAGCTTAAAAATGCGATTTTGCCTAACTTTTAAAAATTTATTTAAAAATGCCATATCCGTCTTAAAAAGTATAAAAATATGCATTAGACCAATAGTTCTCAAAATATGTGTCGCAAAATTGCGTAACTGTGTCGCAAGAAAATAAATATTTTGAAGAACGTAATTTATTAATACAAAAGTATAGATGCAAATTGTGAAAACTGGAATGGCTGAAGTTAATGAGTCAATAATATTTTTTTTAGCTCAATGAGAAATATGTACTCGTTTATTTTTCACAATTGGTCAGTATAAGGTCGAATCACGGACAACGACATCCGTAATTATTGACCAAGAGAAAGAAGCCTCCTCCGTTTCCTATTTTTAACATTGGCCATGGTTGAAAATTCTTGCATTTTTACTCGGTACGGGGGAATCGCTACTTACATTTTTGCAACGAACATCATTTTAGATGTTCAATCTGTAACGTTTAACTTCTAGAGATTCATAAATCAACGATCATTGATACAGGAACCCACATTTCCAAAAGGTTTAATCATGATTTAATGTTCACCATTTTGTTTCCCCGCACATACGCTTTTCCCATCCAGAATCCAGATGGACCGACTCATCAGCGGTTCGCTCTGTTCCCGGCGACGGAAAAGATATTAGCTGCAGGCGACGATTGAGTTTAGTGTACAACACGGTACGGTGCAAGGATAACTTAATTGTATTTCTTCAAACTCCTTGACAGACATTTCCTGCTTAAAAGTACCCCTACTGGACATGGTGATTACGACCCTCCGAGTGTGATACCACGAAACCGTGACTAGAACAACAAATCATCAATTAGTGTTAAAGGGGTAACCAATGAACATTTGCGTATGAAAAGGGTGAACAGCCAATAAGATCATTGCGAGTGTAGAGACGATGAGGCGAACACCAATAAAAGACATTCTTTCGGTAGGACTCTTAGCGAGATGGTCACGCTGCCCATGATGGACATTCATAATGTCTTACAATAATAATGTCAATTCTTAATCGTAACAATTTAACTTATTTTGCTATGCGATTGTAAATAAATTGTTTAACGTAGAGACATGCGGTCTGCGTATGTAAATATGCTGAAAATATGCATGATGTGATAAAATATGTGTTCCATTTTAAACAATTTACAGCTTTTCAAATGAATGAGGAATGTGAACCTAGCGAAGCTTTTTTCTGCGTGAAGGGGACTGAAAACTACAAATCTCTTCGCCGCGAGGCGAATGATATCATCGGGTTGCTAAACAAGGTAGCAAGTCCAATCCCTGTCATGGAAATGCCTTTTTGTTTTCTTTTATTTTCGCGTCTAATATTGGAAGTGTGCTTCTATGAAATTAAATGACACCTGAAGGGAAGGAAAAACCTTTAAGAGTAGGCATATGGAAAAAATATACTTATTTGCATTAACAGTAAGATAAAAAATTGGTGCAAAAGAAATGCTTAAAAGTGAGATTTCGTGTGACGTTTAAAAATTGATTCAGAAATGCCATATCCATCTAAAAAACCTTTAAAATATGTATTACATGACAAAATGTGTTTTATTTTAACCAATTTTCAGCTTTCGATACTGATAAGATTTGAAAAAATAGTGGCAATGCTCTATGCATCAAGATGACTTGAATTTGAAAAAAATAAGAAGAGAGGAAAGTGACGTCATCGGGTGACTACATGGAAGCACATGCAGGGTAGGCCATTTACCAATTCAACTGATTTGACTGAATCGGGACGATTGGAACGGAATTTTTTTTTTAAATTACAAATTAAAATTGCTTTTGCATTGGACGCAAATATCCAAACTATCTGAATCGGGATTAGAGTGACATGTATATATTATTTGAAATACAAAATATGAATATAGCGAAACTTTTGAATATCGGACATCTCAGTATTTTTCCTCTTTCGGTGTGCCCGTCATTCGGAAGGGATAATGAGCATACACACACACACACACACACACACACAATAAACAGAGCTAGATAATAGAAATTGGAAAAGTGTCAGTTAAATAGAGGTGTCCGCTTTTGAAGGGTATCCTTTAAGGAGGTGTTATATATATATATATATATTAGAAATTATTTAATTTAAAACCTCAATCGAATAAAAATAAGAGCTTAAAAAAATAAATGTAAAGGGCAGGAAAAAATAAGTAGGAAGGTAGAAATGAATAGAGTAATAATAATATTATTAAAAAAAAGAAGAAAACAACATGCGTTAGCCCAATGACCTAATTAACATATGGAACCACAAATACTTTACATGAAATGAATAATTGCATTAACATGAATGCAGAAATTAAAACATAGATTGAGACAGATTAACAACGGATTGGGCTAAATGAAAACTAAAATGCCTGCAATGAAATAATTGATAGCACCAATGTCATATCAATTAAAAAATTGTGTGTGTGTATGGGGGCGGGGGGGAGTGGGCTTAAATATCTTTAAAGAAGTCCATGTGATGCGGCGTTAGAGAAAATAATGTGTTTTGATATTTAATTGAGGGGCTTTATTTTCTGAGTCTCCCCAATTTTCTACGCCATTGGATACCATGTGGCAAAAAAGTCATTAAACGAAGACTGCCCACTTGTCTTTAAATAGCGGGATGATTCTGTCTGCATTGCTAGCTTACAGCTAAAAAGAAACCATGCCTCCTGACGGTCTCTTAGAAAGGAAGCACAAAATAAACAAAAATAAAAAATTAATAGAGTAAGCATAAGGAGACAGTAAAAGACCTACTCGTAAAGGCTTAAGTATCAGTTCAAAATCTAAGATAGCGTCCACACATGCAACAGAACATTGTATCGTAACACCGTCGCGTACCAAGTCTGGACCGCACTCCCTAACAGAACATCGTAACATTTCCGCGTCCCACCGGTTGTCGGTTTTTCCCCATCGTATCAAAGGAATGTTACGGGACTATGTTGCACCACATGTTCGTGTATTTAGACCGATTTAAGAACAATGGCGTTTTGCAAATGTAGAGTTAATATGGACATGAACTGATGGAACCCAAGGATATTAAGCGCTTATAATATGCGGCAAGGTTCACCCCGTAACATCATCGCGTAACACGGGATGTTACACTATGTTCTGTTACGATGTTCTGTTGTGTGTCTGTGCGCACCGTAAACGGAGAGAGAAATGTTGCTATTATTAAAAGAATTGGCAACAGGAAGCAAGGTTACCAGGTTGTCCTAAAAACGCTAAAATATGTTTAAAAGTTATCAACTACGGGAAATTTCAGAAAAGTCTTCTAAATGATTTTTTTTTTAAATTAACGCAATAAAATATTTAGGAATCTGATTTGCATCAAGCTTTGTTCTGAGGCAGTCCATAGCAATGTAGGAATCCGAGGCTTTAAGGCAAATTTTAGAATTTTCCTGATAATGACCGTGCGGTGAATTCCAGTGTTACCATCGAACTTAGAATTACGCTGACAAATTTAAAAGAAAATTTTTCTTTTTATCATGAAGTCGCATGCTAACGTGGGAATATGCTTGCAAAGCGATATAGATATCTAGAAATCTAAAAAATTGGCTGAGTGGATCAGTCTGCCAATTTTATGTTTATGGTTAAATATAGGGAACTGAATTTTTGAAATTTATGTTTCTAATTGCAATTACTTTCTTTTTAAAACTATCTATATTACGGTCTAACTTTTTATAAGTGCAATTGATACTATATTCATTAAAAAATATGTGTCTTAAAAATTCACTAATTTACTACAGATCAGACGAAAATTATTACTAGTTTTGCTAACTATGACAATGGTACAATGCTTTTATAATTGCTCAATTTCTTTTTTTAGAGTAACTGATAGTTCTATCTTAGTATTGTTCTTGAAATATATATTTCGTAACATTGTCTTTTAAAACCTTGCTTCCAATAAAAAAATGCTTTTAATTGGATCAGACTATTTGGAAGTAATTTTTGAGATGAACTCTTTTATTTTTTACTATGTACAATTATTTTAATTTTTATATGGTTTGTGTTGTTAGATGCGGAGAAATGGTAATCCATTTTAAAAAATTACAGGTTTTCTAAAGCAAACATCTAGCATTATACTCGATGAGTCGGTATCTTCCATTATAAAGTATTGTCGAAATAACTATATTAGATAATAAGATACAATAGCGATCTCACAACTTACCACCAAATAGTTAGCTTTTAACGAGAAAATGAATGATAAATTACGTGAAAACTTATCGATCGAATATATTAATAATTTATCTCTGAGCAACAAGTTTGCTATGCCGAATTTCTTGCACGTCTCAAGGGTTTGTGATACTATTACTATACGTCGAGGGAAAGGAAAATATGGCGGAGCTATTTGATTTAATCGTTGTGGATAAATTGAGAGGCTCGCTTAAGTAAAATGTAGAAATTAAGTTCAACTCCAAGAATTAACAAAATTTTAAACTCGGAGGGAATTTCAAGACTTGTACAAATTGTTTGCAACAGCGCAGGAGGACAAAAGTAGACGCGTCGGAATTCACCAATTACAACGGAACCAATTCAATGGGAGTTTTAAAACGTATCAGTACTTCCCCCTAATTTCTAAGGTACGACGAAATCAAAAATGAAAATTGTGAATGATTTAAAAGAGATATATCATAACCAACGTGTACTAGACACTTTTTCACCACGCAAATGATGTATACTTCTAGATGTATGCCTCGTGTACAACAAACTGATGCTCAACAATATGGTGGGACTCGAAAATGCCATTTTTGTAAAATGGCAGGTCATTTTGCTAATGGATGATCTGGAGCAAATATAAAGCCGAAGTATTTCGAAACACGTTCACTAACTGGGCTGAGGAGACGCATAACGCAGATACGATTTTCATTAAAGCTGTAATCTTCGCGAAGAACAAACTGACTGGCGTTGAATGAAAACGAATTAGAGTATTGATGAATGACATGCCACTGATAGCGTTGGTTGATTCTAGAGCTTCCGTTACGATTTCACGTAAAGGAGTACTTACTACCAGTACACATGCTTGCTTCAAAATCTTCTGTAAATTTCGAACTAGCGATTGGACAGGCAATTAAGGTGGACTTTTATAAAGGGGAAATTAAGCTCACCCACAAATTTAATTCAGAGCCTTCTTAAGGGATTATGTATGTTAGCTGCAGCAGATTCAAACGGGAAATATTTTTTCCACGAATACATTTATCAGAAGTTAATGTGAGAAAAAAATATGCCTCCAAACAATGAAATTAACGTGAAATATGACAAGTGAAGTTGAAAAGTTTTGTGATATAATTTTCTTCGCAGAAATATTCACGGAGGCTACCGTTAGCACCGCGCTAATGGCAGGGGCGGACTGGGCCGCAAGCCGGTGTTCCCTCATGAACGATAAGATTTGCGTCCTCATGGGCTATAGGACTCGCGCCCTCCGATAATCCAAGGTATTCGCCCTTTGAGAGGGCTCAATCCGCCCCTGGGTAATAGAGATGATGAGGAATCCTAAGTTCATTAACTCTGAAGCATCTGACACTTCGAATTCTACCTTACATTGAAATAATAAAAAAGTAGCTAAAAAGGGTTGGAAATAACAGCTCTGCTTTTTCGGGCAGAGAACTGATTGAAAGACGACAAAAGGATCATGTAACCTCAACAAAAGTGAGAAAGAACTGCCAATCTCTTTCGCCAATCAAAAACTATTCAAGACCAACGAACTTGATCAACAATTTAAAGAGAAGCTGGCATACCTCTTTTCTCAATATTTACCTGAAAGCCTTCTCAATCCTAAAAAAAGTTTGGTCCTCTATCTATTTATCTGTGGACGACAGCGACACCTGTTCTCAAAAAACTTGCAAACTGAATCGATTCCAACTGCTTTTATTTTGTAACTTTTGTTGATTATTTCTTATTGTTAGTTTGGAAAATATTATGGAATATGTAGTATAGATAGGCACTATGGGATATATAGTATAGATATGCAGTTTTGCTGAACGATGTTTTCATGAGATAAATTGGGAAGTGTAAATGCAGAAATTCCAACTTTGAATTTTCAATATTTGTTTTAATAATATACGTTCTATATTTTATATTATGTTACAAATAAACCAAGTAACGTTGTTTAAATTTTCTCATATCCATTCAAGATATTAAATGCTCAATTTATATTTAA
>QLNU02015270.1:18078331-18089832 GCA_006491805.2 Dysdera silvatica
TTACAATCTCAAAGATGAACACGACTCTGAATCTTCGATACCGAAAATCCTTCATAATACGGGACGTATGACAGGTCTGTCCCCCTCCACTTAACCGGAAAAAATCTAATTCCTATTGAATGCCTTTTGAATGTAAAATAGCTCTGGAATAATTCTTTGGCATATATGGTGCCTATTCTACTGCTTTTTTCTTCTGAAGCGCTTATTTAATCACTTTTACTTTCTCCTCAAAAGAAAATCTGAATACGCCACTGGTTTCGATATTGTTTGGGCTGGCATAAACCTTATTCAGTAATATTTAAAAAAAATTACACACAAACGCAGTTTAATTTGAGCAGGAGAAACATTTTACAATTGTTTTGGTGAAAAATCGTATTTCTCTTATTCAGTAATTTGAAGTTTCTTAAAAAAAAGAAAGAAAAAAATCAGCAACTTACGGGCAGTAGGGGGATACAAAAAGAAAATGATTTGTTTTAAATTTGATTTGTTTTTATATTCATTATTATATTTTTATTATTTTATAATTTTAAAATTTATTTTTAAATTTTTTGATTCTATGTATAGTTAAAAATAAAACCAGTAAGCCACAAAAGTGAATTTTTAAGGATATCAGAAATCATCATCATTATCCTTTTTATTTTAGCTCTGACGTCAATTCGTTTGGCGAGAATCGATTGGCGAGAATTAAAGTTTGTTTGACTATGGCAAACCCCAAGTCGTCATGGAAATGAAGCCTCCTTTGTAACGGCGCTCTTTTCGGGACAGCTGCATGGCTCAGTTTCATTGATCGGTTCGCCAATTTTATGTTTACGGTTAAATATATAGAACTGAATTTTTGGAAATTTTATGCTTTTAATTTATACTATTTTTTAAACTATCTGTATTGCATTCTAATTTTTCTCATAAGCGATTGATATTATATTCATTAAGAAATTTATGCCTTAAAATTCACTACAAATCAGACCTAAAGGTCTCAAGGGTTTGTGATACTATTACTACACGTCGAGGGAAAGGAAAATATGGCGGAGCTATTTGATTTAATCGTTGTTTATAAATTGAGAGGCTCGCTTAAGTAAAATGTAGAAATTAAGTTCAACTCCAAGAATTAACAAAATTTTAAACTCGGAGGGAATTTCAAGACTTGTACAAATTGTTTGCAACAGCGCAGGAGGACAAAAGTAGACGCGTCGGAATTCACCAATTACAACGGAACCAATTCAATGGGAGTTTTAAAACGTATCAGTACTTCCCCCTAATTTCTAAGGTACGACGAAATCAAAAATGAAAATTGTGAATGATTTAAAAGAGATATATCATAACCAACGTGTACTAGACACTTTTTCACCACGCAAATGATGTATACTTCTAGATGTATGCCTCGTGTACAACAAACTGATGCTCAACAATATGGTGGGACTCGAAAATGCCATTTTTGTAAAATGGCAGGTCATTTTGCTAATGGATGATCTGGAGCAAATATAAAGCCGAAGTATTTCGAAACACGTTCACTAACTGGGCTGAGGAGACGCATAACGCAGATACGATTTTCATTAAAGCTGTAATCTTCGCGAAGAACAAACTGACTGGCGTTGAATGAAAACGAATTAGAGTATTAATGAATGACATGCCACTGATAGCATTGGTTGATTCTAGAGCTTCCGTTACGATTTCACGTAAAGGAGTACTACCAGTACACATGCTTGCTTCAAAATCTTCTGTAAATCTCGAACTAGCGATTGGACAGGCAATTAAGGTGGACTTTTATAAGGGGGAAATTAAGCTCACTCATAAATTTAATTCAGAGCCTTCTTAAGGGATTATGTAGGTTAGCTGCAGCAGATTCAAACGGGGAATATTTTTTCCACGAATACATGTATAAGAAGTTAATGTGAGAAAAAAATATGACTCCAAACAATGAAATTAACGTGAAATATGACAAGTGAAGTTGAAAAGTTTTGTGATATAATTTTTTTCGCAGAAATATTCACGGAGGCTAACGTTAGCACCGCGCTAATGGCAGGGGCGGACTGGGCCGCAAGCCGGTGTTCCCTCATGAACGATAAGATTTGCGCCCTCATAGGCTATTGGACTCGCGCCATCCGATAATCCAAGGTATGAGCCCTTTGAGAGGGCTCAATCCGCCCCTGGGTAATAGAGATGATGAGGAATCCTAAGTTCATTAACTCTGAAGCATCTGACACTTCGAATTCTACCTTACATTGAAATAATAAAAAAGTAGCTAAAAAGGGTTGGAAATAACAGCTCTGCTTTTTCGGGCAGAGAACTGATTGAAAGACGACAAAAGGATCATGTAACCTCAACAAAAGTGAGAAAGAACTGCCAATCTCTTTCGCCAGTCAAAAACTATTCAAGGCCAACGAACTTGATCAACAATTGAAAGAGAAGCTGGCATACCTCTTTTCTCAATATTTACCTCAAACCTTCTCAATCCTAAAAAAGTTTGGTCCTCTATCTACTTACCTGCGGACGACAGCGACACCTGTTCTCAAAAAACTTGCGAACTGAATCGATTCCAACTGCTTTTATTTTGTAACTTTTGTTGATTATTTCTTATTGTTAGTTTGGAAAATATTATGGAATATGTAGTATAGATAGGGACTATGGGATATATAGTATAGATATACAGTTTCGCTAAACGATGTTTTCATGAGATAAATTGGGAAGTGTAAATGCAGAAATTCCAACTTTGAATTTTCAATATTTGTTTTAATAATATACGTTCTATATTTTATATTATGTTACAAATAAACCAAGTAACGTTGTTTAAATTTTCTCATATCCATTCAAGATATTAAATGCTCAATTTATATTTAACATTTTTTAACGCATTTTTCACGCCTTCGAAGTTTCATCACGTGTTCTTGAATTATTGGATTCCTCAACTCGCATTTTTCAACGGATTTCTTGCGGTACTACATCACACCGGTCAGTAATTTATTTATTTAATGGCGGATTATTCTCGGGAGTTCAACAGATTTTCAAAACTCTGTATAAAACGGTGCAAACATTTTCAACATTTGAAATTCCTCTTAAATTGCCGTAACCGGAATATCATTTCCTTAAAATGAAGCGTTGCTCACCAGCTTCGGTTGGAAAAAAGTTACATTCATGTAAAATGGCTATTCTCAGGGCCGTCATCAAACAAGTTTGGTGCAAGATCACAGGGTTTGAAAAGGAACTGTATGATCTCCATTTAAAATTAGCCAAATTTGCTTCCAACTTCCAAATAAAATAGATTGTGAATGCGGATTGTCCTACGTTGGCCAAACACGTAGAGCCCTGCGTTTCAGACTCAAAGAGCACCAATCGTACGTTCACAAACAAGATTTTGAAAAATCGGCCATTGCAAAACACTCATGGAAACATGGCCATCGTTTCTGTTTTGCCGATGCAAAAATAATTGAAAAAGTCCGTTCACCCTCAGATCTCAATTTTTTCGAGGCCTTTCATATCTTCAGTAATTCCTGTACAATAGTCAACGAGCCGGTTGAGAACAATTTTTTCCCCTCTTGTTACAAACCTCTCTTTCAATCAACATAATTTCTTCTTCCAACAATAATTGTTCCTTTTCCTTTTACTTAGCATTCTGCACAATAGATGGCGACACAAATCAGGCTTTTTGTTATGTTACCTTTTTCGTTTTTGATTTAGTGGCAACAAATCAGTTTGGACGAATTTTCTGACGATGGTGGACGCTTGATTTTCCACCGAAACAATTGTAAAATGTCTCTCCTGCTCAAATTAAACTGCGTTTGTGTGTAATTTGTTTTAAATAATATATTTAGGTATAAGGATGACGAAAAAACGCCGAGAGGTTTGGACGTTTGTATAGTGCTCATTCCGTCACATATCTATACTGCAAAGAAGCAATAAATATCTAATTTTTTAGCACAAAAAGTAATCACTGCTTCTCTGCGTCTGTAGACTTTATATTAAACAGTTTAGATATAATCAATCATATTTACCTAGCAGCAGGTATGATTCCAAATAACCTGACAAAATCCATCACTTCACTTGAAGAACTGGAAAAAAAAAACATATTTCGTAAACATGGAAAACAAATAAATTATGTAATTAATATATAATTATAACTGCTTAGCAGGTAAGTGTATACCAAAACTGGCATAGTCGGTTCAATTTAAGTTTATAAACAATTTTTACTCATAGTTCAGTTTATCTCTAATCCACCTGCCTTAAATTGTTATATGATAGAAAATTCGGTTTAAGTTAGAATATGAATAAAATCCCTCTTTCTCTCATGCAATTTAAAGTTTAATCTTACTCAAAGATCATGCTTTAATCTAGAAAAGTTAAATATATTTAAACTGAAGGCGAAATGTTTAATCAAAACGGTGTCCGCATATTCACAATATTCTTTTTAGATATTAGAAACATATTTTTGACTCAAAAGTAAGAGTTGAAAAAAACATTACAACGTCATAGGACTCAGATTAGTGATCTTCGAATAACTGAATCGACGTCATGAGCACTTGGTTGTCGAACTCAGCAACACATGATATTTGGTTATCATCATGTAAGCTACAAACTAAATGTATGCATATTACATAACAAAGCTCACATGCATATTAACAGTGGGTATGTGTACGAAAAGCATTTATATTACATGCTAAATGTATACATACTTCATATATTTCTATAGCCTCTAATTTCCATTTTCGTGAAAAGAAAGCAATTGTGTGTATGTTTATCAGATTTTCAAAGGCTATTCTCTAATTTGTGATCTTGTATTTGGGAAATAGACTGCTTCATTTCAAAATGTATCTTTACAGTCTACTTATAGGATACCGTTTCTCTTTTCAGGGATAACAAGATTACTAAACATTGGTCGGCACATAATGCTACTGGGGGATGAATAATATTTGTCGTCCATGTTTACAAAGCTCGAACTAGAGCTGTTTTGTAATAAATGTTTATAATAAATAATTGTTTATAAAAATATAATAAATGTTTGTAATAAATTTTTGAAGAATAAAAGACACACCGTTTCGGCCTCAGTCGAATCGGTATAAGCTTATGTAGATTACAGTCTATATAAGTTTTAAATAGGGCCGAATTTTACAACATATGCATTTATATATTTTTCATATAAATATCATGAGATTATAAATATATCAGTAAGATATAAATAAAGTAATCTGTAATATCTTGGTGTCATATATTAAAGAAATAATGAAATAGTGTGCATACGTTCATCATTTGCTGGAGCACCAGTCACTAATGTAAAGGCGATAAGGATAAAGCAGAAAGATGCTCTGTAAATCATATTTTCTGTAATGATTTTCTGAAACAAGAAAAAGTAATTTATTTCATATAAGCTATGAGAACATAATATATACTAATAAAGCTGAATATGATTATTAATGCATATGTTTATTTCCATTGAGGAAGTTTCAAATATCAATGCAAGTCATTTTACATTATATAACGTGTGATTTCCTCAATTGCTTAAACACGTGTGCAATAAATTTGAATCGGATAATCATTTCAGACATTCATATATAGTCTTTTAAACACACATTTTAGCGTTAATAGACATAACTAAGGCAGTTGTTGGTTTCACTTATTGACAAGTGAGACTTTATGTAACTCTGTTACAGTACAAATAAAAATATGCAATTGGGTTAGTTTAAATTGAAATAGTTTATATTAACAGATTGATTTCTTTCGGATCAAGTTTCCAACTTTCTCTAATTTTTGTTACATAAAGCACTAAGAAGTTATCCCATATAGCACAAAAACGTTCCGAGGACGTCCTCAACGTTCCCTCAATGTCCGTATTGTTCTACATCCTAGGAGTGCCCGAAATAAACATCTTAGGGACGTTCCAAAACAGACGTCCTACGGACTTCTGAAATATGTCCGCATTGCGTGTGGACAAAGTATGGACTTAAGGGACCAAAAAAGGACGTCCTTGGGAAATTTTGTGTTCTCTGGGAAGTGACAAGTAATCGAATTAAGTTTTAAAAAATGTAAATATGATAAAATGAAGAAAAGAATATTTTCATATTTAAACTTTCAATAAAAAACGAGAACTTCAGTATAAATTTATATATATAAAAAATATGTACCTGCAATACGAAGGAAATCTGTTTTATCATTTCATAATTGCTTTCGATATTTATAAGAAACATATAACAAAGGAAAACCTTGATCTATTCTTATTTTGACAAACGACACCTGATTGTTAACTTTAGTTGACTATGCTATCGGTTTCACAAGTTAAACGCAGATGTCTCTTTGACGTAACATTTATTTTGTGACAGTGTGAAGGGTGTTTTAGATTTATCCTTATGAAATCACGTTCCTTTTAGATTATCAGGTGCTGGATTATAGATGAAAAAGGTAATGTATTGAAGGTGATACAGGCTTCCATTAATACACTTAATTTTCATTAGTATCCTGTATTTAAAATAACTGTTTATAGAGCAGAATATGATTGGAATATTTAAATCATTTCAATTAAAATTAATTAGAAATAATCTTACGAAAATTAAAACATACTCCAGAACTTGAAATTGTCATTTTCTAAATACACCTGAATTTTATAAGGTAGTCCCGTTTTCAAAAGAACTTTTAAAATTTGACAAAGTTTGCAAAAACATTTTTAAAACGCCTTAATAGACTATATATTACTATGTCAAAATTATTGTATGGTTTACAATTTAAAAACAAAATGTATAAAATTACATTTAAATGATTTGGATAGAATGAAAAATAATAATGGAAAATCCATATACATAACTTCGTTTGACATTAACCGTCACCTGTCGACTTCTACAACCCATCACCTAGTCATAGGTATATCGTGTTTAGGCTGGTGAGCCTAAACATCTAGGTATAGGTTAAACTCAGCAGCTGTCTGAAAAATAATCCCAGTTCCATTCTAAGTTTCGTGGTAATCACATGGAAAAACTTCAGAAGTTAAGAACGGGGTACAAGCGAATCCACTCGTGAAGTGGCCGAATAGACTCTCGTTGGGTTCTTAATCTTTTCAAGGAAAACCTGAGTGATGATGACGCATCCGTGCTGTCATGTGATTTGAACTTTGCACCTTCACCTTTGTCTATTCCTATTCCAAAACTCCTTTCAGCCATTGAACTGGTATTTTGGAAAATGACAGAGTGTATCTGCTGAAATACTCATGGAAGTTTCAAGAGTGCTATTCGAATGCAAGGCACCTGTGGATAATCCTTCTGTTCCTGAGCAAAATGCGCTGAAAGCTCTCAGAAACAGTAAAGAGATTGTGGTTTTTCCGGTGGATAAGGGTCGTACTACTGTTGTGATGGATAGGTCGGTTTACGATGATAAAGTAATGTCACTTTTAAATGATGGCGATACCTATTCCGTTGTAGATAAAGACCCTACTGGTTGTATTGAGAGGCAGATGAATGGTTGCCTGCTAAAACTTCACAAAGAGTCGAAACTGGATGAGAAACTTTACTCGCGACTCCGTTGTTCGTCTGGAAAGATAGCATTGTTCTATGAACTACCAAAACTATATAAACCTGATATTTCTCTGAGAGAGCATAGAGTTTTTGTTTGTTTGTTTGTTTGGCTTTTTTATGGCGCAAGAGCATCTGGGCTATACTGCGCCAAACATGGTAAAATCAAAGACTGTAGTAAAAGCCAGTACTTTTTAAAAATTTAAAAACGTGCGTATGGTCAGCATGGTCATTTAAAATGTCAGACAGTGATGAAGAGTTAAAAGTAAGAGTGCGGGCAAGTCTATAATAGGGGCATTGAGTTAAAATGTGTAAAACACTCATGGGTTCATTGCACACTTGGCAAATTGGTGCTGGTTTTCCTTCCAACAGATGTCTATGGGTGAGATGGGAATGCCCAATGCAAAGTCTGGCAAGGAGAACTCTTTCCACAATGTATGAGGAGGGGCCAGTTACCAATTGTATGTTTAATATTATGCAATTTGTTATTGGTTTGATGATCCCATTCCTCCTGCCACCTTTGATTCACACAGGTCTTGATAATTGGCTTCAGATTTGATTGGATTCAGACAAGAACATTGCTTGAAGAGAGGGACGTAGAAACTTTTAAAATAATGATTCAGAACTGCAAGAACTGCCTCCTCCAAGATGAAGGAACGGCAGAATTCGGGAGATATTTTATAGACACTTACGAGAAATCCATAAGCGCATGGGTGTATTGTTATAGGATAAATAGTGGTTTAAATACGAACATGCATTTGGAGAGGATGCATCGTTCTCTTAAATATGAATATTTAAAAGGCAAAAATGGCAAACGACTAGATAAAACTATTTTTGCACTAATTAGTTTTGTAAAAAACAAAACTTTTAATCGAATTATTGCACTAAATAAAGGTAAACTGACTTCAAAATTAAAATCCTTAAGAAAATCGCATAAAGAAAGTTTAAAATACAATACAACCATCATCAAAGAAAACAATAGAAGTTGGACTGTTGCATCATCTAGATGTGATGAAATCTATGATGTGAAAAAAATCACTGACAGTTGCTCTTGCAGTTTAAAATGCAAAGAGTGCAACAATAATCCTGTAAATAAAATCATCATTATCAACTTAACAGTACCATTTGATAACCGGAGGCAAGCCTTTGCTAAAGCTAGACAAGCCAAGATGAAGCTCATTTCCATTTACCAAGCAATAGCAATAATAGAAACCTTAGCACTTCCTTATATTTCTTCTAGTGAATTTCTCAGGGAATTTAATGTGGAATTCGAGAAGTTATGGGTAGAGTATAATAATTTAATACAGGAAAGACTTGAATATCCAGGCACTGAATTTGTGTTGGAAGAGCATAGACTACACAATGCCGAACTTAAATTTATAACAGGCTTTTCCATACAAATTTCAAGTTTATTTAATATTTGCATATTACATGTGCTGTGTTCTCCATGGATAACTATTTTAACTGCAAACCAACTGAGCAAACTATTCTATAGATTTATTGGAGTTTACAGTTCAGATGAAGAAGAAAGTGCCTATGTCGATATACTATGGACTCTTATAGACTATAGACATGGGTTATTACACATATTTAAAGATCTTGGCGTGAACAACCCAAAAGTAATTAATTATTTAATTTCCATGTTCTCCTCAAATGATTTGCCTTTCAAACATTTATATAATAGTGAGGAAGAGATTATAATGACAAAAAAAGATCCGTATGTAATCTTGGATAATCTAAAATCAACTATTGGAAAACAAAGTTTGGAGAATTTGAATATTGATTTTTTAATCACTATTGTAACAATTAAAACTAAGAACTTTAATTACTCAAAAAAAAAAAACTACTAAATAGAAGTGACACTGAGAAAATACCCAGAGGCGTTAGGTCCAAAGGATTATATGAAATGCTTGATCTAATGATTGTTGAAGGTAAAGTCATATTACAGCAGATTGCATTTGCACAAGCCCCTATCGTTAACCATATATGTAATCAAACTTTGGCACCAAAGGCTCAATTAGGATCCAGTCGTGATTTAATGGTTCAAGATGCACTAACTAAAACACTAAATAGTACCTCAGAACAATTTGCTAAATCAATCAGTGAAAATTCTAGTTCAGACATTATGGTGAATGACAAACTAAAAGAAAAAGCTTTAACTGACTCTTTAATAGCAAAGAAACACTCATACTATAATCATGGGAAATTCAATGGAACTATAAAACATGGTGCTGGTTTGGTCATCTTTGATATGACTTTTTGTTGGGCGGCTGATCATGCGAAATGGGGTTCTATGCACGGAACAGGAATGTTTAGTTGTTTTGATCAGCAGTTTTTAAATTATTTCCATCCCTCTATTTTATTTAAAAAGTTGATTAATTTAAGAGGAGTCATAAAGAGAGTAGAAATTTGTTTAAGCTCTGTTGAAAAGATTTTGAAAATCTTTCTAAACAGTCAAGAATACAATCAGTGGAAAGAACTCAATTTACCTGATTCAGAATTGGTGAACTACTTTAAAAAAAATATGCAAAAGTTTGGAAGTGGAAACCTTATATTCAATTTACAATTGAAAATTATCTAGCAGGAGGTAAGTTGTACATACCAGCTTATATTCAAATGGGACAAGGAATACACCAGTCAGAATCCAGCAACTTTGGTGACTTCAACAGGACTGCATTTTGCCATTGTATGAAGCTTTTTTTTAAGAAAAAATTGCCACAATTGAATTTAGAAATCGACTTTTGGGGATCTTCAGATGATTTAACAATGAAATTTAGATTGGCAGGTAGTATTCCAGAAGATCAACTGGCAGCAATTGATGAACTGTGTAAACAAGTTATGGTGGATGCCATTAATTTATGAACTATTATCAGTAGAGGATGTCAAATGAGAATCTCTGAGAAAACTGTTATATCAACTTGTGTTAATGAGGTTTATAGTGAGTTTGAGGTTTTCCATACAATTGCCATTGCAATTGTTAAATTCACCATCAGCTCAATTATTAATACAACTATCAACACACCTTTAAGTTTGTATCAGTCTACTCATGTGTCTGCTCAACAAGCTACATATATGATGATTCATCTGTAAAAGGAGTTGTTTCGAAAAATTATACTGACAGTCAAAGGAGGATTACTTCTACTACATCTAGTGAGTATGAAAGTCCTGATGATGACATAGAAGATTCAATACCAGCCATCCACTTCGAAGTTGAGCTCTACAGATAACTTACCTAATGAAATCTCAAAGACATCTTTAGATAATGCAAGCATATCGGATCTGAGCAGTTTTCAGAAAGAGGTGTTCCAAGAAACTGCAAAAGCTGATTTTAAAATTGATAATGTTAAAGGCAGAAAACTCATAGATGGATTGGCAAATAATTCTGATTTGCGCAAACAATTAGCTCAGCATAAGCATGAAGACAACAGAGAAATTCTCTATGATATTATTATGATGTTAAACCAATTTGAGTCTACATATTCATTTCTCACTTTGACTTCTAATAAAATAGAAGTAGGAACCGAAGAAGTCGCCAAGACATTTATAAAGTCTGTTGTGCATATCTTTATTTGTTTTTTTCTACAAGAAGAGCATCTGGGCTATACTGCGCCAAACATGGTAAAGCAATCAAAGACTGTAGTAAAAGCCAATACTTTTAAAAAATTTAAAAACGTGCGTATGGTCAGCATGGTCATTGAAAATGTTAGACGGTGATGAAGAGTTAAAAGTAAGAGTGCGAACAAATCTATAATAGAGGCATTGAGTTAAAATATGTAAAATACTGATGGGTTCATTGCACATTTGGCAAATTGGTGCTGGTTTTCCTTCCAACAGATGTCTATGGGTGAGATGGGAATGCCCAATGCGAAGTCTAGCAAGGAGAACCTCCTCTTTCCGATTTTTACGGTATGAGGAGGGCCAGTTACCAATTGTATGTTTAATATTACGCAATTTGTTATTGGTTTGATGATCCCATTCTTCTTGCCACTTTTGATTCACACAGGTCTTGATAATTGG
>QLNU02015270.1:18089932-18108395 GCA_006491805.2 Dysdera silvatica
AAAGTTTATATTGGATTATTTTAATATTGACATTAAAAAAACTAAAAACGACTCAACAAAACTATAAAACTTATTAGACTCATATGACTTAATTAACAAAGTAATTAGATTAACTGGAACAACATTCACAAGTTCATCTACAATTGATCCAATTTTCACAAATGTAATTAATAGTTCAACGTCATTACTGGGTGATATAATAAGCGGTCATCGAGTAATCCTATTAAAAATAAAAACCAATATTCAACGATCAAAAAAATAATAAAGATTAGAAATTTTATTCATAACAATATTGAAAAATTTCACGAAGCTTTATTAAATATTAATTGGCCTGACTTCTTAAATTCCGATAATTCTCAACAAACAAAATACGAAAAATTTGCGAAAAAATTAAAAGAATTATACAACGAAAGTTTTCCTGAAAAATTTATAACATTAAATAAAAGGGAGAACTTCAAATGGTTTAATGAAAACCTTAAGAACAAAATAAAAATAAAAAATAAACTATACAAAAGATTTACGAATGAAAGAAAAAAGAACGTTGGGGTGATTTCGCTAAATACAGAAATTAATTAAATATTATAATAAAAGGAAAGAAAAATATTTATTACTTGGAAAAACTATCGACAAAAAATCCAACATTAAAATGGAACCTAATTAATCAATTATTGAGTAAATATTGATAAATAAAAAAATTTGTAATATAACCAAATTAACTATAAATAACAACAAAACTGATAATTTAAAATTAATAACAAATGAATTTAATAAATATTGCACAAATATTGACAAAGCACTAAATATAAATCAATCATAAAATGACAATTATAGGAATTATTTAAATACTACTATTTCAGAAGCATTTTACACTAGGCATCAAAAAATGAAATAGAAAAAGAACCTTATTAAAAAAACAGAAAAAAGGGCCCAAGTATTGAAGGCTTATATGCAAAATTAACCATAAACAAGCTAAAACACCTTTGGCAATATCAATGAAAGATATATTTCAAACAGGCAATTTTACAAAGGAATTGAAAATATCTATAATTAAACCAGTTTTTAGAAAGCGTAACAAATTCATTAAGGAAAACTATAGACCAATAGCTATTATGTCAATACTTTCTAAACCAAACGAAAAGTTAATATATAATACAATAAACTAATGGACATTTTTAACCAGCATAATATAATCCATCAAAATCGATATGGATTTAAAAAAAAAATCAACAGAGGAAATTTTACTAAGAGCAGTTAATAACATACAAAAAAACCTAGAAGAAAAACAATTACTTATGGATTCTTTCTTGATTTGAGCAAGGCCTTTGACTCAATCAATAGAAACATATTAAAAGCAAAATTATATAATTATGTTATTAGAGGACCACTGTTCAACCTCATTGGTAATTACCTTACAAACAGATATCAACTAGTCAAAATAAATTATGCTCAATCTAAATTACAAATAAACAATTTGAGAGTTCCTCAAGGAACTATCCTAGATCCTTAACTTTTCCTTTTGGCAATTAATGATTTAATAAATTTATATAAGAGTCTTTTATTATTCGTGGATGATATTATATAGATAACAGAAGGAAATAAAACTGAACAAATAGTCAACAATATAAAAGAAAAATTCTTTATTTGGTGGTGTTTTGAAGGTTCAATGACAACAACTTAATAATAAATACAAATAAAACAAAATATATAATCTTTCACACAAAATGTAAAAAAAATTGAAAATCAACCAGATGAACTTAAATTCAATAATATTATAATTGACAAAGTTTATTCTATTAAATTTCTTGAAGTAACAATCCAAGAACAATTAAGCTAGAACCAACAAATACTCGAAATTGAAAAAAAATTACAATATTCAACGGAATTTTATCAAAGCTTAACTCATCCTTACCACTTAAAATTAAAAACAAAAATTTCTATTTTACATTGATTTACAGCTTTATAAATTACGATAATATCGTTTAGGGAAATTTGTCAATAACTAACTTAAAAAAATTAACTTCTGAATACATTTCAAAAATTATATTTTAAAACAGGAAAATTAAAAAATGAAATAATACATGCAAATAAAATATTAAATATAAATAACATTCATAACTTGAAAGTTGCTACATATATATACGAAAGAATTAACGAGAACAAACACTTACACCCCATCTTAATCACTAAAAACAATCATAATACAAGAAATAAAAATGAACTTAACAAATTATAAATAAGAGCAAATATAAGGAAAAATAATATAAACAACTATGGCATGGATTTATGGAACAACATTCCAACGCTAATTAAACTTCTTAAACATAAAAACAAATTCAAAAGTAAATTAAAAAGATACTTTCTGGAAAACTAAAGAAATTAAATGCGCCTCGGTTGCAAGAGTTTTAATATTTATTTTGTCTTGTATCCTTTATATGTCATGTTTTTAATGTGTTATACATGAATAAATTTTGTTTTGATTTGATATGGTTTCAGGGAACTTTCACATTAAAACTAAATAAGAACAGTAGTTAAAACTGAAACTCTCACAAGGCGCTATGCAACAGCAGGATAATGAATGTTCTCCAGGATGTTTTCAATTTGCTTTTTTGCGAAGTGTTTTTAATGTTATTTTGTCGAAAAATTAATGAAAAATAAATAATAATATAATAAATTTTGATATTTTTTTCCCATCAAGTTGAATGGGTTATGCTTATTTAAATTTTCACTTATCACTGCTTTAGAATCAAATATGCACCATAAAATATGAGGGATCGAATCGTGGAGAGATGAGGTGGTTTGGCTAAATGGAGGTGTCTAAAGATATGTGGTTGTTGGTCTTTGGTAGCAAGTACTATGTTACGATAAGCCGAATATGTAGCCAATCAGATCGCCAAGATAAATAGCTAGTTGAGGTTGTATTTTGGCTAAAGTCGAGTTAAATATACGTTACCAAATAATACACCCCTTGTGACGAGAATTACGAAGGTCAAAGAGCAGACGATATAGTTAAAAAAAGATTTAATCTTTAATCACTGCAAATTAAAACATAAACCAGAAATCAAAACTATCCATTGAATGTTAACGAACATCTCCCTAGCAGGATCCTTTTTTTATTCTCTACCAAATTTCCCATTTTCACATGAAATCACGTTAAATCAAACCACCTTTTTACGCAATCACAAACGAGAAAACAAATTAAATATTACATAACCAGTAATATTTTAACAACAATGGTTTTGCCCACAGTTATTCTGCCTAGGGGAGCAAAATATGTAAATCCATCCCTGCAAGGACCTTGTTAAATTTTTGACCTTTTTTCACTGTTCTCCTTGCTAAAATTATACCGGTGATTTGTATAAATTACATATTTATCATCATCATCATATTCAACCATTATCTATCCACTGCTGGATGAAGGTCTCTCCAAATGCTTTCCACACAAGTCTATCCTGGGCCATTCGTTTCCACGTCACCCCAACCTCTTTTCTTATTTCATCCACCCATCTAGTTTGAGGACGTTTTCTAGGTCTTCGGTGGTCTCTTGGAATCCAGTTGAGAATTTGCGTTGTCCATCGTTGATCAGTTCTTCTTGCAATATGCCCAGCCCATCGCCATTTCAGTCCTTTTACTTTAACAATGATGTCCTCTACTCTAGTTTGCTCTCTCACCCAAGTGTTTCTTTTTCGATCTCTCCTAGTTATTCCAAGCATGCACCTCTCCATGCTCCTTTGCGTTGTCTGTAACTTTCGTATTGCTCCAACTGTTAGACTCCATGTCTCTGATCCATAAGAGAGGACGGGCAATACACACTGGTTGAAGACTTTTCTTTTTAGACACAAAGGCAATTTCCTTTTAGGATAAAACTGTTTCTTCCAAATGCACTCCAGCCAAGTTTAATACGTCTGTTGAGTTCTTTCATAATGTTGCCATCCATTGAAATCAGCTGGCCAAGGTAAATATATGAATCAGCAATTTCTAGCTCAGTGTTGTCAACTTGTATTTTTGTTTCCTCTACAAAATTATTGAACATGATCTTAGTTTTTTGTAGGTTCATCTTGAGTCCAACTTCTCTACTTCTAGTTGAGAGCTCCTGTACCATGTCTTGGAGTTCTGATGGGTCCGTTGAAAAAATAACAATGTCATCAGCAAACCGCAGATGATTTAAATATTCACCATTTATTTTTATTCCCTTGTTATTCCAATTTATCAGCTGAAAAATCATCTGTAAAGCAAAAGTAAAAAATTTTGCAGAAATGGTATCTCCCTGCCTCACCCCTTTGCCAAGTTTGATAGTTTTGGTATCTTTATGTAACCGAAATTTTGCACTTGCATTTTTATACACACGTTTCACCATGTCAATGTACACATCCTCAATGTCTGTTGATCTTAAAGAGTTGATGACTGCTGATGTTTTTATAGAGTCAAAGGCCTTCTCATAGTCAATAAATGCCACACACAATGGAAGTTCATATTCATGTGTTCTTTCAATTAATTCTCTTAATACTTGAATATGGTCCACTGTACTGAATCCACTTCGAAATCCAGCTTGTTCTCTTGGTTGAGCTGCATCTAATTTTTTCTGCAGGCGATGTGTTAGCACTTTTGTGAAGATTTTATAAATAGCAGGTAACAAGCTAATTGGTCGGTAATTTTTCAAATCCTCTTTATCACCTTTTTTATGCAAAAGAATTACTGTTGCAGAATCCCATTGGTTTGGTATGTTACCGCTGTTAAGACATTTGGTAAAGAATTTTGCAAGTATGTCTTCTACATGTTCTCCAGCTTCTTTTAAGATATCTAATGTAATGCCATCATCGCCAGGGGATCTTCCTTTCTTCATACTTTTTATTGCAAATGCTACTTCTTCTTTTAAGATTTTAGGAGCTGTTCCTTCGACTATCTCAGAGTCTTCGTTTAATCCACTGTTACTTTCATACAGCTTTCTGTAGAATTCTTCAACTCTTCTAAGTATTTCTTCCCTATTTCTTGTTACAGTGCCATCCTCTCCTTTTAATGCAATGATGTGTTTCTTCCCAATAGACAAACTCCCTTTAACAACCCTAAGGCTCTTGTTGCTTTCAATGGCCTTCCTTACTAACTCACAATTGAATTTTCTTATATCTTCTTTCATGTTTTTGCGCAAAGTTTTGCAAAGTTCTACATACTCGATCTTGCGACTGGTATTTTGATTGTCCACCTTCATAAGTCTTCGCCTTTTCATGAGTTGTTTCGTCTTCTCAGATAATTTGCTATTCTGCTTTTTACATGTTACACCACCAATTTCCCCAGCATTTTTCAGCTATTGTCTCATCAATGTTTTCATTTGCTTCTGATATATCACTTTCATCAATAAGTACTTCCAGCGTGAAAAGTTGATTTTAAATTCCAACTTGAATGTCTTCGGTATATTTACTTTCAGTTTCAATAGATCCACCCTCCTACTTACTTGTTTCCTAATGAGCTTCTGCCTTTCTAGTTTAGTATTTAAGTGCACTTTACATCTCACCATTCGATGATCACTTCCAGTATTAAATCTGTTCAGTACACTGCAATCTTCAATAATTGATTTCTTGTTTGCCAGGATATAGTCAATTTCACTAGTTCCCCCATTTGGGTGTTTCCATGTCCATTTTCTTTGCGGTTTCTTCTTAAAAAATGAATTCATGATGCTAAGGTTTTCAGCTTCTGCAAATTCGATGAGTTGATCGCCACGTTCATTCCTTTCCCCATATCCGTATTTACCAACCGATGTCTCTCCTTGTTCCTGTTGTCCAATTCTTGCATGAAAATCCCCCATGATGAGTATGCATGAGATGTATATATATATATATATTTGAATATATTTGTATATATTATTTGAATATATATTTATATATATATTTGAATATATATTTGTATATATATATTTGGAATATATATTTGATATATATATTTGAATATATATTTGTATATATATTTTACTTAGATAAATAAATTTTGATTTGATGTGATAAATATTACGTAAGTTCGGCATTGATTTCTCTAAAAGCTTCTAATTTTATAAAAATGATTACCATAGTGTAAAGCAAGAAAAGTACGACCTAATTAATTCTTTGACAAATATTTGTGATTTTTAGTTATTCAGTATTTCACTATTAACTACGTGAAGTTTAGCTATAAATAATAAAATAAATATAATCAAAATAATGTGCTCTTATAAAAAGAAAACTGAAAAACAGATGCAATGGTATCTACTTTATTTACTCTGAATGAAATGTTGCAAGCAGGCTATCAAAATCCATCAAAAAGCTCCACTCTGAGCATCTTGGCGGTCGGAATAAGATATAATAACGTAAATTCATTATTCAGTTTCTGAACTTTGAATCCGGAGATAAGGACCATTATACCATTTTCCAATAAACCGAAAGGCTGTGCAAATTCTGCTGACTCTAAAGGTACTGGAGCTTCCAAAAATTTGTCCTAATAGAACAGATTTCAGAAAAAGATTTTTTGTCGTACACTTTGAACGAATTTTGATTTTCTTTTCAGATTAACTCTTTTCCATTATTTCATATATTTTTCGACATGTGACTATGAAATACACCTTCATTTAGTGAACCTTTTCACCTTTCGAACCACCTGAAAAATATTATTACTTTATGACAAACATGATTTGTATAAAACGAATTTGTAAATAACGGACTGGTATTCTCTGGCACTACTTCATCGGATTTGGAAATCAGAGTAGTTGATGAAGTAAATTGCCTATACTTTTGCTAATGGATAAGTAGCCATTAAATTAAATTTTCTAGTTTATCCAGAATCTCTTATTAAGGATTTCTTTTTATCAGACTTCCTGTTTTACCCTTAATATATATATATATAACTCCCTTCCCTCAAAGATATCTTTTCGAAGTAGTGATTACGTACGTAGCTGCTTATGTTTCATGTTTACTAAATTAACCTATTCTTTAGAGGCGCCAATAAGCATCTTTGTGATTTTTCTTCATAACTTCTTATTTAGTTCTGCCGGGCAAAGCGCATCTTTTCCGTTTTACCCGGGGGTCAAAATGTAAAAATATTGGTATTTTCAATGTAATGATTGTTACTTTAAAGTATTTTACAAGTAAATTTCCAGCTCAAGGAAGGATCGTGGACGGGTTATTAGTTTCGATAAATTTGTTTCCTCGATGTAACTAATTCCTCTATTTAATGATTATTCACCAAGAAAATCATTAAATCAAGAGATTAGACTCGGTGTATATATGTAACTCTCAACTAGAAGTGAAGTTGGACTTAAGATGAACCTACAAAAAAATAAGACCATGTTCAATAATTTTGTAGAGAAAACAAAAATACAAGTTGACAACATTATGAAAGAACTCAACAGACGTATTAAACTTGGCTGGAGTGCATTTGGAAGAAACAGTTTTATCCTGAAGGGGAAATTGCCTTTGTGTCTAAAAAGAAAGGTCTTCAACCAGTGTGTATTGCCAGTCCTCTCTTATGGATCAGAGACATGGAGTCTAACAGTTGGAGCAATACGAAAGTTACAGACAACGCAAAGGAGCATGGAGAGGTGCATGCTTGGAATAACTAGGAGAGATCGAAAAAGAAACACTTGGGTGAGAGAGCAAACTAGAGTAGAGGACATCATTGTTAAAGTAAAAGGGCTGAAATGGCGATGGGCTGGGCATATTGCAAGAAGAACTGATCAACGATGGACAACAGAAATTCTGAACTGGATTCCAAGAGACCACCGAAGACCTAGAAAACGTCCTCAAACTAGATGGGTGGATGAAATAAGAAAACAGGTTGGGGTGACGTGGAAGCGAATTGCTCAGGATAGACTTGTGTGGAAAGCATTTGGAGAGACCTTCATCCAGCAGTGGATAGATAATGGTTGAATATGATGATGATGATATATATATATATATATATATAAAGGAGCTCTCAACTAGAAATAGAGAAGTTGGACTCAAGATGCACCTGCAAAAAATTAAATTAATATTCAATAATTTCGTTGAGAAAACAAATATAAAATTTGACAACATTGAGATAGAAATTGCTGATTCATATATTTACCTTGATCAGCTAATTTCAATGTAAAGAAACATCATGAAAGAACTCAACAGACATATTAAACTTGGCTGGAGTGCATTTGGAAGAAACAGTTTCTTTCTGAAGGGGAAATTGCCTTTGTGTCTAAAAAGAAGGTCTTCAACCAGTGTGTATTTATTGCCAGTCCGTTCTTATGGATCAGAGACATGGAGTCTAACAAGTGCAGCAGTACGGAAGTTACAGACAACCCAAAGTGTCATGGAGAGGTGCATGCGTGGAATAACTAGGAGAGATCAAAAAAGAAACACTTGGGTGAGAGAGCAAACTAGAGTAGAGGACATAATTGTTAAAGTAGAAAGGCTGAAATGGCGATGGGCTGGGCATATTGAAGAAGGCATATTGCACTGATCAACGATGGACAACAGAAATTTTGAACTGGATTCCAAGAGACCACCGAAGACCTAGAAAATATCCTCAAACTAGCTGGGTGACTTGTAAGGAAAGGATTTGGAGAGACCTTCATTCAGCAGTGGATAGATAATGGTTGAATATGATGATGATAGATATATAAATTATGTAATATTAAAAAAAATGAAAAATTTACAAAATCCTACATATAAAAACAACAACAAAATACAGAAGGTGTTTATTCATTTTTAAAATGATTTCAGAGCCACTTTTTTTAATGTTTAAAATGTAAAGATTATTTTTTTAAATATTCCATCTGATAACCTTGTTTTTGAACTATAAGTCTGCATCATGCTTTCCATGATAGAAGGGCTTTTTGCAACGTTTCCAGAGGTATTGCTTGCCATTCTTGTTCCACAACTTTCCAAAGTCCATCAATGGTAGTAGGTTTGCGCTTAGAGAGAGCTCTTTTCAGCGGACCAAAGGCACAATAGTTCATAGGAGAAACAACAGGGGACTTCTCAGGAATATGTTGAAAAGGCAGACTCTATATATATGCAACACTTGCATCAGTTTTCATTTTTTCAAGGAATGCAGTGGTAGTTTTCGAGGTATGACTGCTGGCTTTGTCTTGATGCAGTTTTATACTCTGAAAATTGTTGGAATAAAAAAAATGGAATTTCTTCTGTAAATATTGGATGCAAAAAATTCTCCTGATAATATCATGAGTTGATTTTAACGTTGTTTTCCACTTTTTTATTTTTAATTTCCCATTGTAAGAGAAACCTGCGACAATCATAAAGCCTTTACTGAAGCTTTCTTTGCATTCTCGGAACCAAGTTTGGACATTTTTTTCTCCACGCTTACGATAGTAAATGGACATTTTTTTGTTACGATCATTTAGATAAACCCCTGCTTCACAAAGGGTAACAACTTATTTCCATTTATCTTCTGATAAGTAATTTTCATACAGGATTCTGCAACATGTCTTGCGTTGAACCACATGTCTCGACAAAAGACGGTGAAGATTATGTTTTTTAGCTTTTTTAAGTTATAAATCTTGGTTTATTATTTTATTTACTGTTGCTACAGAAGTATTTAAAGAGTTTGCAATTGATTTCTGCGTCGGTGGATTTTCTCTTGTTATCAGTGATCTCACTTTAGAAATATTTGCAACAGTACGTACCTTGTTCGGATATTCATTTGGAGTCCTCTTTTTATGTAGAAGTTCTGATTGACGGTCTTTCCCTTTTCTATTAATAATGTTGCTTATTTTGCACTTAGAAATCTTTATACCATGCATTTCACACGTTTTTTAATAATGGAATAAGAATAAATAGAAAGAATATAGGTATAATATATTAAATTCAAGACAATATGGGTTCCGAAAAAATTGGACAACAGAGGATGTCCTCATTAAAACAATTAATAAAATTCAACAAAAAATTAAAAATAAAGAATTTGTTGCAGGCATATTCTTTGACTTAAGCAAGGTTTTCGATATTATAAATAGACCAATCATTGTTATTAATTAAAATGCAAATGTATGGAGTTAGAGATAATGTGCTTAAATTGTTTCATAGTTATTTAACAGGTAGAACTAAAATTGTGCAAATAAATCATATACATTCTAATCAAGAGCAAAATACATGTGGAGTCCTCCAAGGCTCTATACTTGGGCCTCTATTGTTTTTATACATATAAATGGTATTACTGATATTAACGATGATGTAAACTTATTTGCTAACGACATAGGTCTGATTCTTTGAGATATGTCACAAGCAAACCTCTTTATCAAGGCGAAATTAAAACTAGAAATTCTAAATCAGTGGTTTAAAAATAATAAACTAATAGTTAATAGAGAAAAAACTAAGCATATACTTTTTCATAATATAAATAAAAAATTAGATAATTTGGAAATATTAAAGTTAGATAATAAGGAAATAAAGAAAACGGATGAAATTAAGTTCCTTGGTATTTATATAAATGAAGTTTAAATTGGAATAAATATATTTTGGAAGTTAATAAAAAAAATTAGAAAAAGTGTAGGAGTATTAAAGATTAAAAACTCTGTTACCCATACACGTTAAAATTAATTTACATTATTCATTGATATATAGGTATATTATATGGAAAGAGTGGCCGGGGAAATATGACTATGAAAAGTTGAAAAAGTATGCAAAAAATATTATATGTAAATAGTCCACCAGAAATTGGCAGCGAATGCTGGCTTTCTGACAGAAAAATGCCCGTACTACAAATATGAGCCAGAGACCGTGCATGAGAACGAAACACACAAGCTTTACTGGGATAGAGCAATCATAACAGACAAGACAGTGTTTTGGGCGATTTTTTAGTAATTACGAAAATCTTGTTAAAAAACACAATGGGCAGAGTTTTTAGAAAATATGTTTTAATACGGCTTTAAAACGTTTTTTCGAAAGCTTTCAGCTCTCTTCAAAGAAGCTTACATAATAATGGAACAATCGAGCTTATAATAATAATAATAATAAACTGAATTTTCAAATTATTTTACGTTATCTAAAGTTAAGTAAAATTGACTAAAACAGTATGAATTTATTGAAATTATTAAAATATTTTAAAAGGCGGCAGAGTAAAAGGATAAACGATGATAACCAGTAAGAAATCAACACAACGCGTAAAGAAAAAGGAAAAACCAAACGCAAATACATAATAAAATTGAGAAAATTAGTGCAACTCAATGTGAAGTAAACTTATCCATACCGGATGTAAGTTGGTGGTAATGTGCATATCCTTGACTAAGTGATTACTTTGTTCCGATGAATAATAAACATTTAAAAAAAAGCTTAAATCTGCGCGTTTTTGGTTGCACTAAGTTTCTCAATTTTGGGTTATTAAATAAATTATCTCAATTTGTTATTTTAGAATACCTATTGTTCTGCTTTGGCTCCGTGCAGACGCATGCATCTAGCGCATCGTTAACCGAGGAGTTCGACTCCTAACGGTGCCATCAAAAAAAATTGCAGCCAGCAATTAATTGCTCATTGCAAACCGGGGGATAGTCTTCCAGGCCTTAAGAAGCTCAGAGCCACCTGGAAAATGTTGGTCTACTTACCGTATGCGTGTGTGTGTATGGGTGTGCACGGGGGGGAATTGTGAAGGGTGGCCTCCGAATTTGGCACTGTGATCCCAAGGTCCACTTACTTGAAGTCGCTTAGTTGCAACGCATTCGCCTGTTGTGTCACTAACCTGGCTTCGATTCTTAGTGGTATTGTGGAACTCGAGCAGTCTTTCCGGCCACTGTAGTCTGGGAATTCAATTCTCTTGTATGCAGAGTTATATAGACTTCTCAGAAAACTAGAGGTCAAGGCATAACATAACCCTTGCTGCCTTTAACTTGATGTCAATTTCTGCCACTTACTGTTAAGCTTAAGTTAGAGCTTTATGTATAGGAGAAAAAGAAACATCGCGCCGAGGCGAAGCAGAACCGAGGACTCAACGTATGGTTCGTTGTGCTTCTACCCGCTCGGCCCTTAGTGCAGGAACGATGTTTCTTTTCTCAGTACATAAAGTTTTTATGTAAGGTATTATTACCCTCCATAGATTTAAGACTATTGACAAATGAGCAACACACACAAAGCCACCAGGGGGTAGTTTTCGCGGGGAATTTCATAGATGTCAATTTCTGACACCCAAAACTTTTGCAAACTAAAGGTTTATGTGCAGAAGTATATCTGTTAATAAGGAATATCGACTATAATTATGATGTAGATTTATTAAATTGTTAACAATATATCCTTACGGACTTCGATGTGAGAAACTCGGCGAAAACAATGACCTCTTTAGTTATAAAATATATCTGTACGTATTACAACTAATCATAGAGACTTCTTCGCTGTTTATGGAATAAACTATACGTTGGTTTTATATTTTAAACTTTACAAGAATTCGTCCAATCTTGCACTTCCCCCAAACCAGAGCATTTTTTAGTCAAAAAGCAAATTACTAAATAAATTTCAAATAAGTTTTTCAGAACCTCTTTGCATTTTTTAGTAAATCTTTATCTAAAGTTTCAAAACTATATTTCAGCTGGAAATACAGATGATATGCTGAGGATCAATTTCCTTGCCAACTATTTATTTTGGATAAAAATGTCTATACTATCAAACTGCATTATGCTGGTCGGTTTCATTCCTAAGACACGTATTCTAACATAAAGAAAACTGCGTTTTTTAGATCGATTTCGGTATAATTTGATATAAAGAATTTCTCTCTCCTGTGTTGTCCAAGTTGTGTCACTGACTGTATGCGTTGTCTGGAACTTGTCAAACTGATATTTTTATATCAGCTTCTACGTCAACCTTCACCCAGGCTACTATACTTTGTGTTTTCTATGTTTTCTAAGTGTAATAATAATATTATTTTCGTTCTGATTTGTGACCTGTATATATGTAATATATTAAAAAAAAATTCTATAGCTTTGATATAGTTTAAAAGAAAAGTATTCTGCAAATAAAACACAACGTGATGATTGCAATTAATAAAAATGTTCATTGGTAGTCTCTTATTTTATAGTCTATGTATTAATTAGCGTGATAGTTATTTTTTATTTGGAAATTATGAGTTTAAAATATTTATTTTTTAGTGATTTATCCTCATCGTTATCATATCTTCATATATAATTTCTATCTGTTCACTGTCGATTGAAGATCTTTCCAAGAGCTTTCCACACGAAAGCCGGCATTCTATAATAAATAAGAGATATATTACATATCACATTACATCTATCAAATGTCAAAAAAGTATTTTACTCTCTGAGCATCGTGTTAGAAATAGGAATTAACTACCAATATTGAATTGTCATTAAATAAATCGACATCTAAGAGAAAATTTAGTAATTTTTCACCTCATAACCGATGGTGTGATAATATTAGATGATAAATTGCTCGCAAAGAAAAGAATGATTTCACGGTGCCTGGTGGGAACCGAACCCATGACCTCTTGATATCAAGCCAAGTGTTCTTCATCCGTCTGTAGCTCAAATGGAAGTCACTTGGCCGGATATAAAGGTCGTGGGTTCGGGTACTGTGAAATAATTCTTTTCTTTGCGACATTAATCGCTTATCGTCTAATAGTAACTTTATTTGAAAAGGGAGATAGTTAAATCCAATAAAAACCTTTCGAAATTTTTAATTATGGAGGGGAAAATAGAAAAACAGTTTCTGAAAATTTTATAAATATAATAAACTTCCCAAAGACGACCACCGTCTGTTATGTGAAAAAGCGGTCGTCAAGGAAGGCTTTCCTGTCCCTTGTGTGAACATTTAGTTAAATTTACGTTTTGTCTCTTTAATTGGTTCGTATGATTCCATACATAATTCTAGTTTGTTTTAATTCGTAATATGAAAAAATAAATCAGGAATAAGCCTTTCGTTTATTGGTAAACTACTTACAACATAGAGGTTCTTACACAGCTAAAAGGAAAAAAATAAACAAATTAAATTTGAAACTGTTGGTAAATATTATATTGTATATTTTGTAATTGAGGACTTATTTACAAATTAAACAGAAATCGCTTCATAAAATTAAAATTACCATACATCAATTTATTTAAAATGCAACGACGCGATGAACAGATTGCAAAAAAAGTAATTAGTTTTCTTATTATATATTATTGATCGTAATATCTTTAGCCGTGAGGATTACGCCCCAGAGGATTATAAAACCTGTATTAAAAACAGAGTAGAAAAGTAAAGAGAGAATACCACTGCTTGATAAAGTAATACGATAAATGTGCAACCAATATTAAGCGGGTAAAATTATTATTCTTCTTATTATTATTTTGTGTCTGCTTTCGCAATTGACGGATTAGACTTTAGACGGGCAGTGCCAAGTTCTCAAGTCTACCTTTAGTGTGAAAATGTTTTATATGTTTCATTCTGGTGCCAGGTTTAAAAATTTTCTGATTCTTCGACAGGTGTTTAATATTGTTGCTTTTTGCATATCAATATATGTGTTTGGTTCAATTTCAAGTATTTCCAAGTTCTTTTGGAGTGTGGTTGGTATTATACCTGTTGCTGATAAGACAAGAAGGATAATGTTTACTTTGTCCATATGCCACATGTCTTTAATTTCCTACCTTAAGTCTTGGTATTTAGTCATTTTTGTGGTGTATGTGTTCTGAATGTTATTTGTGTTGGGTATTGCTATGTCTGTGATGTGTGTGTCGTTTTGTTGGCTTTATCAATTAGGATTATGTCTGTTCTGTTGAGTAGTGTCGTCTTGTCTGTTATAATAGCCCTATCCCAGTACATTTTGTGCGTTTTGTTTTCTATTGCTGTTTCTGCTTCCTATTTACAATAAAGGCTTTCGTTGACCACAAGGTTGGTTCTGTTAGCAAGCTTTTGGTCAATTATTTTTGCCACTTGGTCGTGATGGTGTTTGTAGTCTGTTTGGACCATTATCTTACAACTGGATGTCACGCGTTGTACTAAATTAAACAACAATATAAATCAACGTTTATTGGCGTAGTGATACCAGCGCCGATGTTATGGCGTGATTAGATGGTGAAACGTTCGAAAGAAAATAAATATTTCTGCGTTCGGTGGGTCAAACCCTTTAATTATAAATTTTATCCACTTTATTATGAAGTTAAAGAACAAAATTTTATGTTATCCTACAAGAATTACCATAATGGAAGTATCGGTTGAAATAGAACACCAATCACTCATTAGCCATTCTATTACGATTATGTAAAACTCAAGATGAAGTATTTCGGTCTTTGCATTTGCCCCAAAACAGTGTTCTTAATATAATTATAAAATGAGGTTGTGATGGGTCGGTAGAAAACAGGTACCGCTAAAAATTTTCTGAAGAGTGCTCTAAGGATGGATGTTTATTTAGTATTTTTATAGAACCTATATAACTTTGCGCTGGTACTGAATAATCTAAAACCATAATTTCTTAAAGCCCTGCATCATCAACCAGACACTGCCGCCCCATCTAACTATTGTTTGTCAAAGAATCAGTCACTGAGATAACTAGGGATGTCAGAAAAGTTGCAAACGAAATTGTTGCACTTCCGTCTACTAAAATACTTTTGATAAAACAGAAGTTATTGTTAAACCTATATTGGTTTTTTGTATAATAGATGGTAAGGTGTGCAATGCCGTGTCGTTACGCGCTTCAACACAAACGTGTTATTTGTGGGGAGTAAAACATTATGAAATGAACACTCTAAGTGTACTTTCGGAAAAGGAGGTAAGCTGACATATTCTTATCTTTAGAATATCGCCTCTATATTCGTAGATATGTTTATTTGAATATCTACTCCGTATTTCGTATAGATTAGCAATAAAAGCATGGCAAATTCGAGGCACAGGAAATAAAAACAAAGCTGCTCAGAAAGATACATAAATATGCTAGAGAAAAGTTCAGAAGTAAGTTGGGTTTGTTGACAGACGTTCCTAAAGAGCAAACAGGAATGACCAAAGATGGGCAATACGGCTCGTAATTTTTTTTTAAAATGCGGATAGGTTTGCGAAGTAACTGGGGTCAATGTGGATATGATAAAAAGATTTCACATCACTTTAATATGCTTAAATTGCGTCTTCAAAACAAATTCGAATAAATTTGATATGTACGCAAAGCAAACGAGGGACCTGTTCATTAGTGAATATTCTTGGTATTCAATGCCCGTAAGCATACATAAAATACTATTTCACGAAAGAGGTATTATTGCCTCTTGTGTCCTTCCGATAAGTTAGTTTCCGAAGAAGCTCAAGGGGCGAGAAGAAACACAATAGGAGATACAAAGAATTTTTTACGAGGAAAACATCAAGAATTGACACAAACACATATTTACTTAATAGATTGCTTGTCGCCTCAAACCCACTAATAGCAAGTTTGCGTGCATTTCCTCATGCAGAACGCGGAAAAATTTATTCAGAAGTCTTTGTATTATTGGAATCCTCAGGAAAATTGAATTCAGCAAGTAGAGGGTGGTATTCAGTAGAGGGAGGGTTATGCATCAGTCCCATCGTAGGATCCATTAGAAAACTATTCTGACAGTAGTGATTCTCAGTATTTTTGTGTTACGTTATTGTTTTGTAGCATAAAAATTTATGTGTTTTTAGAAAAATAAAGCATATTTGATGTTCATGCAATCATTATTAACTTTTTTTTATTATAAAACTGCATGCAAAATAATAATAATATCTTATTAGTCCAATAATTTAATTTTTCAGTACCACGGAGCCAGAAAATGATTTAAAATTGTTATTATAATTATTTTCCAAATACCTTAATATATGGAGAATATATACCTTTTTATCTATTTTACACGTAGCAGCCTACAAAAAGGAATTAAAATGCCTTATGTTTGGTTTAATAATTTTTGTTTACTTAGATTGCTAAAATATCACACTGTGCGGCGTGGGGGATGTATTTTACTCAATTCCAAATGTTAAAATTTATTACGATTAATTATCATTATTATTGTGTGTGTTCCCGTACTTGGCGGATTAAGCTTAAGACGAGTGGTTCCAAGTTCTCAAGTCTACCTTCAGTGTGAAAATATTTTTGTATGTTTCATTCTGGTGCCAAGTTTAAAAATTTTCTGACTGTTCGGCAGGTGTTTAGTAGTGTTGCTTTTATACATTTCAATATAGGCGTTGAGGTCAATTTCAAGTGTCTCCAAGTTCTTTTGGAGTGTAGTTGGTATTATACCTGTTGCTGATAAGACAAGAGGGATAACGTTTACCTTATCCATGTACCACATGTCTTTGGTTTCCTGCTTTAAGTCTTGGTTTAGGTCTATTTTTGTGATGTATGTGCTCTGTATGTTGTTTGTGTTGGGTATTGCTATGTCTATGATGTGTGTAGTTTTGCTGGTTTCGTCAATTAGGATTATGTCTGGTCTGTTGTGTGGTGTCGTTTTGTCCCTCATAATAGCCCTATCCCAGTACAATTTGCGTGTTTTGTTCTCTAGTATTGTTTCTGGTTCGTATTTGTAGTAAAAGTTCATTCTGGCTATCAACTTGGTTCTGACGTCAAGCTTTTGGTGAATTCTTCTCGCCACTTGATAGTAACGGTATTTGTACTCTGTCTGGGCAATTATCTTGCAACCTGATATTACATGTTGTATTGTTTCAGATGTTAAGTCATATTGTCTACATTGCTCATTTTCTATGTCATGATGATATTTCTTCTTCATGATGTATCGCTGATAGTTTCTTGTTTCTATGACCTGGTCCTAGATTGCCATCATGAATCCTTCCTTTTCCGTTTGCAAGGTTCCTTGGGTTAGCCATGTGTTCGAGATTTTTTTGTAGATGTGGTGCTGTTGAAGATCATTATAGTGTCTGCCATGAAGTGCTTTGCTTACCCAATCCTTCAGTTTCTTATCGCTGTGTATGAATGATATTATTTCCTCGTCGGCACTGAGACTTATTGGTGCGTGGGAGGTATTTGTGTCTACTACCGCTTGGATGAGAGAAGACTGAATGCTCTTTTCAAAAACGTACTGCCTCATGCTATGGATTTGCTTCTCATGGAGATCTTTCAGGTCGATTTGTCCTCGTCCATCATCCTCTAGAGGGAATAGTTTTTCTTTGGGTTGTTGACGGATGTAGTTGTCTGTATTTTGTTTGTATGGTTCTCATTACCTGTTGTAGATCCTCTAGTTCTATGTTTGACCATTTGATGATTCCAAAAGGAGTATGTTAGTACTGGGAATGCAAAGGAGTTAATTGCTTGTGTGATGTTCTTGCTATTCAGCTTGATCTTCAATATTGTTTTTAGCCTGTCCTTGTACATTTGTGTGAGCTTTGTCCTGACTAGTTTATGTTCTTGTCTTTGGGCCTGCATTATTCCTAGATATTTATTGTTTCATGTTCTTGAATGGTTTCCATCATTCCTCCGTTATCCAGTATAATCCCATGTAGTTTCATTTGTTTGGCGCCTCCAGGTATTTTGAATTTATCCAGACCAAACTCCATCTTTATGTTGTTTGAAAATGCCTCTGTAGTTTGGA
>QLNU02015270.1:18120003-18151695 GCA_006491805.2 Dysdera silvatica
TTATTAAATTACAGCTGAAGCTTTATTAAATTACAGCTGAAGCTTTATTAAATTACAGCTGAAGCTTTATTAAATTACAGCTAAATTGACTCTTATCATGCACATGTTCAAACCATATGCGTCCAAGAACAAGTAAATAATCTACGAATATTTTAATCTAAAGCACGAGTAGGTGGCATTAAAATTCTCATTTGAGTATAATTAAAAATCCGCAAAAATTTCCCTTAGTTTTCATATGAATGAAAGCTGGTAGCTTTCAAAAAATACATCTGAAAAGCGTTAAAAGCAGTATGTTTGTCAGCAGAACTTAAACTTGAATTCAACTTATGCAAGTTAAAACCTACAGCTAATGTTTCCTACTTGGGATTGTCATTAAATTCTGGGGGTTTCAGCCTTTTACGAACCCAAATATATTCCACTGATGTAAACTTTTATCCAAAAGCTATCATTGCTTGGTTGCGCAGACCATGTCGAGGCAGAATTGAAACAAAATACTGAGTTATACCCCACTTAACATAAGAAAACTTCAATAACGAGTTTCTATGTGTTGTATTTTTGTTTTTGTCTTATACTCTTTTAGTGCTATTTTATTTGTTTTCAAGAAACTCATGAATATATTCCGGTTCTATAGTAGGAGATGGAGAAATGGTTTTTCTGTAAGTAGGGGGAGCCCAATTCAGTCAGGGAACATGTCCATGCATTTAAAGTATGACATTATTTCTCTTTTGGTCAGTAGTTTCGGAATCCAACGAACGAAACACTGGTACTTCGTGTTTTGGGTCGTAAAATTTGCTGTTTCGGGAAAAGGAACCCCGCCAGATGTTCTCTAAGATTCAGAGAATAAAGGTAGTTTTGAGTTTTGAGATTTCTTTCTCCCATAGAAGCCCAAATTCTTTCTAAATACACAAAGATCACTATTGTTCCTACTCTGCCTTTAAACTATAAAGCTACTGAAACTAAGATAAAATATAAACCTACCTCCGCTTTCACTTGTTAACGCCTTTCTTGTATTTATGAGCATAAAATCATAATCATCAGAAAAGCCATCTACAATAATTAACTTCTTGCAATTTTTATAACAATTTTTCTATATCACTGTACTATATTCATATATATATATATACGCATTAAACTACGTATTGTTTTTTCATTAGTGTTGAAAAAATTCCATCTTGTTTAATATACCTATTTTTTACTATTTTTATTAGGGATATTGTCCAAATTAAATTTGACATTGAACCTGATTTTAACATAAAGTGAGCTTGACATGAATTCTACATGATTTTCGCATCAATAGAACATGATTTTGACATGAATTCTACATGATTTTCGCATGAATAGAACATGATTTTGACATGAATTCTACATGATTTTGAGATGGTTTTGATATGAATTGTAGGTGATTTTGACCTGAATTTTACATGATTGTGACATAAATTTTACATGATTTTGTCATGAATTTTACATAATTTTGACATGAATTTTACACGATTTTAACATGAATTGTAGGTTATTTTGACATGGTTTTGGCATAAATTGTACATGATCTTGAGATGATATGAATATGATTAGCGCAGTACAGCCTAGATGTTCTTACGCCATAAAAAATTCAAACAAACAAACGAACATGATTCTAACATGAATTGTACATGATTTTGACATGAATTGTACATGATTTATACATGAATTGTACATGATTTATACATGAATTGTACATGATTTTGACATGAATTGTATATGAGTTTGACATGAATTGTGCATGGTTTTGATATGAATTGTACATGGTATTGACATGAATTGAACATGATTTTAACCAAAAGGAAACTCCTTTAGAAAAAAAAAGGACGTTACAAAGGGATAATTTAAATACACCTAAATTTTTAACACTCCACTTTTATTTAGTTCATAATAAAACCTGAGTTTTAGTTAAAGAGAAAAAACATTCCACGACTTAGAATTTAAATCAGCGACCTTTGATTAACCGTCCGCCTGTAACAGCTTGGCCACTGAACACTCTAGCACTTGATTAATGCAACATAAAATAAATTTACGGCGAAGTTGAGATACACATCTTTTTTTTTAATTAAAATTTTATTCCCATTTCATTTTGTTATCTTTTCGGAAAAATTAATATTGCCTTAGACAAAAAGTAGGAAGTTTGTTATTTGCGTTTGATTAAGAGCAATTTCAACTTTCTTTCAATTTTCTTCTGCATGGCATTCAAATGGTGTCTACATCAATAATGAGAATTGCAGATAGCTCTTCTTAAATTTGGGAAACTCGGGAACAATAATAATAAGATTTCAATTCAAAAGGAAGAAATAATTAATTCAAAGTGAGCGGATTATGAAAACATATAAATTGAAGTAACCAGTGAGTGAACGAAATGTAAACAGGCGACTAGTCAATTTCAATTAGGAAGGTGTATTTAACTTTCATAGAAATAATACTTTTCTAAGTTTTTTATTCTTTAAATTCGTATTTGAAATTCCAAGCTATTCTCTTTCAAAGAAGAGAATGGATGAAAGATGTTTCTAAAGTGGAGAGACTCTCACAAAATAGTTTACCTTTTGACGAAAATAATTTAAAAAATGTTCCAGCTATCATATTAATCAGAATAGTGCATTGATCCTTTCCTTGCTAAATGTGTTTTTAATTATATAGAAAATATTAAGTATCGAAATTACCAGGGCTGTGTCCAGGGTGTTGCAAATGGGGCAGTCATCACTTGTTGAAAGCTAAAAGTGGTCCCGTAGAATGGTAAGATGGCATAGGAGAGTATTGTGGTTCTTTGTATCAGATGTTCATGTACTGGAATAAAAAAAATATGCTAATTAATATAAAACACAGTAAGTTAAAATACCAAATGTTAAAAACGAACCTTTTTTTAGGAATGGGGATTATTTTAGACGTTTGTCTTAAATAAGAAATTTATCGACGACGGCAATGAAGAATATTTCCACTTCAAATAAGTTACACAGGATTGTTGTAACCTATCTTACAATTTATCATAGAGTTCAGTATTATAAAATATATAGCAAATAATGCTTTAGACAAGGTAATAAAATATATGCTTACTTCAGGCGGTTCAAAGGATGAAAGGCCTCATTCGAATATCGCACATAATTTTATGGGGCATGAAAAAGATATTAAAATTTTTGTCATGAAACTGAAAACTTTACTTTCAATATTTAAATATCATCTTACTCCACATTGATGTATCAGTGGTGGTTCAAAGAAAGTAGACTGTCAGTGTATTTATTCCGCCTGCATTATGATATCTTTGAAACGAAAATTTCCAGAACAATTTAAGACTGAAGAAAATATATTTACGAACATACGGTTATCATGTATATTGAAAACATACCATTCTTTTCAAGTATGCAGTTGTCCAACAGATCTTTGAATTAACTGACGTACATTAGAATATAACATTTCTAATGTCACCAAATTTGCAACATTTTCATTAATCCACGTTGTATTTGAAGCTATTGGCATGCTTAAACTTTTAACGATATTGTGTGATTCGGTCGAAACGTGTAATAACTAGCGGCTCGTGAGTTGAAAATGTAGGATTGTTGCAAATGGATCATAAGTTATATTTTTAACACAACACAAAATATATAAAATAGTTACTTACCAAATAATGTTATTTATTAATTAATGTATTAATTTAAATAATTAATGTATTAATTTAAATAATTAATTTATTAATTATAAAATAATTAATTTATTAATTATAAAATAATTAATTTATTAATTATAAAATAATTAGTTTATTAATTATGTAACACTAGTTTATTAATTATAAAATAATTAATTTATTAATTATAAAATAATTAATTTATTAATTATAAAATAATTAATTCTTTTAATTTAATGTTATTTATTTATTTGTAAAAAACAATTTTCTCCACAGAAAACGAAGACCTTTTTTCTGAGGGTGTGTATACCCCTTATTGATCTCCAATATTTGCATTCTTTTAAGTCGAATTTTGCAATAAAAATTACATTTGGTGTTTGTGAAGCTATGCTCCCCAATTGGAAAACCCACACGCGCATCTATGATTATGCTAACGCTGTTTCGTCAAATTCTTTTGAAGGAAATTCTTTTAAAACCAAGGAAATTGATCAGAAGCCATAAATTTTTCAAATTAAAAGTGACCACTGAATCAAATCGTTCTTTTGCTTGGAAACAAATTGTGTCACAGACCTCTTTAGCCATAATGGTTAGAGATTCGTTTTTTCTTCTCTTTTTCATTCCAGGTGATTATCATGATGTTTTAATAGTGATATAAGCTCTCCAGTTAGTAAATCATTAATCTGATGACTCCATTGATGGGTGTATGATCAAAATGTGAAGGGTGATGTACGAAGGTTAAAGAGAATGATTTCAAGGTACCTGGTGAGGACAGAACCCACGATAACTTGGTATCCGGACAAGTGCTCTTCCAACTGAGCTACGGCCAGCCGATCTTCCTCCCGTTTGAGAGCGCATGTAAAGCTTTACTATAGACGTGTTTTGAAATGGCGCAGTGCTTGGAATGCTTTTTAAACGAAATCGATGTCAAAGAAGTGAACGACAGTTTTATATGCGCTCGAAGAGGGGAGGATGGTCGATTGTCTGTAGCTCAGGTGGAAGATCATTTCTCCGGATACCAAATGGGTCATGGGTTCGGTTCCCAGCAGGCACCGTGAAATCATTCTTTTCTTTACGAGCAATTTATCATCTAATATCATCACATCATCGGCTATGGTGAGAAAATTTTCCCGATTCAAAGCATTATTTACGATAAATTCATTATTATTATTATTAGTAATAGTATTAGCAGTAGCATGAATGTTACTATAAAAGCACTTTTGTAGGATCTTTCGGTTTCGAATAAATTTAAATCTGCGTCTGACTAATCAAAGAAAATTTCATAGAAAAATTTGTGTATTGTTAAACAGAGAACCGTGATTTTTTTCATGGCATTGCTTTTTATTGAAAATAAGTGAAATGTGCTCCTAAGTATATTCAAATGACAATAATAAATACTTTACTGTGCGGAATGTCTCAAATGGGACAGGTGAAATAAAATAAATATTGTGGGCATTTAAATCTTCTTTTAACTCTTCTGTTACATTTGCAAATTTCAACATAGGATTGCAGACAAACTTTTAGTACAAGCATAATTCAAAGTGAAAATGACTTGGAAGTAGGGTTATCTATTATCACTGATTCATTTTCTGATGTAGCTGGACAATGTAACGGGAAGAATAAGCGCTAAAAGTAAACGCAAGGGTATAAAACAAAACTCAAATAAAAGATTGAAAGGTTTAGCAGCTTTAAGACAAATTTTGAAAAAATATCTTTCTGGCGAAATAAAAAAGGTGCGTTTGCTTTTACGATGCAAATAAATATATTATTAAAAAAGAAGAAAACGCTTTTCCCTTTCTTTCTCAAAGATCTCGAAAAGTCAGAATTTTCGTGAATATTGAAATAAATTTTGCATAAACTTCGTGCATACCAACACAGAACTTGTCAGTCAGTGTCAATCAACTGACACTGATATTATACGTTATACGCAGAACTCACGTCTTATATATAAATATCTAAAATTAATAAAACTCGGTACGTATTTTAAAGATTAAATTTTTGATAATGGTGTACCTGAGATTCCTAGATTTAGTGATTTTCTCTATAGGTGCAAGAACAAATTGATGCTCATAAAATTTAAATATCAAAACATAATATTTATGTCGATATAAAAGCAACTTGCATTTAATCCAGTACATCTATTCTTTCTTCCAAGTTTTTTTTTTGTTTTCCTTTCATTCAGATCATGTATGTTTTAATTAATTTCTAACAGAAATTACGTATTATGTTACCATTCGATATGGATAACAGTCAAAATTATGTACACACTTTTTTTAATATTATAGTGCAAATTACTTCAAACCGTGCAAGTTCCCTTACTATGAAAGATGTTAAAATACTCTCGAGAATTTACTATGGTATAGGTCTCTGATGTTTCAAAATTTTTAGAACTTTCTGTAATATGTTTAGTTTTCAAAATGTACATGAATTGTAGGCGCTATTTATAAAATTATTAAAAACTACTAGAATCGTTAAAATAAAACTAATAAATGATAAACTTAAAATGTTTTCTACAATTTCGAAAAATTGGTTATCGCTGGTTCAGTCAAATGCAAAATACGTTTCTCGTAAATTTAAATAATATCATTTAATAACGTTATTTTGTAGCATTATTTTATAACATGATTTTATAACACTATTTTATAAAATGGTTTTATTACATGATTTTATTATATATTTTAAGTCCAAGCTTAAATGTCGTTTCCACGGCAGTTTTTTTTTATTCGGGATGAAATTGAGAAGTAATTTGTTTTGTAGAAATTATTTAAATTTGTTTTAAACCATCGCCATTGATAACGGGCAACGCAAGTAAAACTAATTGTTAATGATGTACACAATGTCTTCGCGGTGAAAATTCATTAACGGCCATAGCAGTTCTTTCAGAACAGCTATGTACTACCTTCATCAAAATGAAATAAATCTCTGGTTGGCGATGTCAGCCAACTATGCGATGTAGCAGGTCATAAAAATCAAATTATATAAATTAATTTAAAGTTAAAAATAAAAAGCAAAAGTTGCAGTATCACAAGATTGGGTGCGATTCGTTTAACAGATCCATGTGATGTAATCACAGATATTGATTATCGAAAAATAGATATTGTTTTTTCAATTCAACTATCATAATTCATCAAACTATTCAAATTAAAAATCATAAATATGGAAATTACTTTGATTAAATATTGGTGCAATTATTGTTCATTATTTACCTAATGTAATTTATTCCCATTATCCTCTCAGTTTTCGAATATCATAGGAAAAGGTGGTTCATAGGAATTATATGACGTGTCTATGACCCTAATGCTTACTTCTGGGTAAAATGTATTGTGTAATTTTTCTTTTCATATTTACTTTAAATAGTTTTATTGGAGGAAGGAAATAGATGTGCGAGTGGGCGTGGAATATACTACTCTGTCCCAACCAACGGATTTATGAAATTCACGATGGAAAGGTTAGCAGATATCGTTGCCCAAATCTTTGTTTGCTTCTTTCGGATGAAGATGGAAAGTAGACACAGAAACAGCTGTTAACGAAGTTAATGAATTTCTATTATTATTTATATTTATTTTTGTTTCATATTACAAAGTATCAAACGATGACAACAGTGACCAGGAAAGAAGCTAATAACAATGTCAGCTTGACTGTAACTCCGACCACCTTAGGATAAAAATGGAACATCATTGTTTAATAAAGCAAAAGAAGTAAACTCTGTAAATCCACTAAGGCGAACTTAAAAACTAAACATAATAATCATAGAATGATACGTGCAGACTATAATCTATTTATAAATATATATATTTATACACATACACTGCTGGACATGCAAAATACAACACCATCAAAGATAAAGGTTATCAAATCCCCATTTACTGGACAAATAGCATAAGGTTCACGAATGTAATAATTTAATTGAAAATACAGCCCCGTATGCGGAATACGAAGAAATCAGTATTTCATGTACCTGCCATGGCTGGCAATAATTGCTACAATGAGCCTCGGCATTGAAAGAAAGAAATTTTGGATGTGTGCTTAGGCTATATTAGTCCATTCTGTTTCCACACATTGCCAAAGTTCAACTGGCTTAGCTGCGGGTGGTATATGCTGAGCCACTCGTTTCCAATCATCAACCAAACATGTTCGATGGCGACAGATCGGGAGAGCGGGTCCGCCCAAGGCAGTAGTGCAACGTGGTGAACAATGAAGAATTGTTGAAAGTTGCGTGCCATGTTCAGACGCGCATTGTCATGTTGAAACTTGGTCGCAGGCAAGCCTTGAAGTTCAAGAAGGACAACAGTGCCAAAAGTTTAGAGATGTAGCGTTGGCTGTTGATTGTGCTGGCAATGTGTATTAAGCTGGAGTGGAATAAAATCCAATGGCACCCCAAAATCATAGCGCTAGGTGTCGGACTGGTATGACGATGCATAATGCAGGTGTCATGCAGGTTGTTGCCGTGGCTCCGCGAGACTCTTGTACAACTATTGCGGTGTTGTGGGCAGTTGATTCGTCTGGAAAGACAATGTCGGGCCATTTATTTGACCATGTCCGGCATTTAATGGACCATTGCAGCAGCATATGCCTGTGGTGTAGGCTCAAAGGTAATCATACCAGTGGAGCTTTTGAAAAATTCCCCTCTATTAGAGTTGACGTCAAATGGTATATGCTGATACAGGTTGTTGTGCAACAAACCCTACTTGTTAGGCTAGGGTTCTTAATGTTGCAATGGAATCTGTCATTGCCATGCACATTACATGCCTGTCTTTGCGTTCGGTGGTGTGACGAGGATGGTAACATTATTCCTGTCGTTCCCTCCATCTCTCCTGCAACCACTGATTTCATATGCGCATTATTATTTCTTGATTTCGTCCAACACGAACACCGATATCTCAGGAGGATAATCCGCACTCTCTACAAGTAATTATTCCTCCTCCATCGTGCACAGAAATGTGTACGATTGTCGTATTTTTCAATGGCGCACCCCGAAACTCAAAAATTTATCAAGGAGACGAAATTCCAGTATTTAGAACTAGCCTCCATTTTTCTCTATTCGGAGTATTGCTACGTGGCGTTACTGGCGCACATGATCTGCACATGCAATACTAACCATTTGCGTGTCCTATCGAGATCTATGCATGGTGAAAATTTCAAGTTTATTGGATGCTTCCGTCATGGCGTTATATTTTGGATGGCCGGCATTGTATATACAATAGTAAAATACACATATAAGTATGTTATGCAATATGAGCAACAGAAAGATTGGCAAATATGAACAATGTACACCACGGAGGAATAGTATATAAATTGTCTATTATATGTCATACCTGCAAATATATTTATTCAGAAATTATTAATTTAAAGTTAACTAGAGAAATTCAAACAAGTGACAGAATAAATCCAACGATCAATACTGCATAATAAGTAAGCAAAAAAAGCTAATTATTCAATGGAAATTAATACATATGTTTTAGTCTTCGATTTAAACGTCTTAATATTCTATATCTGGATAATTGATAGAGGCGAAGTATTCCAAACTCTAGAACCTATTAAATTAATGTGGTAATAAAACTAATTGTTGCAAACGTTCACAGGAATCAATTGGCTCCCTCTTGAAGATTGCAAATGCAAATAAATTAAATATTCATGTAAATCGTAATGGATAATATGGAATATGATAATAACTAATGTCATTGATAACCGTAAACAAATACCTGGAAAATATAGAGATACATTATTTAGAGGATAACAGAAATCTAAAAAGGAAAATCAATATAAATTACCCGAAATCAGAACAGAAATATTCAATAAGGGTATTCAATACTCGTGCTTGAAATATTGGAATAGCATCCCAGATATTTTTAAAGACATCGATAGTCAAACAATGTTTAAAAGGAAACTTTTTCAATATCTAATTAGTAGAGAAAGTGCACGTACGGTTCAATAGGGTACTTAGTCAGTTAAATATTTTGTTTTTACTGAGGGCCCGACTTGAAGATATTGCGTGTGTTGCTTTTCTGTACATTGTATAAAGAAAATCTTATAAGTAGAATATCACTGTATACTATTGTGGCTATACACATTAGTAACTCTGAGACAAATCAAATATTTATTATTATGTCCATTAAACATTATTGTACTGCAAGAGGTCAAGGAGATAATCACTATAACAAACAGTTATTTTTAAACCTTACGCCAGTGTCGAAATAACTGTTTGTTATGGAATCTCCTGGTGAAACTCTGTATTGTTTCGTGAGATAATCACTATCCTCTTGATCTGGACTTCTTGGTTTAGTTCAAGTCTCACCCAGAAACCTGAGAGCTGTCCATGTATCTTCTTAATATATAGGCGGTGCCCAGTAAGGCAGTTTTTTGTAGGTCTGTTGTCGTTATGTCAGTAATGTCCAGTTTTTCTAGGAAGTTCTTTAAATTAGGTGTGATGGCCCCCAGTGCACCTATCACAATCGAGATGACTGTTACTTGTTTTTTCCAGAGTCTATTAATTTCTATTGCAAGGTCACGATATTTGGAGATTTTTTCGAATTCCTTCTCTTTAATTCTGCTGTCACCTGGTATTGCAATGTCGATGATAAATACCTGTTTTTCCTTCACCAATGTTAGGTCTGGTATATTGTGTTTTAAATGCCTGTCTGTTTAAAGCCGAAAGTCCCACAGGATTTTTATTTAGTCGTTTTCTGTCACTTTTTTGCTTCATGTTCCCAGTAGTTCTTGGTTACCGTGATCTCATAAGTTCTGAAGATATTCCAGTGAATCAGGGAGGCCATTCTGTAATGTCTGTTTTGTAGTCTGATTGAGATATTTTACTACAGCCACTGATTAAGTGGTCGCCTGTATCATCTTTTACCTTACACAGCCTGCATTTACTGCTCGTTTTGCCTTTGGATTTTTGATGTCATCACGTTTGTTTGCAGTGCTTGCTCTTGTGCAGTAAAGATCATGACTTCGGTTTCTTTTTTTAAAGTTCACAATTGCAACTATCTCCAGTTATGCTGCCTGTAGACTTATTATTATTATTATTATATTGAATTCATTTTTTAAATGATAAGGTAAGAAAATGAGCCCAGGGATTTCCAGCTGGTATTTTTAAACGCTATAATATGTGTTTATTACTGTTTATTAATTTCCACAAAATCTGTAAAGAATTCTACAAAGTGATATGATTTACAAAAATGTCTATTACTTATTTCATGAGATAAACTTGGATTAAAAATCATGATATAAACTTGGATTAAAAATCATGATGTATCCTTAGAAAACTTACGCAAATTCTATTTGCAGAGATAGCTGCTTTTTCAGATTATTTTCCGCACGTATACGTATTAAGCCTAAATATATATGGAATAATATATATATATATGGAAAAATAAATATGGAACTCCACCGAAAGGACTCACACAATGATGGGAAATTCTAAACACATTGACAAAGATAGCTCAATTCCCATCAGGAAATTAGCAAAATATAGGTTATTTTGCGTTTTAGAAAATAATATTTTAAGTTTTGCGCAACTCTCTTAAGGAATATTGCCTATTTGTTGGTTCATCTATATAAATTTAATACAACTGTGGTTTTTTTCTAGATAAAAATGAAATTTGACGGAAGGTTTTAAAAGCGAAAATATTTATTAAACGAAGTTCGCGTCAAATTTAAAATTTACTGTCGAAAAAATATGGCAAGTAATTGAATAAATAAAAGAAATTCTTTAAAAAAGTGGCAGATATTAACCTTCTTCCAGTAAAACGACTGTCTAAAAGCTCAAATATTTTTACTGTGAGCAGAACCGGCGCCGTTTATCCATTGAATTAATGGCAAATGACATTACAGCCCTTACCTCTAGATGCGAAGCCCTATAGCGAATAATAATAAATTCAAGTTATCATATCTTACTCAGATATCGGAGGAGCTTTCTGAGATGTTTTGATAACCTACTTCCACAATTTTACTTAAGATAATATTGTAATAGATAAGAGAGATGTATTTACACGTATCGCTTAGTTTTTCTTTTATAATAAAGCTTTATTTTGCTAAGTTTGTCTTCTTTACCCATAATTAGGTTTGACGTAGATAATTGAAGGAATTTGAGTAATTAAAGTTTAAAAGCTTTATAAACGAGTAACTAAATTAAGGTTTGCTTTCCGTCATGTTTAATAGTAAAGTTAACATCAGCAGGGTGTTCAAATTTGAAAGGGAATATGACACAGGATTGCTTTAGTGATACAGGCCTGGTATGAATAAAAGATTTTATTATATTATTGTTGTGGTTCTTTTTGTATTTATTTTATTATGTTTGAAATTGATTCATATCAAGAAGATTATGTTTACACAGTCCTTCAACGATTTGGGGAAATTTCAAAATTGTACATATTAATACAAGAACATTCTGCCTTCACTTGACAAAGGGAGCAGTTGGCTCCCGAAACGTCGTGTTTTTAAACCTTACGCCAGTGTCGAAATAACTGTTTGTTAATACAAGAAGTATGCAGGGAAAAGAGTACTGATTGAAAGGTTATTGCGTATTGATTTTAAAAATGAAATTGATATTTTCTGTTATACGGAGGCATGCATAGAAAATGATACGGAATGTAATACTGTTAACTATGTGGGACATTTCCACAATAGACAAAATAATAGTAAGGATGGTGGTGTAGCGATTTTTGAAAATATCGGGATTAGACTAGTTGAACTAAATAATAATTTAACAGAAACTTACACTGATTATGAGTTAATCTTTATTGAAGATAGCTTGAGACTACTCGGTACAATATACAGACTACCCAAAGGGAATGTTGGTAATTTTTTATATATTTACAGCAATGACTGTTTTATATCAGGGAAAGAAGAAACAAATTGTTTTTTCTGGGGGATAACAATTCAAGTACAAATTTTATTAATACATATGATAACTTAGGTTTTTGCAATATTATAAATTCACCAACGCGTATTACAGAGAATTCAAGGAGCTTACTAGATTTATGCATAACAAATTCACGTGAACAACTTTAAGGAATTTTGGAATTTGATTTAACAGATCATTTGCCAATATTTGTGCACTGCAAACAGATGTTTAGGAAGAAGGAGAAGAAAGAGGAAATAAAGTTTAGAAATTATATATATATAAAGAGGCAAGTATAGAAGCAAGTATAGAGCAAGTATAGAAGCAAGTATAGAGCAAGTATAGAAGACATACTTGCAAAATTCTTTACCAAATGTCTTAACAGCGGTAACATACCAAACCAATGGGATTCTGCAACAGTAATTCTTTTGCATAAAAAAGGTGATAAAGAGGATTTGAAAAATTACCGACCAATTAGCTTGTTACCTGCTATTTATAAAATCTTCACAAAAGTGCTAACACATCGCCTGCAGAAAAAATTAGATGCAGCTCAACCAAGAGAACAAGCTGGATTTCGAAGTGGATTCAGTACAGTGGACCATATTCAAGTATTAAGAGAATTAATTGAAAGAACACATGAATATGAACTTCCATTGTGTGTGGCATTTATTGACTATGAGAAGGCCTTTGACTCTATTAAAACATCAGCAGTCATCAACTCTTTAAGATCAGCAGACATCGAGGAAGTGTACATTGACATGGTGAAACGTGTGTATAAAAATGCAAGTGCAAAATTTCGGTTACATAAAGATACCGAAGCTATCAAAATTGGTAAAGGTGTGAGGCAGGGAGATACCATTTCTCCAAAACTTTTTACTTCAGCTTTACAGATGATTTTTCAGCAGATAAATTGGAATAACAAGGGAATAAAAATAAATGGTGAATATTTAAATCATTTGCGGTTTGCTGATGACATTGTTATTTTTTCAACGAACCCATCAGAACTCCAAGACATGGTACAGGAGCTCTCAACTAGAAGTAAAGAAGTTGGACTCAAGATGAACCTACAAAAAACTAAGATCATGTTCAATAATTTCGTAGAGGAAACAAAAATACAAGTTGACAACATTGAGCTAGAAATTGCTGATTCATATATTTACCTTGGCCAGCTGATTTCAATGGATGGCAACATTATGAAAGAACTCAACAGACGTATTAAACTTGGCTGGAGTGCATTTGGAAGAAACAGTTTTATCCTGAAGGGGAAATTGCCTTTGTGTCTAAAAAGAAAGGTCTTCAACCAGTGTGTATTGCCAGTCCTCTCTTATGGATCAGAGACATGGAGTCTAACAGTTGGAGCAATACGAAAGTTACAGACAACGCAAAGGAGCATGGAGAGGTGCATGCTTGGAATAACTAGGAGAGATCGAAAAAGAAACACTTGGGTGAGAGAGCAAACTAGAGTAGAGGACATCATTGTTAAAGTAAAAGGGCTGAAATGGCGATGGGCTGGGCATATTGCAAGAAGAACTGATCAACGATGGACAACAGAAATTCTGAACTGGATTCCAAGAGACCACCGAAGACCTAGAAAACGTCCTCAAACTAGATGGGTGGATGAAATAAGAAAACAGGTTGGGGTGACGTGGAAGCGAATTGCTCAGGATAGACTTGTGTGGAAAGCATTTGGAGAGACCTTCATCCAGCAGTGGATAGATAATGGTTGAATATGATGATGATGATAAAGAGGCTAATTTACAGAATTTTCTAGAAGAAATTTCAGAAATAAATTGGACTTTTCGGATTTTAGTACAATGAATATAAATATACTGTATGGTTCTTTTGTTCATAAATTAGAATGCCCGCACAATGAATGCTTTTCTTATGTCACAAAGAAAAAATTTAAAAAATGTAGAAAAAATTAGATGTCCAAAGATATAGTAAAATTAATTAAACTAAATAAGAAAGAATTTACGGATTTTATAAAGAGTAAGAAAGTAGAAGATTGGGAGCAATTTTAAATTGCTTAGAAATAAAGTTAATAAAGAAATAAGATTAGCAAAAAATACATTATTATAATATTTTTGAAAACGCAAATATGGAAACAATATGGAAAAACATCTGGAATATGATAAGAAAGGTGGAGTTAAATAAAAATTCTGAAATTGTACCGAATATTTATAATGTAAAAATAGATCAATTGATACAAATAGTAAATAAGTTTGGCAAACACTTTATTCAGATTCCCCAAATACATATTAATACATAAATTGCAGGTTAACTTTAAAGACTATTTGCCGCAGAGAATTTGTAATATATCATATATAAGACCAATAGACAGTCAAGAAGTTATCAAAGAATTAAAGTCATTGGATGTAAACAATGACCAAGGGAGAATGGATTATAATAGCCCAAGTCTATAAAATTTGTTGCAAGGTATTTAGGAGAACTTCTTGCACTAATTATGAACAAATGCATTGATAATGAAGATATACATCATATATGGTGTGAAAATTGCATGAAAGTTTCGAAATAATAACAGTTTTTAAGTGTGGTTCCAAAGAGGACATAAGTAATTATAGACCAATCTCGATACTAAATGTATTTTCCAATGTATTTTATTTTGAAGAATTAATACGTAAGAGACTAACAGAGTTTATTGAACGTAACCAAATACTAAATAATACACATTTTGGATACAGGAATTGAAAAGCACAGATCGGGCTTTAAAAAATGAAAACCATGAATTTCATACAGGACACACTATATATAAGCAAGAAGGCTTTTGGAATTTTCTGTGACCTATCAAAGGTATTTGATACTATGAAGAGGCAAATTTAATAAGAAAAATTAGAGTATTATGGGTTCAGAGGTAAAAATTAATAATTTAATGAAAAGTTATTTTTATGAAAGACAGCAGTATATACAAATTGGAGAAACAAAGTGAAATATACTTTTAGCACAGACCAGAATTCCACGAGGATAAATCTTGGGACCTCTTTTATTTTTACTATACGTAAACGACTTACATAATGTAGACACTTTAGTTGAAGTCATACAGTTTGTTGACAATACAATATTACTTTTCCATGAACAATATTTAACATCACTTCAACATAAAGTAAATAAAAAAATGGAAATATTTATGAATATGGCTATGTGCGAATAATTTGAATCTTAATGTAAATAAAACAAAGGCGATATTATATAGTCACCGTAAAATAAAATTGGTAATTTCGAAATACGAAAAGTCGGTAAAAACATAGAATTAGTAGATAAGTATAAATTCTTTGGGGTGATTATGCAAAGAAATCTTTCATGGAACGAGCAGATTAAAATCACCTGTGATGAAATAAGTAGAAATTCGGGCTTAATTCATAGATTGTCTTTTCTGGTCCCAATTAAAATATTAATTTGTACATATTATGCTTTCATACACTCACATTTGAACTATTGTAGTGCAGTATAGGGAATGACCATAGCAGGAGATATATCAAAAATTGAGAAAATACAAATGAGATTTTTAAATTATTAATAACCTTAAAAGTAAAACACGATTTGGACCATAATACACATTACAACATGTTATTATTTAACAATATTGCTAAATTCAAAATTTTGCTCCTCTACTACGACAGACTCAAAAAAGATACAAATAATGACTTAATAACTTTAAATTGTCTTTCACATCAATAAAACAGAGATAAAAATAAATTAACAAAAAAATTACGAAATAACTATTTGGCAAGAAACATTAATGTAGTTGGAAGCATAGTTATGGAAAAAATTACTAGTTTCCTTGGCATATTGCGTTTCATTTCATGTGATTTTTTTTTTTTAAAGTAAAAGCTGGTTTGTTGATTATAATCTAATTTTTGTTCTGTTTGTGTTTGAATTGACTTCGTTTATTATGAGTTGTATTTTGTTAGGAAGTGATATAGATATATAGCTGAATTTGGATGTGGCATATTGGCTCACTTTTTATTATTTAGATTTTATATCACATTTAGCATTATTCTCTACAGTAAGATAATACATAGAATTATTGGAAAATACAAGGAGTAAAAGGAGAAAAATAATAGGAAAGGCGAATGAAACGGCAAATGGTATTGAGGACTAGTCAGATGGTTATAATAATTATCTTTTTCCTCATTGCACAGTCACGGAAAAATTAATTATGATACATGGAAAGTAAGGATAGGAAAAATATCATTATTTGTTATATACTTTTTTTTTCCTATCTTCCTGTAGAAGAATATATTTACTAAAAGCGAACAAATTGTAAAAGGATTGATATAGATAATGTTTACAAAATATTTGTATATCCCGTTGCTGAAATAAATTTATTTGATTTGATTAAACGAGAGTTTTCGGAGCATAGTAATAAGCCATAATCATGAAAATGTTTCAGAATCTATTGTATTACGTAGTTTTTCTTTCATCTATTATATTCTTTCATTTTGTTTATTATTCTGTTTTATTCTTTATGATTCGGTTATCATGCAAAAGCTTGTATATTTTATTGTTATAAAATAGTGTTAAATTGAAATGAACGCGCATTTTGTATAAATAAACAAGGTTTGAATTGTAAAAGAAAAAACATATGTATCTTGCATAGTAAAATTTTCAATAAATTAAATGGTTAAATTATATTCAGAATCCTAAATTTAAAATGCTATATTTGGCCTACATTGCTTTATGGTTTCAAGACGTGGGCATTAAAAGTAGATGCTAGAAATAAAATAGAAGCTTTTGAAATGTGGACCCTTAGAAGACTACTGAAAAAAAAAATGGACTGACAAGATATCTCTCCAATCAAGAAGTCCTGTACAGATCCAATACCACAAGATCAACCATCACTTCAATTCTGAGAAGAAAGTTAGCCTATTGCGGCCACATAATGAGAGGAAGGAAATACAAACCACCCCAAATTAGCTGATTTCTAAGTAGGCACACAAGGCACATGCCTAGGGGCGGCATCATAGGCGTAGAGTTATATGCCCGCTTGGCCCGAGACGCCCCCTCCAGTAATTTGAAATAATTTGCAGTTTTACATATATTGATATATTGTAATGTTTAAATATCCATATTATGTGTTTGGACCCCAATAATTTTGAAAACTCTACGCTGATGGGCGACAACAATACGAACATAAAATTGTCCAAACTCGACAATGTTGAAAAAACAATGTTTCTTTTAATTTTTACCCTGTTTCCCCAATAGCGATGACATATAGGCGACTACTTTAACTTGCCTGCAAATACAAACTACAGAATCGAAAGACAAAGGGCCCTGAAAATTTTGCGCCCTGGGTATTTGCCCAGCCTGCCTATTTATAAATCCAGGCTTAACACGTTTGTTATATATACTAATAGTAAATGAATGAATAATAAAAAATTTGAACTGATAACGAAAAAATTCATGCAAGGATGCATACGTGTATATTTCCCAAATACGCTAAATATACACAAAATTATCAGAGGTTCCAGGAATCCATACTGAAATTATTGCGGATTTAAAAAGTATCTTAAATCCGCGAAATTAGAGACTACAATAGCAATAATTTTGAGTTGTATCTTATTAGTTTGAATAATTATATGAAAAATCTCCTTCACATATCAAATTTTAAGAGTATGATATGCGTTTCTTTTTTAACAAATATTCCTTTCTTAGTAAAGGAGGGAGGGGGCGGCAGTACAGGCTGTGCCTAAGGGCGGCAATTTTATAAATCCGCCACTGGCTGATGAGATGACAGTCATGATGGGGCAGAGATCTAGAGGCAACTATAAAAGAGGGGAGGAGGCATGGATGAGTTAAAGGCCTAGACTAAGCTAAGCACCGGAGACATTATCCATGCGAGTAGAGACAGGAAAAGGTGATCCATATTTGCAGCCAATCTCCGATTCGGAGAAAACAATTTATTGTGATGAAATTATACAATTGATAAGGTGGTTATTAATGCTACGAAACGTAGTAGAAATCGGAAGTTTTGTCTCCTGTTGCAGAGAGGTTTTAAATATATATTTTTTATCTATTCCTTTTTACACTCTGCAGTTTGTACTCTTCTTTGTTTTTCTTACGCTCACCGTTGTTAGTTATTTTAAATAGTTGATGTCTTACAGTTGAATACTGACAGCTGAAGGCGAAACAGTGTAAGTCTTTTCTTCGTAGGGGCTCTGTACAGGCGACTGATATCATCGTACATTGTACATGCATACGATTAAGCATACTTGGGAGTCGAAACCAAAACATATTGAGACCGAGCGCGGTGAGTATACCCACTGGACCACCCGGGCACATTCTTTAATTTTACCTCTTGGCATATTTTCAGCAATGTGATAAGAAAGCAGCTTTCCTGTTTGGCATTTTTAGTTTATACAGGCTTGCGGCACACATAATTTCGCTCAATGATATCCTATATTGCCTATATGTACCTTAGATTGAATAAATTATTTACTATTGTTATTATTATTATTATAAAATAATTGAGAAGTCAATAATAACACAGTTGAAAAATAAATTCAATCATTTACAGCTGTTTCGATAACCCTAGGTTAGTTTCGTCGGAACGGAAACAACACGTGTAAAGGCAATCGGTGTTACAAACGGCGGTTACAGGTATAATGAAATGAACGGTAAAAATAAATCAAGTACATGAGTTAGGGGAAACATCTCCGGTAGTGGAAATTAAGTTTAAAGAAACGTCTCTGGTAGTGAAACTTGAGTTTGAAATGAAACTTCTTTGGTGGTATAAAATTATTCTGTATGGGATAAAATACGCCCTGAGTCAGTAGAAACATTGGATGAAGAATTATTGTTCGAAGTAGGGATCTTCCAAAGGGAAGAAATTAAATTAGACGGAAACTGGGGTCAATAATGGCGACGTCCGCGTTGGTGATTATGTGTATGTCCCCAAGAGGTCCAGTGGAAAGGAAACTTTTTGGGTAAGTTGTGCTTTATGAAATAAAAATTTATAGCAAGATTCCCACGAGTATTTAGCCAAAGCAGACCTGCGCCTTCTTGTTTTCGAACATAAGCATCATCTTCTTTTAAACGAATTCAAAGGGCTCTGCGTGTTTGACTAATGTAGACATGATCACATTGGCAAGGGATAGAATAAATTACCCAAAAATCAAAGTCAAGGATGACTTCTTTGAATTTAGAGAAACCCAGTTTATTAATGGGATTGAAGATAACCCGAAAATTTAAATTATGAAGGCTAGAAGCAAGCTTGGTAAAGATTTTTGGCACAAAAAATACAGACAATTTCAAGCACAGGAGAAGAGGAACCAACAAGAGTATTAGAAAGTTTAGTGGCATGAGCTTCTTCAGGGCCCGATCGGTGACGGAATATTCGAATCTGCGATCAACTGCAATTCCGCGAATGTATTTAAGTTTCGTTTTGAGTGCGTCATCTGTAGCTGAAAATTTCAGAGCCCGAGAAACCGATTAATAAAACGGGCTGATTTTTTGACCACGTGGATTTTCAGAAGAAGCATGATGCGGGAGACTCAATGCAAATGGTTTCCGGTAAACACTTGTGATGAAACCCGATTGCGTTCGGTGGATGAGAAAGTCAAGGAAAGAAAATGTGCCATTTCTCTCTTCCTTGACAGTGAACTGAATAGGTGGATCCGTGGAATTCAAAACACCAACAATTGCAGAGTGATCTGTGTTGCCACCCCGGAGAACAGTGGAAGTGTCATCCACATATCTGGTCCACAAATTTAAAGGGACGCGTTGTAAAATCTTATCCTTTTCGTAGTGCGTATAGATGCCACATAGGATGGGTGATAAAAGTAATTGCCTATGACAAGACAGTTTGTATAAAAGTCCTTGGAAGAAAAAACACGTTTGAATTATGCACAACTCAGTAAGCCGGACCAGTTCACTGGTTTCGACGTTAGAAAAATAAAACTATTGTAATCTCTGGGTGAAACAATCCAGAGAACGTCGAATGGGAACGTTAGTGAATAAACTTTTGACATCAAAAGAAGCCATCTTGGAATGAACCGAAGAGAGCGATTTGATCTGCTTAACAAACTCAATAGAATTGCTAAGGGTGAAAAAGTTAACCAACAAATGCGTGCGAGGTATTTGGAAAGTAAATGAGTATGTACCAAAATATTAGATACTATATGGGACGGAATGGAATACACGAATTTTGAACTTTGGGCAGATGTAGGTCATAAAACGGCAGACATTGGCAATTAATGGTACAGCTAATCTTTTTGTTTTTTGATCTAGAGAAACAGAGTTCCGGATGATTTTACTAATCAAAAAAAGTTGTGCAGAAGATAGATTTTTCTTAATAGGAGTATGTGGGCCATCACGAATAAGGGGGTTGATACCTTCAATATACTGACCTTTATCCATAACTACAACCCGACTACCTTTATCCGCCCTAATAATGATCAAGTCAGTGTTAGAATAAAGGTTCTTGATTTCTAGTTTGTCAATCATTTGACTGTTGGGTTGAGATTTAGTGTTAACGGTTAATGCTTCAGTAATACAATGCTTGAGTACGTTCTTCTGCCCAGAAGTGATCTTGCTATACCGTAGAGTTCTCCCAACAGGAGCGATGGATTTAGTACGATGAACAGGATCTGCTGTACTAAAATTTGAATTCAGAGAAGAAAGATTAACTTTGTGATTGGAAAGAAGAACCTTAGAAATGTTAAGAACGGCTTTCTGTACCAATTGAGCCTGATTAGGTGACAAAGAAGAGATAAGAATAGAAAATTTTTTTTGTTGAGGATTTTTTTTATGCTTAGAAACCATGAAAAGACACTTAACATGGTTTCTTGTGTCCCATGAACTAAAATAAGGAATACAGGAAGCAAGTTTCAAGTGAAGGAGGTAAAGTTCTTCAAATTTAACAATTTTTGCTCGGACTTGTTTAATGACAGAATGAGGAATGGTTAATTTTCAGTAAAATGTAGTTTTATCCAAGTGCAAATTGGGATGTAGATTGAGTTGAAGAGCATTAAAGTTGGAAATAACTTCGTGTTTCCAGCATTTCACGAGAAATCCCAGATGTTGAAGATGTCTACATCTTTTAACACAAAGTTTTTCAAGCCTGTTTATCACAGGCGACAACGAAGTTGGCGAAGGTATAATGAAACAAAAATTAATGGTTAATTGAAATAAACAGAAAGATGTTGGCGGAAAATTACTTAAATGTCGTAAGACAAAAATTTAAAAAAGAAATAACCAAATAAATTAATAATCATTGTGTAAATTAATAGTAATGTATATTTTTAAGGTTTCTATTTCCGACCACCAAGTTATTCTTATTCATTTGAATTTGAATTTTAGTAAAGCACATCCTGTTTATCCTACTAAATTCATCGTTCCCATTGAGAGAACTCTACGATATATAGCAAGACCAATTCTGGGAGAAAGGATGTACTTAGGCATCTTATCGCAGAAACATTAGCATTGAAAATATGAAATATTTTCTAGTCAAAGTGCTTCTATTTTAATTAATGTAAACCAATGAGAGAATATGACATGAAGCGAATGATTAGTATTTTATAAATATAGTTTTGTAATATAATATTTACACATTTTCAGTCAATTATAAAAACGCGTTATTAGAAATAAACACGTTTTAAATTTTTGTACAATACGTTTTAAATCAAAAATGTAAGCACGTATAAAGAAGAGAGGGAAAAAATCAGGAATGCATTTAAAGGACAGGAAATAATTCTAAAACAAAACAGACAACAGAAAAAAATGCTCAGAAATGCACTTTTGAATATGGATTTGTATATTAATATTTGCGCAAAATGCTTACTTTACTTACTATACTTTTTTATGATTAATATACATTTTTAATGTTTACTATATTTTATTTATTACACCGCTGTTATCCATTTTTCACACGCTATATATATATGTAGCTTAAATTAAATATAAATAGCTTAAATTGCAATTAAGGGTAATAATATTTTTTCCATGTTCGCCTCCAAATTCTTCTTTGCAAATTTTATATGTTTCTTATAATTCAACATTCGCTTATTTTTGTTATATGTGCGTGCATTTAGAATTCAGAATACTCGTAAAAATTAAAGATATTATAAATGTAAGGAAATTGAAAAGACAGATTTTTTTAATTTTATTCGATTTCTATATAATCAGATAATTAATTCCTTTTCAAAATCCAAATTCAAGAAATATATTTTAAAATTGGAGTCTAATTGAAATTTTGATATGGTATATAATTGGCTCGAATAGAGATTTTATATTCATAAAAACAGATATTATCATTTAACATACAGGGGTTTAAGGGTTTTAAATCTTCGTTTTAAAGTATGACAAAATGATAATATTTAATTTGCGTAATTATCATCATAGTCGATGATGTGGTTGTATTAAATGATCAAATACTCGCAAAGAAAAGAATGAAAGAAAAATTTTCGCCTGGTGGGGAACGAACCCACATTTTCTTGATTACCGGTCAAGTGCTCTATCTATGAAGCTACAGGAAACGATCATTCTCCTCCTTGCGAGCTCACACAAAGTATATAAAAGCATTATATACGCTCGAGGTGGAAAATAATGATCATTTTCTGCCGCTTAGCGGGTAGAACACTTGACCGAAAATCAAGAAGAAGTCAGTTGGGATCTCCCGAGGCGCCAAAAAAGTATCCGTTACTTTGCGAGTATTTAATCGTCTAAAATGATAACAGCTTCAGGTGCATAAAACAAGGACTTTAAATTTTGTTACGTATTATATATATAAATTTATTCTTTGGCAATTGTGAGAGAAAAAATATTTTAAGTTGCGTTTTAATTTATTATTCAAAATTATTATTAGCTCTTTTGTAGTAGTCATTTTGGGATAAAAATATATTATAAAGCACTTATGAAGAATTGAAAAAAGCCATTAATACGGTTCGAGCCAGCATGGCGACAAAGCGACAATTGTCGCCAACTCATAACCAATGGTGGCTAAAATATTGTAAGCATGGACGAATTTTTCAACAAATTTTTCGTCTGAAACACGCCTGGGCGTTTTCCGTTTTTTTTTTCCTATACTCAAATTGTGAATTTGGTTTTCCGGCTACTGTTTATCAAAGATAAACATTTTCCGGCCAAAAGTCTTGCAATGCAAACGATTTAATTATTTTTTTTGTCTTTCAAAAGTCCACCTGCATGCTCAGTCCGTGCAATATTTTGGTAAGAAAGACACTTGCAACAAATTCAGGTCTTGTAGTTCTGGAATTACAGCGCAGTCTTCGGCTGCCACCCTTTCCAATTTCCCCTGTACACAAGCAAGCAAACATGTCTTGTGGAGACACCCAACAGCCAAATTTTCAAGAAACGTTGTAGGATTGTGATCATATTAGGAAATGGTCCCCCTCACTTTAAATTCCCCTTGGTTGACCAGCGGTGAAGTGAAGCGATTTCACTGGTATTTATTATTTATGACGTTTTATTTTCTGCGTGCGCGTGTGATTTTTTAAGCATTTTACATCGTTTTATCGTTTTTAGTATATCGCATTCGCAGACAACGTTAATCTCGGTTTTTCCGTCGCCATCGGTCCAACAAGATGTAAAGTCGACGGAGTCTGCTAAATTGCCGATTCCTTCGAAATTATACTCCTCCTTGCAGATCCTGCTGGTGACAGAAGTGACTTTTAATACACATCCATAAAGACATTCATATTGATGTAAATAAAGTGATTGACAAATTTTCAAAGAAACCAAGATGGCTCGACTTTGCACTATAAACTTAAAGTTTTTTAAAAAGTTGCTTGTTATAAAAAAAGTAAAATAATTACAAGATTTTTTAGTTTAAATTTAAACTTGTTCCATTAATTACATTGTAAATTATCGTTTTTGGTTATTGTATTACGCTCTTTACTAGGGTTATAATTCTATCATGCAATGACTATAATCTGCCCTAAACCATATAGTTTAATTAAAGAAAAGCCCAGCTTTAACTGTTGTCTTAAATTAATCTTTGGGTGAGGCCAGCGATTATCCAACCATTTTGGTGCCACATCCGTGACGGATCTTAAAGATCTGTCACGGATCTCGCGGGTCAGCGGTTTCTTAAAAAAAAAAGGAAAAAACTATCACTTCACAGCCTCCCTTTAGAGTTTCTTCCAGTTATTTGTTTGTGTACTTTCGATATATAAAGGCTCACCTGTGCTGTCCCCACAATTTTTCCATATTTCTGAAAAAAATCTAAATTTTTGTTTGGGAATTTTTTTTATTTCAAACAGTTGTAGGCGGGTCGGATTGTGACTCACGGGCCGTATGTTGGACAATCTGGTATAAAGGAAGGCAAGTAATATAACAACATTTACCTAAACTATTTAACAGTCCAAAACTAAAAAATTTTCCCGCTAAGGGCCCGAACCGCACCCCCCCGTAATGACATCCTGGATCCTCCCTTCATATAGATTGATACAGTATAAGGATCGCACTGATTGAACTTTGTATTATTAAATTATTGTAAATCAGAGGTCAAGTGTGCAAAGACATATTGAAGGAAAGGGATTATTTTAATATGCAATGTAAAAAAATCTGCTTGATCTATATTAACATTTTGATAGCAAAATAAGCATTCATGACTTGATGGGTATAGAATGATACCCGGAATGAGGCTAAAGCAGTATTTCTGTACAACACCCAGAAAAATTGACGAACCCTGTATATTAGTAATTATTATTAAGGCCCGGATTTTCATGCATAAACTTTAGCCATAAATATTATGTAAATGTGTTTAAATTAATACGAAATATGCACGAAAATATGCAAGTGCATAGAAATTTGGACCCTACTCATAAGCGATGTTTCGAAATGTATAAAATAACAATTTATTGAAACAGTGCAAATGTTCTTGAAATTATTGCATAATATATACTGAAATGCATAAAAAATATCACTTTGTTACGTCCTCGAATATGAGTATGCACAAAATTAACACAAAATACACACCAAAATATACCAAATACGTACGAAGATACGTTTTAAAAATATGGTATCATAAGTATTGGCTAGGACGCCTGCAGGGTAAAATCTAATGGGGGTAAAAGCCTTAAAAATGGAAATTTTTATCTCACCTTTTTAATTTTACTTTTTTCAAAGAAAATCGAAATATGGGGGCATTGGCTCTCCCTTACCTATACCTGCCGGCGCCCATGGCTTGGGGTGGAAAATATTACACTTGGTCTTGACTTGGAAAGTATTATGCATATTGAGAAACATCGCCACAGAAACGTGAAAACATAAATTTATTTTTTTCTAACTTTAATATTATCTAATTATATCATTTAAAATTTTCTTAGAAATATTCTGTAGCACTTTTTTTATTTAAATGTCTTTAGCCTTTTTTTAAAAAAAAACAAACAAACATCGAATTCATCTAATTGTTCGAATTACAAGCTGCAATCTCGCAATTTTTCAGATTATCAACCAAGTGGATACCAAACAAAGATAACCAAGAAGGAGATTTTAAAAACATTTTCACCTTCGCAATTAATTTATCCACAGTAGGCAATTTTTCATGACTGTCATCAGAAACCCTGTAAAATGCACGTATATGCCAAACATGTTATGTGAATAAACTTTGAAAAAAATACTTTCATAGCTTCTGAAACTTCCACTGTGTAGAAACTGCATCTCTTAAAAACACAAGCATATTATTGTGTTTCACATCTCGAGGCCACAGCAACTCCAGCGACGAGGAAAATAATTTGCCGAAGCAGGTACCGTTCGGTTTTTCTAGTATTGTTCAACAGAAAAAAATGTTTCCGTCTTTTCTTTTTCCAAAATGACAATTATAATATTTGAAACAAGCATTCTTCTTGAACTTATTGTTTCGTCAATTGATATCCAAATTTTGCTCTAAGCCACGTCTTGTCTAATTTTTTGCAACTTTTTTCATACACCCCAGTGAGGTAGTTTTGGCATATCGTGCATTCGCTCGTAACAGATCGCTTAGTGTATTTCTCAAAAAACGTAGGAAATTGTTGGCTTTGTAATTTACAGAGAGGAGTGTTCTCAGATGTCAGTGCTTCGCAAAGATCTAGAGAAATGTGTCTACCGATTTTACTGGATTCAGTGCATTAATTCGCAACTGCTACTTGGGATGCTTCTCCTTGCTTCAAGACAACATGGTACCATCAGATTAAAATACAGTTTCACCGAACTCCTTAAACAAAATTAAGTTATTCGAAACTGCATTGGCTTTTGGCATATCGTTTCTTAGCGACTAAAACAGACTTGTTTCTCTACTAGCAGTTAAGATGGAAAGAATACAAGAAGTATATTGGTACTCCTTTATTAAGGATCTATACTACTCCCATATAGACATCAATTGAACATGTCTTTCAAGTCTGCTATTGACCTAACAAATGCACATCTCTCAATACGTCAATCAAGTGTTCAAGAATTATGTATTCAAATGCATGTGTTTCTGCCCTATAGATGATCAAAACGGGAATGTACGGGATTGCGATCACATCCACTTATACACGAACATTGTGTTTATTCTCCATAGTGGACGTCGTTGCAACCCACAAGAGATATAACTCTTCTGATCTGTACCCTATTTTTTCTGGAGGTTAGCACTTTTGTGGACAAAAAGAGCCTCATTTCTAATTTTTACAACGCCCCTGTCACCATAAATCATCAGTTTTTGTTTTCAAATCTTTTTTGTTTTTTTTGGTCTCAAAGAATCAAAAAGCACTGGCTGCTTTTCACCTACTCAATTGGTCTCCTTTACTGCATTACGTTTCGCCGCAAAACAGATGTAAACAAACTAAGATCCGTCTCGTGACTCTAATCGTGACTAACCTGGAAAGTCCACCTAGAGAAAGGAAACACAAAGCCTTGACTCCTCTTAAACTGACCAATAAAGACAAAAAAATTCTTAACAACAATAACAACAAAAAAAAGGGAAAAGAAATGAAGAAAAAACGCCATGAGTTATAAAAATACACCTTTTAAAAATGCTGTTACAATTTTGCAGAAATATGCAAACATATGAAGAAATATTGAAAATGTGAAAAATATAAGCATAAAGGCGAAATATGCAGAAATATGCAAAAATATACATGGTCATAGGAATCCGGAATCTAGTAATTATATTTTGCAATAGGTTTTTCTAATACATTCATCTACCTGAAATATAGTATATTATATATTCATACTCATGAAAATATCTGGATTTAAAAAAAAAAATCCTGTTTTTTATTTCGTGAGGAAGGGATAAAATTTTTTCGCTACTTTCAATATTTGCATTTAATATAGTTGAAAATATTATTTTTGCATATATCTTTGGCATCTAATTACTATTTCAAAAAGTAAAACAATAAGCTACAGATTAATACATCAAGTTAAAAGTAAATTTCCATATTTTCTCAATTAAAAATGAATTTATCAATAATTTTGACATATCATTTATCTTGACATTAGAGTGAAAATTAATACGATCATAAGGTCTACTAGTTATATTTAAAAAGAAAGTAAAAGCATCACGTTTGCAGATACATCTAGAATCTGAATTTAACATACAGGGATATAAAAGTATAAATGATATATGTCTTCTATTTTGGATTTGTGTCAATATCTTACGTTTTTCCAGTCTCTTACAATCGTATTTACGTATGATACATAAAAATATATATATCCCATTAAAATAAATTTTTACACAAACGTTATTATTGCTAGATTACGTTGATCATGTCGAGAAAGAATAGGAACAAAACGCAGAGCAATATCCCCCTTAACATAAGGGAACTTCAATAATGGGTTTCCATTTTATTGTATTTTTGCTTTTGTCTTATACTCTTTTAGTGCTATTTTATTTGTTTTCAAGAAACTCATGAATATATTCCTGTTCTATACAAGGAGAAAGAGAAATAGTTTTTCTGTGAGTAGGGTAAATCCAATTCAGTCAGAGAACATGCCCATGCATTTAAAACATGACATTATTTCTCTTTCGGTCAGTAGTTTCCTAATCCAACGGACAAAACACCGGTACTTCGTGTTTAGGGTCGTAAAATACGCTATTTTGGCGGAAGAAACTAAACCAGGTGCTTTAGAGAATTCAAAACACAAAAGTAATTTTGCGTTTTCTAAATTTCGTTTTCCTATAAAAATACAAAATATACAAATATATCTTTATTACTCCCTCTTTTTTTAATTATAAAACTATTTAAAATATGAAGAAATTCATAAATACCTCATTATTTTGTTAAGATATTTTTTCGCATTTATGAACGTAAAATCGCGAGTACAAAAACTGTTTAAAAAGTTATTTGTATTTTTTACTTCTATATTATTATTTTTTTTCAAAACATCTTACTTCTACTTTCATATTCATTATATTTTGACATATTGTGATTCACCTATCTACCACCTATGATTCTTATCATCAACTTTTATTCCTGTTCATAATAGCCTTCCGTAATTTTCCAATAAATTCATCTTTGGATTGTAAATGAAAGTTTTGTTATTGAATTTGAAAAATGTGAAATATATAAAGATTGAATTGCAGATTTATTTGCTTCCAACTTTCAGGATGGTTTGATTCAAATAAATGAGGAATCTTTTAAAAGATCCGTGAGTTTTCTTAAGTAAAATAAATATTTTGGTTTAATCCCTATATTATCATCATCCTCATGAACATGTATCATTCCGGAATCATTATGATCATTATCAATTCACTGCAGGCTGAGGTGTCTCTCAGTACCTTCCATACGTTACGTGCATAGAGTTCTAAGGCACTTTCATACACGTGATTGGTGTGTTGAAAACACATCAGAGATAATGAAGTCAAGTGCGGTATGGTAGTAAAGCAGGCTGGTATATTGGACATAGTTTAATAAGAAATCTACTCTATAAACAATTCAGAAAACCTGTCACAAGTGATCACCCTCTCGAGTGTCGACCATTACTTTAAGTTGCTTGATTTTGATGATCAGAAGAGAACCGATGATTCAAGACGGTATAGACGCTGGACATCCTTGTGAATAAACGTTGGCTAATCAGAGAATATTGAGAACGAATTTATTTTTAAGGATGCAGACGATAGATATATGATAGTGAAATAAAGCTGCACAAAGAGCTCATACCTGTATATCGTCTGCTTATGGAAAAATATTTTAAGTAAATCTGGCTGCACATTTGGCTGGACCGAAACACAAATTTGCGACAAGGTCGTTTTCGCTAACAGAGAATTAGAATCTGTTTGTGATTAGCAATGTTCCTCCCTGAGATTTTGCGCTTGCTTACAGAAATCTGCTGTAAAAGCATATGAAAAGTTGCAATAAGTATATGGAACGTTACAACAAGCATATGGCAAAGATGTTTTATCCAAATAAAAAGCAATTCGGTGGTTCAAGGAAGGACGTATTTCGCTTTCAATGCAAAGTGGTTCGGGTGCTTTCGTTGGCACAGTGAACGATTTCATGGCCATGTTTGAAACATTGTTACCCAGTATTTGCCTCGAGAAGGAATGTACTATGTGCTAGAACCTCCATTTAGGTATTCCATATGGATATATATATATATGTATATCAACATATGGGTATTCTATGAATATGAAGATGCAAAAATGGTATATTAATTTCAAGTCATAAAACTATTTCATAAAGAAATATCCTTAAATTGAATTCACACTTTCCCTAGTACTATAACGTAGTGAAGTAGTAAATGGAAGCGTGGTAGCAAAGCTAGGTGATACCTTTCTGATCTACGTTTATTCACACAGTCAGATTATCCATAAATTATTACACAATGAAGATGTCCGCAAATCAGGATAAATCAAGTTAAAAGGAGGAATCCTTTCGTTCCTTGACCAAAGAGAGAGAGAGAGAGAGAGAGAGAAATGCAGCTCTATTTAAATGAAGAACTCTTCGTCCATTTGACGAGTTAAGAAATAGACTAACTATCTAGATATCGTCCGAAGAGCGATAAATACAAATAATTCAACTGAGGAATTTGGGTCCGCATCTCGACGAAACAACAGAACATTTAACCGCTTCGTACATGCTAAGTTCTCATCCGTTTCGGCGAGCTAAGAAATAAAAATACATATTGCTCACGGAACATGCAGCAAGGTGCGATTAATCTAGACGCAGGATGAAGTCTCATACATACACGTTTGCTCACGTTTCGTGATTTTGTTTCAAGTTCAGTAAGAAGGATTACTAGGGAACAGAGTGCTGCTTTTGGACGAAAAGATTTATGCACGTTCATAGAAGTGGATTTGCAAGTGCGGTTGGATAGCTAAACATCACTCTACCGTTAGTAATAAAGAGGCTTAGACAGATGTCAGATGCCGAATCCGAGCCATTTTTGCTGTCAAACTTTGGAGTTTTACGATTTCTACAGTGCTAAAAGTGGTACTCGAAAGGTAGTTTATGATTTGGGGAACGAGATCCACATGGTATTCGGTTTCTGGTTCACTGCTGACCATTGAACTGTTGTAGAAAAATCTTGTACTTTTAGGAAATGGCAAAGGATTTAGGCATACTTTCACAAACACAGCTACTTTTCGTTGATGAGAAAAAGAAGATGGATGTTAGACATCAATCCTTGAGGGAACATGTAAAAATGCAGTTTGTTAAATACAGGTTGCAACGTGTGATGTTATAGTACAACACTAGTAATATGATGATAAGTTTTCTACGTTATATTTCATTGATTTTGTATTTGAATTCTGCTTCGTACATTCATATATTAATTTTCAGCATAGCATGTTTTATATAATTAGAGTAATTCTTTCATCATAGCCGGTGATATGGTTGTATTGGATGATTGAATACTTGATAAGAAAGAATGATTGTTCTGTTTCTGACGGGAGTCGAACCCACATCTCCTCAATTTCCGGTTAAGAGCTCTACCCATTAAACTACAGCCGATGGTCACTCTCCCCACTGAAAGCGTATACAGGGTCTATACAAAATGGCGGAAAAAGTTCACTACACGATTCCTTGTGAAAAAAGGAATAAAAATTGTCCAGTGTAATTTTTGCTTAAAATCAATATTTAATAAGATAATTAAGGCCAAAGATGAACGAATCACGCCCCAGATACGCCCATCGTTAGAAAAGCAAACCAAAGAAATTCTTGGAGAGGCACGGCTAAGCACAAATGATCTTATTCGTTAACTTCAAACCTGAAAATTTAGTTGCGTGTCCAAATACGTCATTGGAATTCCGAAGTATGGCTACCTAGTGAAGGTT
>QLNU02015270.1:18151795-18166750 GCA_006491805.2 Dysdera silvatica
GAGTAGGCACGTTATTTTTGTGTAGAATAATTTGTATTTTTTAAAAGCTGGCGGGCCGCATGTGGCCCGCGGGTCGCGGGTTGAAGACCCCTGGTCTAGACAATAGGCGCAAGAGGGGTTATAGGCTCAATTGTGGGGTTACAGAGCTACAACTCACATATTCCTATGTTAAATATAAAAAAAAAGTATTGCAATGAGGGGTTACGACACCATCAACAACTCCTTGCCTACGCCATTGATCTAGATACTTTCTTGATGTGAACGTCTCCCAAACCATAATACCGCCACCACCAGATGGCGACTTTTTTTCATTCATTCCTACTATCATTTATTCATTCCTCCCCATCATTCTCCAACAGACGTTCGTTTAAGTTTTTCGCCCATACTTTTTATAATTCACAGATTTTATTCTTCTAGAATTTTATTATACTTACGTTTGATGCCTTATATGTTATGAAATTACGTTTTAACTCTTTTTTTATTGAGAAAATTTAAAATCGTTAACTACTAAAATTTATTTTTCAGCATTACTTTGCGTAGCTCTCTATTAATATTATTGTTGTCAATGTGCCTTTGATTGAGATGGGCGGTGCAACGCCCGTACGTTTCCCTTTTATGTATTTTATTTCGATATCAAGAAACATGTTGAAAGTCAGTTATGTGTTCAGAATTGTCATCTTCTGTAACTCGATGTGAGTGTTTAGCTCTATGTTAAGCATTTCCATATTTCAGACAATTTTTTTGGTATTAAATCTGTTACGTACAGGGCTAGCTGTAAGATACCTATTTATTCCAAGTGCTACGTGTTACTGATTTCAGATCTGAGATCGAGGGATTTATTAGGGTTTATTGTATAGCTCTTAGGTATTGTCAATGTTGGATATTGCTATGCCTACAATACATAAGAGCTTGCTAACTTGATTAACCAGAGTTTCATCCTGTCTTTAATAGTGTATCAGCTTGCCTGTTACAATAACCTTGTTTCAGTATAGTTTGTGGATTATTCCATGAGGGTTTCTGTCTTGTATATATGTTGGGATTATACATTCGAATCTCTTCCCTCTTCGGAGTAAGTTTCCAGTCAATTACTTTCTATATTCTATCACATCTGCACTGGTCATTTGTTCGCGTGATTAGCTTACAACCTGATTTTACTTGTCACTTGGCTCCGAAGTAATTTAGCACATAATTATATGCTGAATTGTCTCGGGGGCTAAGTGAAATCGCTTACGCTTATTGTTGCGAAAGTTTGATTTTTCAAATGGTTTTTATATGTAGTACTTCACAAAAGGCCCAATTTAGTTTAAATTCAATTTAATCCACTTAAACACATTGTATTATGCAAAGAAAAGCGATTGAACCTGATCTGAAATAATGATATCATTAGTATACATATCATCACCGAAACATTTTCCAAGGTTCTTCTGGTCTTCAATAAATTTAAAATTGCATCCAAAATATCAAAAGAAACCATAGTTCGTGGGCGCCAGCTTACCGCAAACGAACTATACTTCAATGCTCTAATAGAAACTTTGAAGATCGTTTTACAAGTTAAAGAATTTTTTTAATGACATTGTTTTTTAATTAAAACTAATTGCATTTAGTATAAATCAGCATAAAATAAATGATACTTTTTAAATGATTTTAATATAGATAATATAGATTTTGATCACACGTTTTATAAAATAAGTGTAATTTCAACTTATATACATATATTTTTTAAATCGTTTAAAGAAAATTACAAACGAATATTCATTGGCATTGAGGTAGCTGACTATATGATTTCCTCCTGCTCTATTGAAATTTGAGAAAAAAATAAATAAAAAATGAAAATAATTTAAAAAATATCCTTAAAGACATTGATAAACTTTACTTATCAAATTTCAGTCTAACTCAAAAATTTTGCATGTCTTTTGCTCTAAAAAAATAAACTCTTTTAAACTAATTTATAACGGAAACGGAAGATGTACTTGTGCCGCTCATGAAAATAAATATATATCGAGGAAGAAAAAATAATTTTTTTTCCTATTTTGGCTTCGTCTTTTTCCGGTGATTCCGAAAAGTTTAAATTTCCGTAAAATTGAAATAAATGTGGCATTTTATTCATATATCTTAATATAAATCCAGATGGAAAGATGGGAGACCATAACAATTTAACGTACTTTATAAAAGGGAAATATTTTCAAATACCACATGATTTCTCTTTTAAATTCCCCATTCCACTTTATGCAGTTTAATTTCTTGTGAAGAGTCGTTTATTCAATTTGAATTCAAAGAATTATGAGAGAATTAATTTTATTATATCGTTTATCACGTTCTTTTGAGGGAATTAATTTAAATCCACGTTTAGAAAATTTATTCCAATACGTCGTTTCAGTTAATGATATTTTAAACCTGAAAACTAACATTAACTTTTATTTATTTCTACAAATTTTTACATTTACTATTACAATTTTTTTATTAAAACAGTATACGGTGTTGTCTAAATTATTAGACGTAAAAAAAGCACATTTCCCTGTTTTTTGAGCATTCAAACTAAGGCTATTGGGAATAGGGTTGTAATAAACTTTTCACAGGCCAAAACTAACAGTTTGCTTCGGTATAATTAAGTTTTTATTATCTTGTTTTTCCTAATTTTCCAAATATGAATGTCAACACTCGACACAAGTTCCCAACAACATCTGTGTTTTGTTTGCTTGCTGTGTTCTTGGATATTACAAAAAACATAATATTAATTCTGATTATTTTTATGTGCGTTCTCTAATTTTGTTGCATGAGCAACACAGAAATTTTTAGCAAGTGGATTTTTAAGTTTAAAATTTACAGTGCAAATTTTTTTTTTAAAAATCAGTGATTAACATGGACTTGAAAAAAGACATTTCTCTCAGATAACGTGGTCAGGTTCGTATTCTATTGTAGAATTCTAACTTGGCATAAGCTGAAATTGCAAACAAGCTTTCTGCATCTTTAAAAAGGGAATCACAATTAAAAGAAGTATCAAGCTCAATCAGAGTGACACATGAAACAGAGTCAGACATTTTGGAATAAAACGTATTTCTTAACCTAATGATGCTCGAATATTACTGAATTTTACAAAATAAAGCATAAAAAGTTCTTTACGATAGCTTCAAACGTTGCTAGAGGAACAGAGTGTTGTTGTAAGCATGAGCACAATTCACAGAAGATTTTTTTGTTTGTTTGGCTTTTTTATGGCGCAAGAGCATCTGGGCTATACTGCGCCCAATTCACAGAAGACTTCTTGATGCTGGCTGCAAAGCCCATCGTCCCACGAAGAAGCCCAAACTGACTGAGACAATGAGAAGGAAATGATTGAAGTCGGCCAAAGAGTTCAAAAACTGGACAGCTGTTGATTGGAAGAAGGCAAACCATTATTTTTACTTAATGGGGACATTATAACTAATTTTTAATTAAAATTGGTTTGCAAAATTAAATTGGTGAATGAATTAAAATTAGAGGGATGTCCTGGTGTGGGGAACGTTTAATTGTCTTTCTTTTATATATAAATATATTTAATAAACACAATTTTGTATATAAAATGCATGGTGCTCATATGGGAGGCAGAGGGGCTCGAGCCCCCCCCCCACCTAGCCGTTTAAAAATTTGATTCGCCCGAACCTGCTACGCATTTACTTTCAAAAGTTTTATAGTTACATTTTAAAATAAGGTACTTTTTAGCTCATTACTATTTTTCAAGCAGTATCAATTATTTTTGTAGCGTTTTGGTATCTTGTACATTCACTAAAATTCTCAACAGCTTTGAGAAAGAGGTAATATTTCTTTTCATCCCCCCACCATTAGCACTCGTATGGGCGCCCATAATAGAATGCCATCCCTGTTCTAATGAATAGGTTAGCTTTTGATATTCATAATTTAGATTTAATAAATTATGGTAACTTCATAAAAATACTGAAATATAGAATTAATTTTGCAGATTTAATATTATGTGTTATGAAAATGATTTAATCAAAGCTCAATGATTCAATAACTATTAAAGTGATGTGAAGTGTTTCTTTGGTTAGTTATAAAAATAATTTTTTTTATTAGTGAAAACATTGAACAACTTTTTTTTTACAGAGAAATGGGGATGGGAGCATTATTTTTCAAATGCTTTTAAACAAATTCATCAAATTTTAAAAGTTAAAGTTTTTTAAACAAATGATGATCATGGATTATTTTTAAATCTGAAATATTATATTATACAGGCAATTAATTAGTATTTAGCAAATTAAATTACAGAATTATTAAAAATTTGCCTGGCTGTTAGAATCGCGTTATGTGTTAGTTGATAAAAATATGCTTTATTGCATTTGAATTAATTGAACTATTTATCTAACGTTTAGTACTTCGATATTTCTGTTTTGCCTCGATTTTCATTCATCTCATTATTTATAGCAGCTGCAGCAGTGCTTTAAATATGGCAAAATATTTAATTGCGACACTACACATGCATACTATTCAAATTCCTTGAAAAGTTTATGAAGTACGTTTAGTGCAAATAAGTGCCAGTTTTTGAATACACTAATGGCGCTTTCCTCATTAAGCGACGAATACGAAAAATAGATAAAGTGGAAACCGTAGAATAGAGATTAATTAGTAGAAATTAATTAGTGGAATAGAGATTAATTAGAGTGGGAGCGAGTATTTCACCGGTTCCAAGTCAAAAAGGGGAATGGGCAACTCAGATTTGTAGGCTGAAACTTTAATACTGGTAGCCCAAAAATTTCAGGAGAGGTGAATGACGTACTGAAATAGGGTGAAAATGTTGCATAGGCAAATATACCCTGGGAAGTGTTTCCTTAAAAGATTGGATTTATTACATCAAGGCATTATTAAACTTAGTGTTTGGTATTCAGCGTAATGTAAAATGGACCTCGCAGGATCTGGGTCCACACAGGGGAAGGAACACATGGTCACAAATTTTTTATAGAAGGAGCAATTGTTAACACTTGAACAGAAAACATTTAATGCCATTGTACTTAAATACAAGCATATGCTCAGTACAATAACATTGTCTCAAAGGTTTATGCAACTCTGCCATGTTTTTGGTCCTGAAATAAGAAAACCCGCAGATGTTTGTTACTTGCTATTTGCGTTTCTCCCCTATGTTAAACATTGGTTTCTTACACATATATATCCCCATTCACTCGTATTATACAGACTTCTTTACCGAATCGTTGTTTTTCTTTCGGCAAATTTATTCAGCAGTTTATTACATCAAGTTCTTAATTTTCTTGCTACCACAGGCTTTTACGTATATTTTTATTTGGGCCCCATTTATTCGTACCAAGAGTAAGCTTCAACTAACAATGAATTTTTCTCCATTCAACCTTACACGAAATTTTTACAAAATATTTATTTATTTTTTTTAAATTTGCAATCAATGGTTTTGATTTCAAAAGCAAAGTACTTTCATTTTGGAATTAACAAGTTATTTTGCTTTTGGTTTGTTTGTTTGTTTTTTATTTAAGCAAGCATCTGGGCTACTGCGCCATGATTGATCTAATCAGAGACCGTTGTAAAGCCAATACTTTGTAAAATTTAAAACTGTTTAAGCTTTTATTTGAACGTTTTAAGTACAAAACACCGCCAATTGAAAATTTTCCACACGCGATGCAAACTGTGGGAAAATTTGAATAGAGGGTAGAATGCTTAATAAATTGGAAACAACTGGAACTTTATGATGAAAAGGGAATTTCTTAAGAAGCGACGGAGAGTATGAAGAAATAATTCCATGCAATTATTATCCAATTAAGAGACAATTTGTGTCAACGTTCTTCAGGCATATTAATAGTAACACCAATGTTATGTCATGGTTAGATGGTGAAACGTTCGTAAAGAAAAGAAATTCTCTTTCTGCATCTGGTGACGTAGGGCCCCACGACCTTCTGCTATCTACATGGACGCAGAAAACATTTCTTTTCTGTACGAACGTTTCACCATCTAACTGTGCCATAACATCGGCGTTACTATTACTACGCCTAAAAAATGTTGATAAAAATTGTTTCTTAATTTAATCTGCGTAGTGTTCGACTTGTATAAATATATCTGCTGCAACGGGCTTTTCGGTTAATTTAATACCGATCTCTTCGCAATTTGGTTTAAAAACAATCCATATACTGACACATTTAACTACATAATCGGTTTCGGAAAATACGCTTTAAATTACGTTTGTAAAGGATTGAGTGTTTGTCGTCTGTAGTTCAGTTGGTAAGAGCACCTGCCGAGATAGCAGAAGGCCGTGGGATCGTACCTCACCAGACGCAGAAAAATTTCTTTTCTGTATGAACGTTTCACCATCTAACCATGCCATAACATCGGTGTTACTATTACTGAGCCTAAAAAACGTTGATAAAAATTGTTTCTTAATTTAATCTGTGTGGTGGTGGTCGACTTATATAAATATTATGCAATAGCCTTAATCGCTACCCAACAGTCGAGGCAATGTAACCCAGATATTGATGGTTCGACCCTAGCCTGACTGTCTGGTATGTTTTCCTTTATCTATATCAAAACAATGAATTTCTATTATAAATCATATAGAAGCGGAGTTTCAAACAAATGATTGTATTGAAAATGTAGATTTATCAACTGTATTTTAAATTATATATTCCTCAAAAAAGTATAAAACATTATTTATTCCATACATTATATAAATCTGACAAGCATGTGTACTAATAGCAGCAAATAATTTTGTCTATACTGCGTAAATTTAATTAACATTTATCCTCTTCTGCTGTAGGTAGGAGAGATTTGTGTTGTATATTGTAATATAGGTGCCATATATACATCAGGATAGGATTTAAAATAATAGTAAAAATTAATTATATATTGATTAAAACAAAATTTAAGAAAATGGCGCTCACATCTTTCAGAAGCGTACGTTACTAAAAAAGTTTCAAACTTATATAAAGACGTTGGTATATAAAAATTCATAATTTCCAAAAATTGGGAAGCCTGCATTCCTAGTGGACGATCGTTCAATGCTTACATGAACAAGTTCAAGACTTAACTCTATCGCAATTTCATTAATGTCTTAAATACTATGAAGCTTTAATCTATAGTTCTAAAAGAAAAACCTTACTTTTGAAAAAGGAACAGCTGCAGGGAGTTCAAAGCTAGATTGAAAAGCCGTATTAATGAGTGCCGTTTAATTGTTATAAAATTTTGCATATAGATATTATTATGTCCCATATGTTGCAAGAATATTCCAGGTGTTGGAGCAACCCAATGGTATAATTATAACCCTTCTCACACTAACAGATCCTCAATCATTGAGGTTGGCAGCCCTCAAACATGTTTGAACACCAAATTAAGGTAGCGTGTTTTACCAGACAGATCGACTACACGTAGCTGCTAATCAGTCTTCCGACGAAAGGGAACAACTTCAGCGCAAAAGCGCCAGAAATAGAAAAATGGTGGTCGGACAAAGAGTGCCATTAATATCTCATCAGGGAGCATGGAACTGGAATGATGAATGGCACAGTTCCGGACAGAGCAGGAGGATTAACGTAACGATCCAGCAACGGACCCATTTGCATGAATAACACTGCGACATCGGTTAAGAGGCAATTTTAACAGGGCTTCAGATACTGAATTGACCCAAGCAGTTGTTTCTTAACTTTATACCTTTGAAAGATAACAGGGCTTATGAAGTGCTCTGGCATATCTGGAGATAATATCAGTTTTCGCATATGCTAGGCTTATTGGGAAATAATAGAGAGAAAAATTTACAGATTTTTCGCTATTTTTTAATGTAAAACTTACAAATTGCTGAGTCAGGAAGTTTAAGGCCTCCAAGTTGGTTAAAAAATATAGTTAAAATTCGCTCTTCTTATTTGAGGAATAATGAACATGTGTGGATATTATTTATAAGATGATTTAGCGTAGCACTACGCAGATAAAATTTCTAAGCGGAAGTCAAAGTTATATAGGTAAAGTTAAAAAGTTCGTTTCAACGTGATTTTCGGAAGGACTTGGCCATCTTTCTTCCGAAATATGAAGAAGAAATATAATATTGAGGATTATTAGTTAAATGTTATAATATTGAAGTTGTTGTGTGGTTATTGTGTTGCCAGATTTTCTGCAAATGTTTATTTAATAGACCCTTTCGAGCCTGGAAGGGTCCATTACATTAATTTCTAATTAATTATTCACCCATATTTAGCAATTCAATATCAACGCCATAGCAATACGCATTATCACTAATTTAATACTTCTTTTCTGAATTTCGGAGGAAATACTGCCAATTGTCTCTGAACAGTAAGCGACAATTAACTTTTCACCTTTACGCTTATGTCGTTGACTTCCACGTATAAATATCTTAATTTGTTATTATCAGCATGTTCAACCATTATCTTTCCACAATGATTAACCAGAAAAGTGCCATTCATATATGTTTGACTTCCCTCAATATATCTAAAGGAAATATATCACAGTTAAACATTATCTATACAGACTTATAAGATAGTATATTGCCTTTAGCAGGATAAACAATTTCCATATTTGCCAAATATTGGTTAGAAACTTTCAAACTACTTTTATGCCTTGATTTTCGTGTGGAAATAAAATATGGATAATATTTTAAGTACTCTATAAACATAGGTGTGCAGCTCAAAGTGGGTTATAGGTTCAATTGGAGGGGGGATGAGGACGGCGTCTCTTTTTCTCATAAACAAAAATAGCTCTAGTTTGAGCTACTAATACGTGGGTGTCAAATTTATTTGTAATAAAAAAATCCCCCACGAAAAACTCACAAAAATCTCGCCCCGGTGGCTTTGTGTGTTGACCAATATTTGGCAATTGTGTTATCCCTGTGAAGGGTAATAATATCTTACATCCTCAATTGCGGTTACAGAGCTACAACTCATATATTCCTATGTTAAATATACAACATTTTATTGTTAAAACCTGATCAACAACCCCCTGCATACACCAATGACTAAAAGCATCACTTTAGAACTCTTGGTATACTATAAGCTCTAGCTGGAGCTTGCAGACGTGTGTACCGTAAAAAATCATTTATCCATACACTTCCGTATGAAGTTTTCTTCAAGCGTCTTCCAAACGTGCCTATTTTGAGCAATTTATTTCAATGTGCTGCTACAACCCGTTTTCCTATTTAATTTACTCATATAGAATGGGCGCGTTTCTTTGGTCGTTTATAATCCAATTGATAATTTCAGTTGTCCGTCGTTGCTCAATACTTTTTGCGATATTCCGAACTTATTGCTATTTCAAATATTTACTTTAACCGTGCTAATCTATAACTATAATCTTTCTAAAAAACTCTGGTAATTTTGTAATTTGAAGGCCAAAAATATACACCAATAAAATCTACCATGAATTTGCACTAAATATTTTAAAATTTAACGAAGTAAAAATTTAAGTCATAATTAAATAAATTTAATGACATTGATTTTAAGTCATGAACAGCGAAAGTAGTATTTAAGTTTAAAAATGTCCTCTTTTATTCGCTATATATGATAATTTTAGACTTTATATTGATTTTTAGTAAGAGAAACTGTTGACTCCTCCTGTTCATTCGCTGAAAATCTTATTTCTGTACGTCGTATATTTATTTTAACATATTTTAAAAAATAAAATTTTTTGACAGTTCTGTATTTTGCACTCGACCTAATATATGATACACAATTTTATATTAAATTGTGTAGTTTGAAATGATACTAAAAGGAGGAGGATATCCGCTGGAGAAAGAAAACCAATATAATAAAGATGGATCTGTTTAAATTTCAAAGAAAACCAATTTAGATTCGGGAGTAAAAGTCGTAAAATCAACATATTGATAGCAAAGTATCTGTTACAAAATTTTATACAAAGAAAAAGACCTCGTTACGAAGTATTTTCACAAAGCAGCATTCTTTCCAGTCGAAACATTTTGATAGAGGATATGATAATTGCAGATATACCACTGTTTAAGGGCCAATAATTGAATAAAAGAGAAATGAAAAAATTGGGAAGATATATCATTAGCTACACAAAATATCACCGATTTTCCTCCTGTGATGTTCACTGTACCAAAATAAGTGTAAAATTATCGGCAAAGTGCAAAAAACACATTTTCGAATAAAATTAATAAAATTAAAATTTTGTAATGCTTAGATAAAGTAAGTTTAATCTATTTACATATATAAAATAACGTACCAATAGTTTAACGCGTTTGTTGACAATTTATCATAAACTTGATGTCATTATTTTTAAATATGATAATTATGAAAATATTTTTTCGTCATGATTTATGCTAATTTGTATTTAGCGATTTGATGTTAATATTTTATAATTAACGTTATTGGTGGTTCAAAAATCATATTTAATCTACAAGTCAAATTCAATATTTTAACTCATAAAATTAGAATCTATTAACCTAAATAATATTCTAATTGATGTACAGTGACCGATAGCACTAATATTTAATTACGTGAAAAAATTCACTATTATTGATTACTATGAGATAATATTCATAATAATTTATAATCAAGTATTTCATCTGGATTATTTAGTACTTATTTATAATTCTACGGCCATTCAAAATCATAATCATTGAATTCGATGAATGATTGCATTGTTCTACAGAGTTTCAATTTCATACTTTGATAATTATTCGTGTATTGCGGATATTGGCACTCGGTACACTCTGAAGCCGAGAATAAAATATAAAGAAATGCAGTGTTACTTGGCACAACATTTCCGCAAAATAGTCGAAAGAATGCTACGTGGTTTGGTCATTTCTACTTCCCCATTTTCTATTTATGAAGCGGACAACGCAAGCAAAGAAAAAGAGGATGCTCTTTCATCTTAGGTGGAAGAGGAAACTACGTCCGCAATTTAAGGATGTTGCCAACTTTTACTCTGAATTTTTGGCCCTCTTGTGAATATATCCAACGTTTCTGATGAATAAACCATGATGGGCGATGCTTTATAAATTTTTTTGTTGCTTGTCTCTTTTGTATCCTTTCACTGATGACATTTCTTTTATTCTTTAATGTTGTTTTTCAGAAAATTACATCCCAATTTCCCATTATGATAGAAAAAAGATCAAAACCCATCATTTGGTAGAAGAATGACGAAGAGAAATGTGACATATTTTTCTTCAAATTTAGGAACAGATTAAGATTAAAACACGGTTCGTCGAGTTCGGAAAGCTTAGCAAGCACTTATACTTATGTATTATTTCTAATGTGAAGTGTTATCTATTTGTGTTTTATTTAGACCATGTCCACATGTATAAATCTATCGAAATACAGCAAATCCAGTTATTTCGTCACCTTATACGACCGGGTAAAAACGACGAATTAAGCGGAATGACGAAATAACAATTATTAGGAAGATTGCACACGAATTCCCAAAAATTTCTTTATTTAAGCAAATCAGAATATATGTTTTATGTATTTTATATTTAGTGCATATATTATTTTTAATAAACCCCGACTTTTATGTAAATAAATAAAATAAACACATACCTCCTTTAGCATTTTATTTATGCACCCCAAATCCATTTTTTACATAGTGTCAAAATAATTATGAATATGGGTTTGGGTATGGTGACACTTGTGACAACGAAACAGTTTTTTATTCTAGTTCGATTAGTTTTTTGAAATCGGTATAATTTGCGTCCTTAATGGACACGAAATGTCTCAAATTGTTTATGGCAGGGAACGTATCATTTTCCGTTACACTGGGCTAATCTTTTTAGTCAAGCTTGTAGAAAAAAAAGGTGAATTAATTCGAAATCAACGAGAAAAAGAATGCCTTGACAAGGAATTGGTTATCTTCGCATCCTCTTGTCAATCACGAACCTGAAAGCAATGAAAAGCCCGTAGATGGTCATTCTAGACCAGATATATACTATATATTAGGATAAAAACCGACCTTTTCTCTAATAAAAGGACACTCAGCGACAAAAGAATTCGTTCTCGAAGGTGAAGTTCAAAATAGCAAACAAAAATGAAAAAGGGTTGGGTTGGGGAGTGAAAGTCCTAAAGAAGAACACGAAATGATGGACTAACGAGGTTTAGGGTGGGTGCATGACGATTTAAACGGGATTTCTTAACATGGTTGTCTATTCACAACTGCCGGGAATTACAAAATATGACGAATAAGCGGGGTGACGAGTTAACGAGATTTCACTGTAGTGATAAAGAAGTCACGTGATAGGAAGACCTCCTCTGACGTAGGGATGATGAATTCTTCTCTCGTGATATTTAGTCGAGTTCAATTAAAATGTTCCCGAAATCGCGCATCATCTATTCTCCCCACCCTAGTTCTATGTTTAGTTCTCCAGTCGATGATAGTTCAGATTCCTCGTAAAGTTGTGGGTCAAAACGCATCATGACCTTACCTGTCATTACGCCGTAAAAGCCAAATAAACGGAACAGGATATATCTACGGTTATATATTAAGACATTAAACAACTCACGTGACTCTAATGACGTATTGCTTACCGAGAAGGAATATTAATAACACTATAATAAAAAAATTAATCTTACAAATCTTTCTTCTATGGGAGAGTTCAAGTATTACATAAGTACTTTGGGGGGATGGTGTTGCTGCTGTTGTATTTACTTTCCTACGTTAACCAATGTTAATTTTTGCTTACCGGGAGCTATAAAATAACCAAAATATTGCATATGTAATACTTGCTCTCATCTTATGGAAAGCTAAATGTTATATTGCGGAATGTGGTATTTCTGATATTGATTGGAAAGTAAAGAAATTGATGGGGTTTCTGCATGACATTGAAAATCAATAGGATCTTCAAATCATGGAAAAAAAAGTGAAAGGGAATTTAGAATTTTTAAATTTATAATCTACGATCGTCAAATAAACTTAAGCATATATATTTTGAAACAAAACCTATATAGTAAAATTATACTTTTGAAGACGAACAGATGTGCGGGACATTTTCCGTGAATCTTCTAAAGCAGTTTCCTTGAAATAAATTAAAGACAGTTGACTTTATTTTTTAAAAACTTAAAGATCTGTTTCGTACTTTTATACATAATTACTTGTTTTATATCTTATTCAAATTTTTAAAAATATTGTTCAATAATTTTGACCCTGTAAATTTTAAAAATTTCGATTATAGGTGTATACAAGTTAATTTACTTTAGGTTATGATTTCTTATTCGTCAAATATTTTAATTTCGCGAATAGACGTATGTAGCCTAACTTAAAAAAAAAACTAACTTTTAAGCTATTAATTTATGCAAATAAATAATATATAATTCAAAATATATAAACTTAATTTGCGTTCACGCACATATTAAAATATATTCCAGACAGAAATTTCTAAAATTTCCGAATTTCCATTGATAAACGTTCAATAAACCGTATAACTACCTTAAAAGCGGAAATATAGTCGAAGTTATATATATATATATTAATACCTCCTGTGGCCTAACTAAATAAAATGCTGATATTTGATATTTTGTCAGTTAAATATTATATCTTTTCTCTTAAAAATTGTTATCCGAAAGCTTACACACGAAAACAAAAACATTAAATTTATGGATCTTGCTTCCGAAAAGAAACTTTTTACATCAATTCTCATAGAAATTCGAGAACTTTTTGGAAGAAAATTCTAAGAAAGTTTAATTTTACTCCTGGGAAGAGCGTTACCAGTTTCTCTAATTGCAGTGCCGTAAGTTTCTTTTTATTTTACAGAGCTAAAACGAAAGAATAACTTCTAATTTCGGATATTTTACACGTATTGAGTATTTTTACTTGTGAGAAAAAGTTCCAAACCTGTATGCAAAGCACGTACAGCTTTTTCTTCTCTTTCGTAAAGCAACGAATTGGTGCTATGAAAATCAAATTCTTGATATTTAATAGGTTTTCATGAATTTGCAAATTAGTTTCTCTGAGTATTAGGTATATTTCGTTAAATAATAGTTAAGCGTAAATATATATTTACTATATTATTATGAGTACTTTGTATTATAAGTTGCAATTAAATAATATGAATTTATTCATTGTATTATTATATATTTTGCCTTTGAAAGTGCAGCATGTTTGTTGTGTGCACGAAGATGAAATACCTAGTAATGTTAGAAATGCAATTTACATAAACTTATAATAGCATAATAATGTTATTTTGTATACTTACAAATACGCTATGAGCTGAATTTGCACTTTTTTACAATATTTAAGACACCAGGTGTAAAGACATGACCTAAATAAAACAGCAATACGGAAATTGCAAGCAATCCAATGGAGAATGTAACGGCTTGGAATAAGTAGGAGGGATCGAGAAAGAAATACTTGGATTAGAGAGCAAACGAATGTAAATAGCATTTCCATCAAAATAAAAACGTTGAAATGGCAATGTGCTGTGCACATCGCAAGAAGAACTGGCCAACGATGTAGAATTGAAAATTTTAACTGGATTCCAAGAGACGATATAACACTTAAGAAACTCTTCGACTCAGTGATTAGATTAGATAAGAAAACAGGTTGGAGTGATATGGAAAGGATTTTTTTTTCTCGGAATAGACTGGTATGGAAAGCGTTTGAAAGGACTTTCAGTCACTCAGCAGGGCATGGATAATGGTTGAATATGATGATACCATATTGCAAATCATTTTCTATAATTGTATATTTAACACTTATTGGAAACATTGTTTTTGATAATATTCAATCAATCTTTAAATGCTATTTCCCTAAACGAATCAATAATAAATCAAACTGCAAAATGCAATTTGTAAGTTATATTGACGGTTTGGGCTAGGGCAGAATCGGAGAGATAACAAAGGTAACAGACGTGTTATGAAAAACACTTTGTCAAACCGGGATGGTATAGAATAAATAGAAGAGAATAGAATAAAATTGAATAGAATAGAATGAAATAGAATAGAATAAAATAAAATCGAATAAAATAAAATTGAATAGAATAAAATAAAATAGAATAAAATAGAATAG
>QLNU02015270.1:18198781-18215871 GCA_006491805.2 Dysdera silvatica
AAGGTTTACTCATTGTCATTTTGATGTTGATATTTTTCTTCGAAAATTTCCGCAGTTCATTTCTTTGTGGGCAGTTTAGAAAATACTGAGATGACATTATCGATATCCAAGTTGTTATTTTTGCTCTCATTAATTTTTCCCCTTTTCCAAAGTTATCTGAAGTTATCCGGAGTGGCACTTGAATTATCAATATGTAAACGAAGACTAAATTACATTGTCGTCTGCGAGTATAAGATAGGATCAAAAATTGATGATTTTTCTGGGATGCGGACTATCCGGGTGACGGTTTATCTTGACTTTGGTGTATGTAAATAATATAGTAAAGCTTTAAGCTCTAAAACGTATATAAAAATATACAGTATATAAAATACTGCACAAAAGAAGAGAGAGAGAGAGAGAGAGGTCAGTATGCGATGTGTTTTAACACAAAAATATACGTGCAGTTACATTTTGGTGCTGTTTGCTGTTCCATTCATTCATATTTTTCTTACTCTAAACATATGCGTGCAAAGTAAAGTTACAAAAGAATTTGTTAAAGAGAATTTTTAATAATTCATGCTAAACTTAAATAGGTAAATTCCACATAAGTCAAATGAAAATTTTACATGTTCATAACGGACAGAAAAATCACAGAAAATTTCTCTTTGCTTTCGTTTTGTAATAGTTTCTGATGGAACGTAAATCGAATAGTGTTTATGTGCAATCTTTGTTTTTTGTCATGCCTCATTATTTTGATTTTTCTCTGTCGCGAAATTTTTGAAATTTCTAAGGCATACAAATGCTTCTGCAACCAAAATTATTCTTAAAATATGAAAGGAAAAAGAATTGAACCATTAAAAGACTTTACGGAAGAAAATTAATTTAAATATCTTATTTTTGAATGAACGCTCTAGTTTTAGTATTTCAAATAGTAGACAAAAGCAAGCGGTTTTAAAAAAAAAAAGTACGAAATTTTCTTTTTTAATTTTTAGGAAATTATATTAGAAGACGATCGAAAAGTTGTAACTTATTGGTTCAAGGAAACCGAATTCTTACTTAATAATTAATACTTAATACACAATATTTTTCAAGATTAATTTATTCTTGTATTTTTTAGCAACCCTATTTTGACAGAAGCATGAACACAAATATACGAATAAATATATTAACATTACAAATTAATACAAGTTTAATTATGTTAATTAATAGAACAAAACGTAAGTGTATATATAAATACATTAATTTATATAATATGAGACTAAAGGTTTGGTTCGTGTTTGCCTGGGTAGCTCATGTAAAGATGGAGTCTAACAAAGCTCACACCACCAAGGAAATTTTAGTTATATAATAAATACCCAGGTATATATTTAACATTGTAAATAAATGATTTTTGTAACAGGCCAAGGGAAAATGAAATAGTACTTTATATACAATTTTACACCATATTTTTATAATTAAACTTTTACGTTTAATATTTATTTAATAAAATATAACCAACTCATTTATTGTTTAAATCAACAGATTTTTTTATATTGGCCAAAAATGTGGCAACGATAGATATTAAATTACTTGTAAAGGAAAGATATGGATTTAATATTAATTTTGGTTCATCCTAAAGGATGTTCTTATTTTATCAACAACACATTTTCAGGTAATCAGATATGTAACAAAAACGACTTTTATTGCTAAAACTTTATGTTTCGATTCGAGCTGTGCGAATCATCATCAGAAGAGGTTAAATTACATGAAAAACTTTTGAGAAAATTGTAGAATATACGTAAGTTGCGGAAACAGTATAAATACGTTGAAATAAATTATTATGAAATTTTAGAGATGAATATAAAAGCCAAAACAGAAGGAAATGAAATCGAAAAATAAAAACTGATATTCACACGTTACAGTTTTGTTAGAATGGGTAGCCAAGCAACAGGAATGGTTTTTTTGCATCTATTGAAATTATTAGGAGGCCTAATGGTCTCTATTGGTTCTTTGTATACTCTAGGCAAACAATTAGTTGATTTTGCAAGAACTTTAGTATGGTCAAAAAGGATTAAATGGTTATTTAAAATTGAATGTTCTGCTATTGCCGATTTTGTTATCTGTTTATTCCTCACGAGGCTTTCATGCTCCCGTTTTCGGCACGCAGTGGATCGACCTGCTTGCCCGATGTATACCTGTCCACAAAAACAAGGAATTTGGATGGGATATACAACAGGAATTTTGTATGGATCCACAGGTTCTTTAGCAGAACGTAGGAAATTAAAAATCTTGTTTTTTGGAATAAATACTGTATCGATATTGTCTCAAAAGTAAACGGCCAATACGGTCAGTGATGTCGTTATAAACGGTAGGAAGTCTTTAATCTCATTTCTTTTAAAAGGAATACGGTCAGGAATTAGGTACGGGAAATGGGTAACCATTTTCTTTCAAAATGTCACTAAGAAAATTGAGTTCATTCTGTAAAACTGTTTTGTTACTGCAAATAATATTGTCTCGTTTGAACAATCTGTCGACGACAGTCCATTTTTTGGGAAGGGTGATGGTGCGATGTAGCATGAAGGTATCTGTTTGTATGCGTAGGATTCCTGTAAACTGAAAAAAGTAAGTTATTGTTTCTTTGCTTAATGACTAAAACGTCAAGAAATGGCAGTCTATTATCACATTCAACCTCCATGGTAAACTTAATTTGTTGGTGGATGTTATTGATATGTATTAAACATTCTTGTAACTTTTCTCTTCCATGAGGCCAAACCACAAATCACATATCTAAGCCATTTAGTGGGTTTCAATGGTGCACTTGATATCGCTAACTATTCAAATGCTTCCATGAAAAGATTAGCTATAGAGGAACTTAAAGGATTCCCCGTACGACTACGCCATCCATTTGCTCATAGAATTTGTTGTTCCAGGTGAAATGGCTACTCCTGAGGCAAGTGACAAATAATGAAACTCTATCAACATTGAATAAGTTTTTAAGAATTATTATGGTGTCCGGAATAGGAATATTGGTAAATAATGAAACCACATCAAAACTCACTACCGTATCTTTGGAAGATAATGAAAACTTTTTTATGATTTTTACAAAATGGTCCAAATTTTTTATGAACGACTGTGTTTTTCCTATGTGGTTTTTAAGAAGTTAACTTAGAAATTTGGGTAGGTTATATGTGTGAAAGAATCAATTGAACACATACTAAGTCTTAGCGGAACATCCTTCTTGTAAATTTTAGGAAGACCATACAGACGAGGTGGTATTGATTCCTTGGATGTAAAGCGATCCACCCATTGGTTATCTAAAGCACGTTTGTAAATTTGACTTGATTGTTCTAAGGAACATGTAGGATCCTTTTTGAGTAAGTTGTAATTTCCTTCATTTAGAAGATTTTGTGTTATAATCAACAGAATTGAGTACAAGGGAATCATTTCCTTTATCTGCAGTAAGAAGCACAATTGACAAATCATTTTTTATTTTCTTTAAATCCAAAAATTCATATTTTGTGATGTAACTGTTGGGAAAAGAGGGTTTTTTTTAATATAAGAAATAATCTTTGTCAAATTTCCTCTTTAACTGACAGAGAGAGAAGGTGAATAGCTGTTTCAATATTCTCAATAATATAGTCAGTAGGAATCTGTTTCGGCGTAACAGTGAAATTAATCCCCTTGGAGAGAACAGATATGGCGTCAGTTGAGAGGACTTGATTTGACAAGTTAACTACCGTACGTTCTTTTGCCATAGATATAGATCTTTTGCTAGAATTCTTATGTTTTATATAAGGTTATAAAGAAAGAAATTTAGACATTTGTTTTGAACTGCTTTCTCTTCTTCCTTTGAGGATTTTTGAAAGGAAACATCATCAAGAACATTCCAAATCATCGGACATAGAACAGACGAAAGTTTTATGTGTAAAACATAAAGCAGTCTACTTACCTGGTCTAAACGACGGCGAGCATCTTGAAATCTTCTACGTAGTAACGCAGAATTGGCTCGGGAATAAATGCTTCTAGCCTTTTCAGTATGAAAGTTCTCCTTAGTTCTAATGGAATTTGGAACACAGTTATGATCACGGCAACGAGAAAAAAATGCTAGGTCTGCAAGTAGTTTGACGTTTTTGATTCCCAGATGATCAAATGATTTGCAAGCTTCTGAGGTTTCCTTCCCGTACAGGAAGTAAAGTACCTTCTGTAGGGAACGAAATCTCTCAATCAACTTCTTAAAGACCACATAGGAAAAACACATTCGTTCATAAAAATTCGGAACATTTTGTAAAAATCATGAAACTGTTTTCAGCATCTTCCAAAGATATCGTAGTGAGTTTTAATGTGCGTTCATTATTTACCACAATATTCCTATTCCGGATACCATCATAATTCTTACAAACTTATTCAATGATGATACAGTTCAATTATTTGATATTTGCCTCAGGAGTCTTTATTTCACCTGGAACAACAAATTTTATGAGCAAATGGATGGCGTAGCTATGGGGAGTCCTTTAAGTTCCCCTATAGCCAATCTTTTCATGGAAGCATTTGAAGAGTTAGCGTTATCAAATGCACCATTAAAACCCACTAAATGGCTTAGATATGTGGATGATGCTTTTGGGATTTGGCCTCATGGAAGAAAAAAGTTAGAAGAATTTTCAATACATATCAATAGCATCCACCGACAAATTAAATTTGCAATAGGCGTTGAATGTGAGAATAGACTACCATTTCTTGACGTTTTAGTCACTAAGCAAAGCAACAATAACCTACTTTTTTCAGTTTACAGGAAACTTACGCATACAAACAGATACCTTCATGCTACATCGCACCATCACCCTTCCCAAAAACGGACGGTCATTGACATATTGTTCAAACGAGACAATATTATTTGCAGTAACAAAACAGTTTTACAGAATGAACTCAATTTTCTTAGTGACATTTTGGAAGAAAATGGTTACAATCAACATTATATTCACAAGTGTTCAAGTCCAAAACTGAAGCCCATTTTTCATACCTAATTCCTGATCATATTCCTTTTAAAAGAAATGAGCATAAAGCCTTCCTACCATTTATAAACTATGTCACTGACCTTTTACTTTTGAGACATAATATTGATACAGTATTTATTTCAAAAAACAAGATTTTTAGTTTCCTACGTTCTGTTAAAGAACCTGTGGATCCATACAAAATTCCTGGTGTATATCCCATCCAAATTCCTTGTTTTTGTGGACAGTTATACATAGGGCAAACAGATCGATCCATTGCGTGTCGAAGACGTGAGCAGGAAAGCCTCGTGAGGAATAAACAGATAACAAAATCGGCAATAGCAGAACATTCAATTTTAAATAAGCATTGGTACTTCCTTATTATAGCGGCCCATATCCACCGTTGCCAACTGAGATAAAATTGCCAAAATAGTAGAGAAATCTAAGCGAGTATATTGCATATTAATTAATTAAGATTCTTCGATGAAAATTAATACTTCTTTCACGTAATTAGTACACTTGCCAGAATCACAGGAACCGAATTTTGGGAGACACCCGCTCGTCGCTTCGTGACTCGTGACCGTTCAGGTGATATTCGATGTGCACTACCTGAATCAGTAAAAGTCTGAATCAATATTATGTTGCAACTTGGGAATCTTGGCGCAATCCTAAAGTCGCCAAATAAAGTCGGGGGCCGCTATAATAAAGAAGTACCTAACCATACTAAAGTTCTTGCAAAATCAACTAGTTTTTAGCTTAGATTATACAGAGAAGCAATAGTGATCATTAGGCATCCTAATAATTTGAATAGAGGTGATAAAAAAACCATTCCCTTTGCTTAGGTAATGATTTGCAAAAATTAGATTTGTAACGCGTGAATATCCGTTTTTATTTTTCGATTTCATTTCCTTCTGTTTTGGCTTTTATATTCGTCTCTAAAATTTCATAATAATTTATTTTAACGTATTTATACTGTTTCCGCAACTTACGTATATTCTACAATTTTCTCAAAAGTTTTTTATTTAATTTAACCTCTTCTGATGATGATTCGCACAGCTCGAATCGAAACGTAAAGTTTTAGCAATAAATAATCTTTTTGCTATACAGCTGACTATCTGAAAATTTGTTGTTGATTATTATAATGGGCTGTGAAAGTGTACGTGAAACAATGTTCTTGTTTCTTTGACTTTTCGCTTTGGTTACAAAATAGTCGAAGCACTGCCACACTAATGGCGATCTTGTGCATAGAAAGTCTCATATATGCTCCCAAGTGAGGGAATGATTGAGGCCTGTAGTTTAGTTGGTATTAGATTATATGCATATTAGATATTTCTCTCCTAATGGCCTTTCAAGTTTGAGTGAGTATCTCTGATATAATTCTATTTTATTTTTGTCAATATGTTTTTATAAACATAATTGTAATATGTTAAACATAATTTATACTTCAAGTTATGAAGTATAAATTATGTTTTTGCATAGAGTCAATTTCTGTATTTTCATAAACGTAAAAATTAAGATAAGGAACAATTCAAGGAAATGTAAAAAATATCAGATAATTTTTGCCAGAGGTTGTATTCTTAGTCTTATTAAATGAAAATGTATGGTTGATTGTCTAAAAATTCTCTATAATAGAAGACTTGCGAAGTTTGCATTTCCTTGTATAAGTATAATGGTTTTTTTTTAAATTTTGGACGAGTTGCACAGTGTGTTTTGCCAACACACAAAATTCATAAATATCTCAGGAATTTGTCGAGAATCGTGTCTTAATTTTGCAGTGCTTATTTTATTTGTTGCAGATTTGGAGAAAGGAACTTAAAATTAAACTTTAAGGATTGGAAGAGACATTAAAGCCGACTTGAAAAGAAAATGGAACGAAAATTAGGAAAAATGGAATAACGAAGCTCTCCTAAATAGCGTGTGTACTTTAAAAAAATTGAGTAATCGGTTTAAACTCGGAAAATTTTATAAATGTTTGATTAAACAGTGATGATGTGAATGTAATCTAGACAAATAAATATCAGTATCTAAGGGAGAGAGAATTCAGTTCTTTAAAAAGACCTTTCTTTATGAATGAAATTTTAAAACCCTAGAATACCTACCAAAAATGAGCTTATGTTTTGTCATTGAATGTGAGCTAGTAACGCAATAAGTGACATTGTATTCGTGAAGTAGCTCATATTGCACTAGTTCGGTTTAGCACCCAAGGATAGTGCGGATAGGAAGATGCAATTCTATTCGCTTTCGCATCGAAATTGAACAGAAATATCCATTGAATTGAAAATTTGAGTATTATGTAAACAAACCGATGTTTTTTTCATGGACTATTTCGAAGGTGTTGGCAACATACCGGACTTAAATTTGAGCTTCGCCGAATGGAACCTATTTTATTTCACACATATTGCATTCAGGTGTTGGACAGTAATGTTTATAAAGAACTGCTCGCTGCTAGGCAGACCGTTTGCTTTCAAGAAGGAGAGCAGGTTTTTGTAACACAAATTTCAGTCAATTAGCTGTAGCTAGTTTCTGTCAGTGATTCCTTAAACTAGTCTATTTACTCTGCTAAAGCCGGTTGTGATCCTGCTGAAATCGTTAGCCAAATTAAAACTGTCAACTAAGTTAATGTTGTTAGTTTCATTATTCAGTAAGTAGAAATTGTGCGAACAGGGCCCAATCATGCTTTTGCGGGGCCCTAAGCGAGGCACATATTTGCGGCCCCTGCCCTCACAAAAATTTTTATGTGTCCTTAGTAGTGAGCCGAGCCCAGTTCGGAGGGATATCGTATAATTGGATCCATTATAAGTTGGATAGGTAAATAATAATAACAAATGTACAATCAGCAAATTGTACACATAAAATACTGTTTGACAACAGTTATTTCAACACTGGCATAAGGTTTAAAACACGATGTTTTGAGAGCCAACTGTTCTCTTTGTCAAATGAAGGCAGAAATTCTGCCATCACTTGACAAAGGAAGCAGTTGGCTCTTGAAACATCGTGTTTTAAACCTTATACCAGTTTTGAAATATCTGTTGTTAAGCAATCTTCTGGTGAAACTTTGTATTGTTTTGATACAATACTGTTGCCAGAACAAGCTACAAAATAGCTAAATCTAGCCATATTAAGGCAAAATTTTCCCTGTTCAAAGAGTTTTGATGCTGGGATATATTGTGATAATAAATTTTGTTGAATTTTTTTTCTGAAGGTAACGAAAATAAGCAAAACCACACTCAGCCATCACACATACGCTGATGAGAAAAGACTTCAAAAATAAAATTTTCTGTATTTTTTATAATAGTGACATTATAAGCAGTCTTTAATAGAAACTAGGGATGGGACGAATATTCGGCTGGTATTTGGCCTGTATTGCTAGTAACTTTATATGAAGTTGTGCTATTAGTAATTTGTTCAGATTTATAAGGTCATATGCTGTCTAATTATCAGCATTATGACCATTTTCAGATATCATGATTTTATAACCAAAAAAGTAGGCCTACTTTTACTTAACGACTAAGGTATACACTAATAACTAATGATGTCACCAGCGAAGGAAATTTGATGGTCTAAAAGGACCACCTTGGTTAGCCACTGGTGGCCGGAAAAACAAACCTGGTGGACACAAGTTAAAATTGCCATATTTGTACTTCTGCTGATTATTATTCCATATATGTATGCCTTTATGCAAAAACAGCAAAACAAGCACTAAATTATTTGCATTTTTATTGTCAGATGTTGAAAACAGTATATACTCAATTTTAATAAGAAAGAAAATTATAGAAACCCCCAAAATTAAATTGCTTTCTGCGTGCTGATTTGCTTTTGCATAAAGTTTAACGTTATTAGTTAAATTATTCAAGACACTTCTTTCTCAGTTACATCGATTTTATTTTAATTTGTCTTTGAATTAACTTGTGCCCTTTCAATTCTACATAGAACAGGAGACAAATTTATCGTCCATGTTTATGATTTTGGCGACGATTGGTTAGGAGTTGGCGACAATTTTCACTTTGTCGCCATCCCTACTGATAACTTTTTTCATTAACAATAAATTACACCTTGTTAAATTTAAAAATTCCATGCAAAAAGGTAAGGCATATAAATAATAAAAGTTTAATTTTGAAGAATTAAAAATTAGGTTATAATTTGATCTCAATTTAAACACGAAAAAAAAAAAGAAACTAAATGTTGCGAATGTGCAAATAAAAGTCGTCTCCGATTGCAGAAAGAGCACTTACAATCTCATTATATCCCCAACTTTGATACAACAACTGATACTGCTTTCACAGCATCGGCAAACTGTAGACCATCTAGTTTGGGAGCGATTTTTAACTGATAGGCATTTACTTGAAAAATGTAACACTAGTATGTTCCACCTATTGGTCGATGCGGAGAAGTTATATAATCCTTGAATAACATCAAAATATGACATCACCACATGACAGCATTCAACAGCGTTCGTTCCAACCAGATTTAATGTGCGAGGAGTACACGGAATACATAAAGCCAATGGGCACATAATTTTGATTCGAGCTTGCAGTCCTGAATGTTGTCCAGACATATTACAGGCATTATCGTAGCATTGCCCGCGACAATTTTTCAAATCGATATTCAAGCGTTCAAACTCAGATGTAATAACATCACACAAATTGCCAGCACTATGTCCATGAATGGGTACAAATTCGATAAATCGTTCAATGGGAATACCATTTGGAGAAACGTATCTCAACACAATGGATAGTTGGTCGATATGTGATATGTCGGGAGTTGAATCAATTATCAGACCAAAATATTTTGCGGCCCTCGCTTCTTTCAAAATTTCCTGCATCACTCGTTCGGACATTATTTCTGCCAGTTCTGCCACGATTGTTGAAGAGAGATAGTTAGCACTTCACCTACCAATATTTGCATTTTTGTTGAGGAAACTTTCTAAAAAAGGATCAAGGCTGCTGATTGACTCGATTAAGCCCAGGAAATTTCTATTGTAAAGAGGAAATAAAGTATAATTTTCTCCATATAAGGCGAGCCCACGTTGGGCTAATAATTTGATGCAGCCCACAGCTCTCTGAAGAACATTTTGCCAATGTTTTCTTTCTTTTTCAAATTCTGCAACCATTACACAATCAATACACTCAACAATTTTTGATCTTACTGATAACGAGCATATGGCTTCTCTGTGAAGAATTGAATTTTCATGTCACTTAAACGTTGAGCCACATTTCTCCAATCCTTAAAGCCTTCATGACACAAAGCTTCTCATTTTTCGTAAATAATTTGCACACATAGCAAAATAAAGCTCTTTTGGTTGGAGAACAAATCAAACAATCTCTACAAATAGTTTCGTAGTCTTTCTTTCTGAGGAAAAAATGTGTTTATCTTAATGTTCTTGCTTTCACTCCTATAGTTCTTGCTGAGTTACTAATGCATTCATTATGTTGGCCAAGCTGATGACGACCGAAATATTCACGCAACACATCGGTTCCATGCATTGGCCATAAACCAGGATCGTCATTGAACTGATGATTTTCTACGTTTTCGTTGGAGAAATTGGGAATTTCACTCACTTCATTTTCTTCTTCTTCTTCCTTGGAACCCGTCGGCCTTTCGCTGCATGTTGATGTTGGCATTGCTGGAATCTCGCTACACGTTGCCTCAGGTGAGTGAACTTGCTTAGATATAAACGCTAAAAGGGTGTTTTTGCTTTTTTTTATTTTTAATCAATTCTCTTGATTTTTTTTTCCTCTTCATATGGCTAAATTGAAATCGCCTCATTATTTTAAACAAGATTTAATCTAAATTAGCACGTTTAAAAGAAAAATAAAATGAACGGGTGAAAATAAAGACCGCGGTCACTGATTACAACGTAGCAATATGTAAATATTACGATTGTGTTGTGAAAACTTGTTGCTACAATCACGGTTAGGAATTTCTGAATGAAGCCTGTAATAATTATTATCGATATCTATGCATTCGGCCTTGACTTGCTTCTGCAAATTCTATTAGGAATTTTGGCCATGGGGACTTATACTCGGTATTCCCACGGCTGACAGTGAGTGATGGAAGAAATTTGTATTCGCCAGGGCAAAAGTTGAAAAAAAAAATTTTTTGCAATTATTATGCTGCAATTTTTTTTAGGAAAGATTTGGTAAAAATAAAAAATTTGTATATAAAAATGAAGTAAGATTTAGACTTTTTTTTTTGAGACCCCTAAAATTGTGGGGCCCAAAGCCCTGGCTTTGGACGCCTTTGCGGTGATCAGGCCCTGTGTGCGATGTTGTCGCTCTTTGTTTATTTACATAGTAGCTTAAATAGTATCCCTTACAGACAAAACCACATGACCCTTATAAAAATATATCTTAATCTTGCAGCGTATAGTTCATTACTCGCTTATATGAAACTATATAACGAATATCAAAAAAATATACTTATGTTTTGAACGATGAAATTTTTGTCTTTAAGTGCTTGATACAAAACATGATACAGCGCAGATTCAAATATTCATGTATTTTTATTTTTAAGAAATAGAGAATATTCGTCATAAATGGTAATTTCTTCTTCAGCTTCTCGGTTTTATTTATGAGTGAAAAATAGTGTATAAATTCTCTTTCTGTGGTTTTAACAAAATGTGTTCAAAATATTATATTGCAATAATTATACATTTCAAATTTAATCTAAAGCTAGGGCACTTCCATATTTTTGGCCACACTGCAGAGCAACCTAAAAATACGTTCGAACACTTCGAAGTTTCAAAAAGAGGAATTCGGAGTATTTGTCACAAAGAATTACTTCGTGTCTTTTGGACCACAATGGCGAACAAATTCGACTTGACAGAGTCATGGTTGCAATATCAACAGCAGAACCTCTTGGATCTGGAATTCGTATTTTAAATGCATCCCCCTCAATGCTTCAGTATTTTCATACCAACGAAGGAGACCCATTCATCCCTAGGTTGTCTCACACCCAAAAAGCGTCTTTTACATTCCCAATCCTGATCACGACTTCACCGCAGCCTACGAGCCAAGAATTTCTCTCACAGCAAGAATTTTACTTTTTCATTTTTTCTCGATATCTGTATAACAGGAAACAAGACAACAAGACACAGTCCAATGCTTCAGGAGAATGAGAAAGGAATGAACGAACCCTTTGGCCTTTTGAGTGAACAACGCTACAAAACTTATTAAAACACGAGTATGTTTGTAAACAGCTGAGGCAAAATTCCAATGATCTTCAATTTTGAAGAACAGCAATCACTCTCCATTAAATTGGGTAATTAAATTAAGAATGGAGTGAAGTATTTGTTTTATTTTCTAATAGAAGAAAATTTTCATGAAATTTTTTGCTCGATGTCAACAATCTTGCGCAACAAGAGTCAATCGTACCGTTCAAAACAAGAATATTTTATTTATCGGAAACTATTTCTCTTGTTCTTAAAGGAAAGTACTTAAAAATAGATTTTCTGATATTCTTAACCATTTTTTCTGAAAATTGAACACTTTATTAAGAGCTATAAAGGAAAACATTTTGAAAAGTTTCAGCCTTTAGGATATAACTCAATAGGTTTTTAGTATCGATTGTTTATTTCATTTTTAAGTGCCATACTTGAAATAATCCACGTGATATATTTTTTGAATATAAATTTGATATTTTTTTTGAAATATTCATTGAAACCATGCTTATAAAAGTTACTGAACAATCATACTCCGTTTTTAATGCTTTTTATATAAAAAATAAAAACTTATCCACACTTTATATAGAAAATTAGCATTTTTGCTCATTTGATTATATAAACTCTTCTAAAATACATAAAAAAATTATTCCTCAGTAAAATTGCAATAACTTTCATTCACTATTATTGAGTAAATACGTGCAGAAAAAATCAATATTATTCGTTGAAAATTGCATCGCAATGGATGTTTTGCGTAATGCAAAATTTCTCAGAAATTGGTTTTGAGAAAAAGGAAATTAAAGTTAATTATTTTAACATCCAAATCTGTGACATGACTATACTTAAAAGCATTTTTCGATATAAAGGCGTCACCTTATCGGAATAACAGAATAATCCTTAGAAAGATAAAATTTGCTTTACTTTTCGGCATGCAATTCAAAAGATTTATATTTTCCCTTAAATTCAGTACTTTTGTCAGGCATAAATCCCCTTAAAATTTACTCCTACTATGTACTTAAGGCTATTTATACCTTAATTTTCATTCAAAAGACATTGACGAAGACTACGGATATTAATATTGCGAGTGACAAAGTACAGAACTAACGCAAAAGAAGGTATGCTGGATCATCAAGGAAAGATACAAAGATTTAATATATCGAGACCTCATAAAAAAGGCAGGAAGTGAATGAAGATAGAATATTCAGGCAGAGTAGAATGATCAGCCATCTTTAAGGAGGCCTAAATTTTCAAGAATTGTAGTGGTAGAATCAGTAGAAGGAAAATTATCATCATTGATTATTATCATTGGTCTCATCAATGCCACAATAAATTTCTTAATTTCCCATGAAGTATAAAAATCCTTCCATTCGTGCTGTCCGAAAAATTTATTTGCACCTACCTCCAACTTTTTCCTTGTTTCATCCCACCATTTTGGATCAGGATTTACCCGAACCTATTTTAATTTATTTCTTAAGATTCTTCATTATTTATAATGTAACATTTATCTCAATTAAGTTTATTTCGTTCTTCGTACTTCTTATTGTGAGTCGCCTGGCAACTGGCAATACTTATCCGCTACACTTTCAACTGTTTAAGGCATTAGTTTTCGAAGTTTAGAGTGCTCCTTTTACAAATGTTTTCAGCATTTTATTTTCTCAGTGTACCTAATTATCTGCATAAAGTTTTGTAAAGTTTCATTTCTTTTTGAGTGTGTTCATGAATTTTTATAACAGTACCGTTTTCCTCTCCCAATGCTACTATAGTTCGTTTCACCTTAATAGAAAAGGATTCGTTAACATGCTTAAAGTTTTCATTATTCTCGTGCGCTTTAATAACTTGAAATTAAATTTCATGTTTTCTCTGTTCCAGTTGCCTAACAATACAATGTGGCTTTATGATAAGGATAGTTTTAAAAGGATATGGTCCTTTTCTCTTGTATAATCTTTATAGTTTGCGGAATAACTAGAATGTATTCCCTCCCTAAATTTCAGAGTTTCAGATATAGTAGAACCTGTCTAGATCACATTTGGGACTGGGCTGAAATTGTCACCCGAGACAGGAGGTCCTTCTACACTGATATGGTGGGGGGGTGATTAAGTCCCCACCGCTTCTCTATTACAAAAAGTGTTCGATTTATTCAGGTAGTTAATTTACTATGGTAATCACTTTACCAGGTCACATTGTATTTGACGTCGAGAGGGAGAATTTAAACTTCATTCACTGAATTCCTTTGGATTTGAAATACTTTTAGTTCAAAATATAATGGATTGAACTAGTACTCTAGCATCCTATTGTATTTATTATTTGCACAGAATTTCGGTTCAGAAATTATTTGGAATCATCAAATATAGATTTTGCGTCAGTTAATTTTGAAGCGTGTGGTTGCAGTTGTTGAATGACAATTGAAAATCGGATTTGCCTCCGCATTCTTGTGCTGCGTCGTTTATCCATCCAAGCTTTAAAGCGGGTTGAATTGCGAATATTTTTAATAAATATTTGAACCTATAGTTTAAAATTTATGGAAGCGATATGCAATTCAAATAAAATTTATTTTAAAATTTATTATTTTCTCTGTTTGTTAAGAAAATAAATGTATTTTCCCTAGAAAGTTTTGTTTTCGCAAACAGAATAAATATATATTCATTTATTTCTTGTTTTCTTGTATAGTAAATTTTAGATCTTGCAAATAATTTTCTATTAAAAAACGAAGTAAACACTTAAAAAATTAAAAGCCAAACTTATTACTATGAGAATGGTTGAGATTTTTGTTTTCACTCTGTATCTGACAAAGGGATCTGGACATGTAACAACCTGATTGTGTTTAGCGATGTAAAAGGTTTAAATAAAAATTGACGCGAACGTATTTATGTAAGTTGCTACGCCGTTTACAACTGTTACGGTAGAAGTACTTATGCCTTCATCAAAACAAATTTCCTGCTAGAGAAATATACTGCTGCCTTGCAAAATTAAACTTTAAAGGCGACGATGTTCATAGAAGATTACTTACGTTTTGTTCCTGAATCCTTTAGCCCAAGGTCGGCAGTACTAATTCTAAGCAAGGACTTATAGTTTTCCGAGGAATCTAAACCTTTTATGACCCAGGGAACAAGTCCCCTGACTACAGTGACAGTTAGTCGGTAAACGCTCATTTTTGGGGAGTCGAACGCGGAATGGGGTCATGCTGGGGAACGCGTTACCACCACAGGACCTAAATATGAAGTAAAAGTAATGACAAAGTAAATAAATAAACATACGGGAAATTTCTCCGCTGAAGATTTGTGAGAATACTCACAAATCTTTTAACGTTTAAGAACGGTTCTTTAATGAACGAAATAAACTACATAATAAAATAATCTAAGTGTCGTAAATTATTGAAGTAAATATATTTTTAATGATGGCTTTGGTGGAATAAAAATTCGGAATGATGTTCGCAAAGTTACGTTTGCGAAGCTCAAACTGAAGCAGTTTTATAAAAAAGAAAAAGAGCCATCGTCTAAACCCGCAGTTGAACCCGCGACTTCCTCATAAGAACCGGAGTAACATTACCGGCTAGACTAGAGGGACATAGGAATTATGCGCTTTTTGTCCTCTTCGTATTTAAAGCTTGTAACATGTTATTGCACTTCGAAACGCTAACACAATTTTCAACTATTTTCGACACAAAGCCATCGGGTCAGGTTTTTTTTGGGAGGGCGACGTGCCCTGGGCAAGGCCAGATTACCGCAAAGGCGTCCAAAGTCCGGGCTTTAGGTCCTACAATTTTAGAGGCCCCCCCAAAAAAAAGCCAAAATGTTATTTTATTTTTATATATAAATTTTTTACTTTTACTAAATCTTTCCCTAAAAAAATGTAGCGCAGTATCATCGTGCATTTATTATAGTGTTACGTCTCAATAGCGGATACCCACGGAACAAGATATTTTGTCACTCAAACAGAGGTGTCCATTCTTCGGAGGTACATGTGTTGATATATACATATACTACAGACTAGAATAATCGTCCCTTATTTGGAGGCATTTCTTACAAGAAGTAACGATGTGTTTACTTATCCAACTTATGATGGGTCCAATTCTACAATTCTCCCCAAAATGGACTCAGCTCGCTACTAGAGGCATTTCCAAATTTTCATGAGAAGGGCCACAAACATGTGCCTGGCCTTAGGCCCCACAAAGGCATGATCGGGCCCTGGCCCTAGGTTTGACTCGGGGCGAGAACAGTGCTTCTTTTTCTAATTTTTCCACGAAAAAGCATAAAAACTTAAACCGGTAGTTTATGTGCCGATTAATATTTGTTAATTGTATTATCTCCGCCGTAGATAATGATATCCTATAATGTAAATTATGTAAATTCGATTTTATCACCACCATTTTTTAAGTAAAGTAACGAAATACTTGTAAAATTTTGTGTGCTTTCGGATCAAATTTGAGAACATAGTGATTAATTTGGATACATCTTTACATCAATTCTACACACCGAGTAACTTCTATAAAATTCAGTTTGTCAACAGACTGGTTAAACAAATTGGCATGTAAAAGCCTGGGGTCTCATACGAGTATTTCTAGGTGGGTGTTTGGGAAAAATTAACGAATATGGTAGGGGGTATGTGTGTGAAAATTATTACATCCTTCTAAATCTGTGGAGAATTTTAATGAATATACAAGATACCGAAACGCTACAAAAATAATTGATACTGCTTGACAATTAGTAATGAGCTAAAAAGTACCTTATTTTAAAATGTGACTGTAAAACTTTTGAAAGTAAATGCATAGCAGTTTCGGGAAAATACAATTTTTACACCGCCAGTGGGGTCCGAGCGCCCCCTCTACCCCCAATGCTGACTGTAATACATTGAATGCAAGGCTTTTAATTAATTGTTGACATCATTTTTCAAATACGAACTTCAAATTAAAAAAAAATCACTGTTTCACCTTAAGAATTCTAAATTTTTAAATTTTTACCACTTACTTTTCTTCACTTTCTAATTTA
>QLNU02015270.1:18225995-18249807 GCA_006491805.2 Dysdera silvatica
CTCTGGTTTTCCAGGTACCGTCCCCACTAATGATGATGTTCGATGACCCTGTAAGTAGTGCCTCATCTTCCGCAGCCTTCTTCATGGATTTTGTGGCAACTTTCGAGGTGGCTAATTCAAGGTGTTTGATTTGTCGATTATACGACCCTTCTGCATTTGGCTGTGGCAAATCCATTACAGCACAAAACATATTCATCCCCGACAATCCCTGACCCAGACATCTCATGGAATATAAAAACCGACGGTTTATTTCTGCAACAGCATTCTTCGGGCCAATAAATTTACTGCTGAGAAAAGAACCGATTTGTCCACAGCTTGAGCAATTCAAAATAAATTTAGATGCTAGTCCACTGGTAATTAATTCACTGATGGTAATGCTGCAACCACATACCTTGCAAGAAAGGAGTTGTTCCAGGGCCTCAAACATCAGACCCTTATCCAATATTCGGTACCCTTCAAAAGTTTGATCTACAGGAGAATCTTCTTCAAAGCACAGCTTTAATTTTTTGCTCGATGTGCTTTCGTCCAGCATTTTATGATTTCGTGTATGTACATTTCCGGTAAATTTTCTTTTTTTTGGCCGTGTCCCGGATGCACGTTTTTTAGTGGGAATAACATTCGCCATAACACTGATAATATATAGATAATATATAGAGTAAGAGAAACGACAAAATATAAATATATGTATTAAAAAAGAAAGAAAATAGGATTTCAAAACCTGGATCGCAAAAACGAGGTCAAAAAACCAAACGTGGAACAAGCAGTAGGCAATCGCAAAAACGTGGTTTGTTTTAGGGAACACTGGTTTGTTTACAAACATAAAGTGCGTAGAGTAGTTTACTTCATTTGTCCTGCATCTGTTGATAAAATAAGAAAGTATGTATGTAGACACGTCTCCTACAATGCGCATAAAATTCTTAAACGAATACATGAATACGAAAACATCGAAACTAAATGTAAACAAACTCTGCGTCCCTTTAAAATGGCATCTTCGAAGATTCATTACTCTTTAGATTTTTTTTCATAACTCAACTTCTAATGTAGATATTTTTAAACGGTTGGTCTTAAAATGGTCAGAAATATTTGGGCTTTCTGATAAAAAATTAAAAAAAAAAGTGAATTTTTGAAACCTTATGGGGTATGTGCCCCCTTAAAAGAACACAGGACCTTTAAATCTTTAAAAATCGATATTTTATTTATTAATTTAAAAAAATAATATCGATTTTTGGCAGTGTTTTAAAACAAACCGCATCAAAATTCTTCAATTACTTCTTGCACTATTGTATAAAATAAAAATAACTATTACATATTACCTTGTTACCAAGTTCCAACTTGAACGCTCTTTTTCTCAAAATCACTTTTTCTATATTGCGCAGAGATTATCTTCAGATCTATGCGCACTAGAGTTCTGAAATTTTTAATATGCTTTTATATCATAAATACCTATATTTTAAAACCAACTGACAAAGTAAAAATATATTTTCAATAATTTAAAAAAATATGATATTTAAAATATGTCGATTTTTTATATAATTGCTATATATTGTTTTTTATACATTTTAATGACTTATTTCTTCCATATTTTCTGGTTTTAGGTTAAAGCTGGTACCTTTCTTGGTAATTTGTGTGTGTTTATGTGTGAATGAAATGTTTATGCGTGATAATGGGAACCGTATCATTAACAGTGTGAACAGAAGATATATACACATTAATAAACCTGTGAAATGAGTAAATTCCGCCTTTCTTTTCTCCCTTTTCCTTGCAATTATATGCTACACTGTACCGCACCATGATCGTTTTAACACACTAGAAGAATAGCGAGAAGCTTGCTAGGAAGGATAAGACGTCTTTTCTATTTTCTTCACGTCGCCAATGAATTACGTTTAACGTCACGTGATGTGGAGCCGCTCGAAGAGCAGTCGTTAAATTGGGGACACTGCTGTGTCCATCTTTTATATGGTCCAAAGTTCAGATATGCGCACTATGCTACAAGTTCTCAAACCGCCTAGGAAATCAATATTTCCGTTACTTGATTCGTTAGGTTAAACTTAAGAGGTTCCTTTACAATATGACGTTTCCCTTAAATGACCAGGTATGTATTTTTATTAGAAACCCCATTTTCCAAGCGGAATAACGATGATAAAAAGATTTTTTAAGTAAGGAAAAGCCCATGCCTATGTTAAATGTAAGTAAAGTTGTAAAAAAAAAAGGACAAAGTATATAATTGGTATTTTAAGATTTCGTGATATTCGGAGTTTCATACGTACATTATCTATAAAGAAATCTCTGTTTTATAATTTTCATATATTATTAAATAATTATTGATTCAAGGCAATTTTTTGAATAAAGTTTGTTATGGTTACACTATGTCCCATTGTGATACCATCTCAATTTTCTATTATAATTATATTACTTTATTATAAAAGTTTTCAAATAACTTCAGCCAGGACAATTTTTCAATATATTACTCTTCGTTTTTATCAAAAATTACGCATAGATAATTTTAGAAACATATTTTTAATATACGCTCAAAAGTTATACAAACTATATGCTTGTAAGTGCGAACGAATAAATTTTAGTTTGGAAAAGAATTCTTTATATTTAAACAAGTTTTTATAATCTCAATTTACTATAGGATCGTGTGTGTATATATATAATGTAAAACTGTCCTTTTAAATTGGATTATAATATAAGAGTTTTAGGAATATATTATAGGATAGGCTATATAAACTTTTACTATCAATTCAAACGAATTATACCATACAATAATTCCAGACACGTTTGGAAACTCAAAAAGACAAGATATTTATTAGCAATTTTATTTTGAAATGTCCTAAATTTTCAATATAAGTATATGGTAAAAGAGGAGTGTTTAGAGCGGGGATAAGTTTAAATGATATGGGTATTTTACAATGCGCGGGAGTTGACCTTTATTTGCTGATATTGTTTCGTAGATTCAGTTATTAATAGGCCGTCAGGATGACGGCCTATTAATAACTCAATCTTGGAAATAATTTGAAGGTTTTATTACATTAATTATTTTTCCAGATAATTTAAGATATTAAAAAATCATTTTCGCATGAAAAAAGTAAGGTTTTCTTCCCTTTTAGACATTCATTTCGTAAGTTTGAGGAGCTATCTATTTTGTTTTATTAAACTAATCATTAATTGGGATTATTGAATTGAATTAGTTTTTGTTATTGATTTATTGTGTATATTTAATCGTAGATAAATAAGTTCTTCAACGTTCTTTTATGCAAGCATAAACCCAATACTTTCCTGTAGAATTTTATTCTTTTACCAAGATACGTTACATTTAGGTTAAATTCTTCTGAGGTTGCTTGAATTTGTCCGCCTCTCCCACATAGGAGCCTTTAAGTACCATTCTTTTATGAGGACAGAGTCACAGGGAAGAGATGGGAAAACCGTGTTTCTTGATGAAGGGGCCTGGGGGAGAACTGAGCCTAGCTTAATTTCAAAAGGGGGTGAGTCCAGAAAAAAGAAATTAATTTCTTCATGTAACAAAGGATAGAAATTTAGTTTTACACTTGGGTTTTTTTTGCAGTTTTTTTTGAGCATCGAAGTTTGTGACAAGCACTCTGAAACGTAGCATTTAACAGAAGGAAAAAAAAAGCGTGAACCAAAACAACAGCTATTGTACCTTTCTTAAATGTTGCTAGCATTCGGAGCTACAGCGAATTATGGATACGATTTAAGAATATGTTAAAGTTTTATATTCGCAAGAATGTGTGTGTCATAATTTTATAGCAGTACCTTTATCTTTTTGGTTAACTATAATGAAGATTAAGATTATCCCGCAAGATGTTAAATAGCCAATTAGGAGTATGACCGTTACTCAGAGGTGGTCCTTTACTATTAATAAGTCTCCAATAATAACATTTTACCTTTTAAATCTTTGTGATCATACTTGACAGGTTTCGGGAAAAATTCTGAAATAAGGGTTAAATAAATGGTGTTTTAATATCAATGTTTTTAAGATGTGCCCTAAAAACCTCATTAGGGAGTGTTCGATAAATACATAATCGCCTTTGAGAGGGGTTGATATTGTACTTATTTTCCTATGTTAGCCAATGTTAATTTTTGCTTACCAGGGAGGTGGTACAAAATGGCCAAAATATTGCTTGCTAATACTTGAACTATTTGGTTGAAATTTTAAGTGCATTAGCGAATCTCTAATTAGACCTAGTGTCGGAGGGGGTAGAACTGAGAATCCACATATAAATTATAAGTTACTAAGTTTATTTTAAATATTAGTTTGAATAGCAACTTGGAAAAATTCAGCTTCACATTTAAACCTCAATTAACCGATTTTCTTCGGACACATATGTGGCACCTTCACTACCCTTAAATTGAAAATGGAAAACTTCCGGATTATTTGAAATGGGTCCACCCTCTTTATTTCGAATAATCGGGGTTAGGTTTATATTTATTTATACCAGCGGTAATTTTATTCTGAGAGTTTTAGGGCTTTTCTGGGACAGTCGGAAATTAGAGCTTAACAATTCACAGCCTCCATTTTGTTTTAAAAATTAACTAAATTTGCCTTCTTTCCAGCTGCCGTCAGACTGGATTTTCCAAGCAGTATTCCTGACGTAGCGGTGACTTGGAAGCGTGGACTTAAGATTATAGAGGCAACCGCTTATATAAAAGTATTTTAACTATATTTTGATACTAAAACTATATTTCAACTATAGTTTAACTATATTTCCCTAAGTTCTTCTTTAAAAAACCTAAATATATGATATACGTTGTTCTTGGTCTCAAAATATTCCTTATTAATAAGAGAGAAAAGGGTGACAATTCCATAAATCCGTCATTTTAATCGGTTCATAATTTCATAAATATTTTACTATGCAGACTGAAGCACCAACCCAACGTATAACAAAAAATAACGAAATCAGAATTTAGTGAAAAGGTAAAAACCGAATGGCTCCAAAATGAGAAATGCATTAAATATTGATTTTATTTCACAAATACGGAATGAAAAGACAAGGAGAGTTAAAATTGAGAAATCATAATTCTAAATAGTTTTTCTTAATAAATTAAGACCCAGTTTTAGAGCTACTAATTAGAGGTGGTTAAATAGGCTTAGATCATAACCCATTATACCATAGCTGGTTTCCAGTAATTACTCATTTCGCTTTTTTTTATTGTTTATGATTCCATTTGTGAGGACAAAGCTTATTTGATTAACGGAGAAATTAATTTTTTTAAAACGGGAGCTTTCTCAATCTTAAGATCAAACTTATGAGAGTATGTTGGCGCCAAACATTACTTTTGACAAAAATTGGCCGTTTCTCAATTGTATTTCAGTAGTTAGACATTTTCCTTTTTTGACATATGGTTTCATTTTCTAGTAAGAAAAAAAATGGGAGACATTTGCACTGTTGCGATCGAACTCATTAACATATTGTGATCAGTGCCGGATTTAAATATAGACCATGTGGTGGATGGTAATTAGGTAGATACCGCTTCTTTAGCACTGGCGTCGGAGTAGAATTTCTCTGCCACCATGTGCCTAGAGGCACATCCTCGCGTCCTGGCCAAGAGGCGTTTCGTTGGGTTTCTACCCTGGTTTTCCAAGTGTGAGACAACTTATGAACTTTCTGTTGGAAGCACCGACGCGGACACTACCTTGACTAATAATCCACTTTATTTATGCTATAATCTACGTGATGATGAAAACAGGACAACAACGTCGTATCGTCCGGGTCGGGGGTAAGATCATAAGATCGTGAAGATACACACATCTGGTGGAAACTTCCACTTCGAACAGGAATGGTCAGGATGCGACACTGGAGATAGACAAAGGGCGTGTGTCCTCACAGCCTGTTACTGCGCGTCTCCCTGAATCCCATTGAAAATATCCCTCTGTAAGACATTCACACTTTCTTCAGGAATTCATAAAGGGGTCTGTTCGTTATATTACGACGGGGTGTGACGTTCAGTCACGGGCAAAAGCAGGGCCTCTGGATTTTGGGGCCCCCGAAGGGATTTGGCGTTAAGTGTTATTTTAATCACGTTTATTAACAAATGTTGGAGAAATTTTAATTATTGATAAACATGAATATTTCACATAATGAACTTCAAAGAAATCTCACATAATGAACTTCAAAGAAATCTCACATAATGAACTTCAAAGAAATCTCACATAATGAACTTCAAAGAAATCTCACATAATGAACTTCAAAGAAATCTCACATGATGAACTTCAAAGAAATCTCACATAATGAACTTCAAAGAAATCTCACATAATGAACTTCAAAGAAATCTCACATAACGAACTTCAAAGAAATCTCACATGATTAACTTCAAAGAAATCTCACATGATTAACTTCAAAGAAATCTCACATGATTAACTTCAAAGAAATCTCACATGATTATCTTCAAAGAAATCTCACGATTTATTAACTGAGTATTACGAGGGTCGCGTTTTTTAGAACTTACTCTACCCTTCGTGTCTAGGGCCCCTAAAAACTTCAATTCGGCACTGATTGTGACGGAAGTCGACTTTTGGAGATAATCGACAATTCTTCAATTAGCTCATATTCTGTTGTATTTTTATGGTTGAGAGTTGTAGTTATCGCGACGAAACCAAAGAAATTGATGAAAAAAATCATTTACATCTCTGGAATGGAACCCTGGACCGTATTTGTCAGGAAACTTGACCTTCGGTGATAATTGGTGATTTTTAATTTTCTGTTTCCTTATTAGATTTTTGTATGGTGACGATTTACTATGTGCTGTATGGATAAATACTGCGTCCACCCATTCGTAGCGGTCAATTTTGCAAGGAGCAATTAAATTTAGTCCAGCATGCAGGCTAAAATTATGTAGTTTCCGCCAGTATGTATTATCCTTACTAAGACCCTATGGGTGTATTATCTTCCAATCAAAACTGAGGGAATCAAAAACGAAACAGCGTTATTAGTATTATTACTACAAATTACAATTAAAGCCTTGATGCAGGGAAATTTTTTTTAATTCTTATTTTGTTTCTTTTTTGGTTTAAATTTCGTTTTAAATGCACAGATGTTACTTGTGTAATAATAATAATAATTTGTGAATTATGATGCTTTAACTCGTCTGTTCTTATTTGAAATTAAATTGTTTTAATTGCAAGGGAAATATGGTAATTTAAACAAATTATTTTAATAAGAAGTGAATTACCACATGCGAAAATACATATATTCGGCACGTTTTAAACAAATGAAATATATATATGCAATTACTGTTATTTGTCACTTTATAAGGAAATAAAATGTTCCACTTGCTTAACGTAACAAGTGACAGTAAAAATTCCAGTCAATGTTCTTTTAAGATATCAATTAAATGTCAATATTCCTAACCGCTTATTTTAATGAACATGTCTTCCTGTAAGTGCCGTCATTATTCCATTATTGATTTACTTTAATGAAAAACTGCAATTAGCATCATCAAAATATGTGACAATCTACTTATTCACTCATTTGATTTTGTAATTACATGTTCTTTATCTGTCCACACCAAAGTGCATAAGCTAATCTCTTTCTTTAAAAAATTTCAGCAAGTACTTGCAAGAAACAGATAAAATTGCAATTAGCAGATGCCACAAAAAAAAGATGGAGATGAAAAATCCCTTTGAGCTATGGATTAAACTTTTAAAAGTTCTTCATAAATACTTGTTTTTAATGTTTATTTCCTTTTTTTGCAAAATATGATAACCTAGCAAAAGATATTGATATACTTGTCAGTAGTTTGTTCGGTGGTTGTGATTAATGGTAGTAATTTATATTGATTTCTGCTTTGCTGTATTTCCTCTTCAAAATCCTGAACAGTTCCCTTATCAATTTGGAAAGAAAAATAACACATCTTTTTTGATATTATTGAGTAGTTGATTTCATACTTTTATACATTTTTGAATTTTGTCTTTATCAATACGTTAAAAAACAGCCTTTTAAGTAAATTGAAATATAATTAATTAACGTCGTATCAGTAAAAAGCGACATTTCTTCAATAATTTAAACACTATGCTGGAATCAAAGGAATGGAATAATCGTTTAATAGCATCATCGCATGTGTCCTACCAAGATAGATCATTTTTACTTTTGTAACATCAAATCATACCTTTTTTACATTTCATACTTTTGTTAAGGATTTTGTCATTCACTGTTCTCTTTAGAAAACGAAATGGGTTTGCTTATTTCAAATAAAAGCAATTTTGAATGCCGTGTATGCATCAGTGGTTATTTTTTTGTGTAGTATTCTCCACGAATCATTCTCTCTCTCTCTCTCGACATCATACTACAAATTATTTATTTTTAAAATTTTTAAAAATTTTTGAGAACAAACATTTTGCTACATTTAAAAAAAATAATAAGACTTTAAATGTTGTTAATTTTGAAAGGAAAATATGCATTTCTTACGACGCCCTGTTTGAATGAGATGAGGTCCATTTTAGTATAGGGTTACAAAATTTCACCAAATGATGACAGAAAATTTTACTAATCTCGAATTTAATTCACTTTTGTTAACACGTCTATCTAAAAGTATCAACGTAGCATTATATTGGCCAAAGTTCGGTAGCATAAGAAAAATCAAATATGTTTTGCCCAACGTTCACATAAGTAGACAATTTTGATAAATCTTCGTAATTATGTAGAAGGATTGTGTGGTATTCTATACCAGAATAATAATGCAGTTTTCCTAATTTATAGGTTAGAGAAAAATAGTCAATTTCGGCAAGATATTAGAATCTTTTTATATTATAAGAAAGGATCCAAAGTGGACTATATGGCTCTGTCGCTGCATATAAGACATTGGTCTCTGATCTAAGATTTAATTTATTTTTACAAATTTTTTTAAATTTTTGATAGCAGAAATTTTGTTATATTTGAGAAGGAAGCAAAATAAGATTTAAATATTATTTTTGATAGAAAAATATGTATTTCTTAGGACGCGCTGTTTAAATGAGTTTGAAGATCCATTTTAGTAAATGATTACAAAATTTCACCAAATGACGATACAAAATTTTACTAAACTAGGTTAGTTACATTTAATTAACTGTTGTTAGTACATCTATCTAAAGGTATTAGTTCAATATTATATTTGCCAAAGCTTGGTGGCATAAAAACAATGAAATATGCTTTGCCCAATGTTCAAATTAGAAGAAAATTCTAATAAATCTTCATAATTATGTAGAAGCGTTATGTAATTCTGCAGCTTATACCGGAATAAAGTTCCCTTTTTCCTAATTTATAGGTTAGCAAATTAGAGAATAATTAATTACTACAAGGTATTAGAATTTTTTTATTATGACAAAGCATCTGAAATGGACTTATGGATCTTTTTCTGCATATAAGACATTGGTCTCTGACCTAAAATTTAATTTTAAGGAATTGATTGCATCCAACGTGTTGGATACCAGAAGATTTTTTGTATTTTGTTTTAATTTGTTTACACATTTTCCATATGTATAGGCAAAACAAAGGGCTTTTTTACTTATTTAACAAATATATACCTAGATAAAACAAGTGTATTAGGTTATATAACTGTATCAAAAACAATTAATTTATTCAGATCAGTTGTTTTATATCTGAAAGCGGTTCTATTTTAAAAGAAATCTTGGCATCATTACAGACGGACAAAATAAAATAAACATAAGTTAGAATTTTTTCCATTTGAAGGTTCCAAAAAATATTAATTAAGACTCGAAATAAGCTTATTACAACGAGTCGAAAACAGTAATCGAAATTGTAAAAAGGGCTCAGTATGAAGATATGAATAAAAGAAATCTTCAACAAGGCCTCGTTAAAATGTGTTAAATTATAAACTGCCCAGCGGCATAAGAAAAATCTCCATGTGCGTTGTAATAAAGAATAAAATATGTGTGAAGTTCCATAACAAGCGTAAGAGATGGAAATTTAATTCAATAAGAATAACTCAGTTCGCACTCAAAGCATCAACGAATGAATTTGTCGGTTTATTTATTTTATGTGGGTTTATTAATAAGCACAAGTTTACATCGCAAAAGTAATACTGTTCGACATATGGTAATATAAACGATTGCTTTCAGCAGTATTGTGACTTTAGATTCAAGACATATTTATTTCCAGGGTATATATTTATTTCCAGGATAAAAGAAGCATTTTGCATTTTCGGCATATTAATAAAATTATATTCTTGGTGATAGGCTAGATGGCAGTGTTAGATTGCTTTTAAACTAGAGGAGATGAAGCAAAATCACATAGTTAAATTGTTACAGTTTTGCTTTTAAATTTTGTATGTTTATTTACTAACTTTTGAATTCCGTACTTATGTAATGTATTATTACCCTTCTAATTACCAAAGACAATTTCCAAATAATGGTCAACGCACAAAGCCACATGGGCGAGTTTTTTGTAGGGGATTTTACAATTAATAAATTTGATACCACGTTTTTTAGCTCATGCTGGAGCCTTTTTTTTAAGTATAGGAGAAAAAGAGATATTGTCCCCGTCCTGGAGTCGAACTAGAGTCCCTCCATTGACTCCAGTTACTCCGGGCTCAACGGGGATGATATCCGTTTTTCTCCTAAACAAAAAAACGAAGCTATAGTATGAGTTAAAAAAACGTGGGTGTTAAATTTATTAATTGTAATAAAAATTCTCCACAAAAAAAAATCGTTTCGATGGCTTTTTGTATATTTATACATTATTTGGCAATTGTATTTAGCCCTGAGAAAGGGAATAATATCTTACATCCTCATGTATGGAGAAACGGAACGCGGTTTCTGTCCTCGTTGGTCTAGTGGTCAAGTTACTCCGGCTTAACGGAGAGGACCCTGTTTCGACTCCAGGACTGGAACGATGACTTTTTTTCTCTGATATAAAAAAAAAAAGAGCTCTAGAATGAGCTGAAAAACGTGGAAAGTTCAAATAATATGTGTGTTTAAAATATATGCACCATAGGTTTTCATGAAATAATTTATAAAATTACAACCTGAAAATTTAAACGTTGAGTTTATAGGATATCTAAATTAATCTTATGCGTTTAATTTAAATCCCCCTTTGACAAAATTGTGGTCGTTGAGGTTTGTCTCAGAAATAATAATTTATTCATGAATTTTCCCTTCTGGAACTGAAAACGGATTAATATAAATTTACGTCTACGATTCAAGCCATTGTTTACAACATTTATTGTTTTGTGAAAAATAAATAAAAATTGCAGACATATTTTCAATCGTAGACACTGTGAAAAAATATGTTTCAAATTAAAATATGTGATGCAGGCAGATCTTGCCAAATAATCCAGCTTGTCTGTCTGGGCTATTTTACATGTCGTTAGCGTATTTTCTCTTTTAAAAAGAAAGTCGATTTAGTAAATTATGAATAAATGAAAAAAAAGAGTTCGAGTAATAAATCTGAATCAGGTTTACAATAAACGGTATTAATATTTAAGATATATTGATATTGGAAACAACATTTTTATTAGAGATGAATTTATTACTCAGTTGTTTGTCTGTCTGTCAATCAAATTCGTTGCTATATTAGTATTTGCATAGAATTGTATCTGAAACACAGATTTGTGTAATTTAATATTATCTGCAGGCATTTGTGCCCATACGAGTATTTCTAGGAGGGGCTGAGAAAAATTACCTCCTTCTAAAAGTTATCGAGAATTTAAGTGAATGTACAAGATACCAAAATGCTACAAAAATAATTTATACTGCTTGATAATTAGTAGATGAGCTAAAAAGTACCTTATTTTAAAACGTGACTGTAAAACTTTTGAAAGTAAATGCATAGCAGAATCGGGCAAATCAAATTTTTAAACGGCTAGGGTGGGTGCTCGAGCCCTTGCCTTATATCGGCGCCATGTCTTCAGGCTGGACATCTTTCTTCGTTTATCTGCAAATGCGACAAATGCAACAAGTGCGTTTTCCTACTTTACTGACGTTGCAGCTGAGTCGATGCGCATCCCAGAAAAGTGGGATAATACCAAAAAAATATTCTTGACATATAAGTCGCATTTACAGCTGTCGAAACGAAGTTGTTATTACATTTCTGAAGTAAGAATATACTTATCGAAGATAAGCAATTCTCTCCAATGAGTGACAACCAGATGTGATACCAAAATTCTTTTGTATGGTCTTAATGGTTCCTTTTTCCCCTATAAATCCCGATACACTATTAATAATTACTTTATAATAAGTAATAATTAATATAAAACAAGTAATAAGCTTAATAAAAATTATATTAAGAAATTTTTTATTTCAATTCTATTAGAAGACAAGTTTCAATACATTTATCGTAACACCGAATTCTTAATTATAGTAATTTTTTATTACCCTAATTTTTATGATCTTCTCCTCGTAAATTTTGATTATTTTAATATAATCAAATCATCTTTAAAAACTCTATAACAAAAAAATCGACGCACCAAGAAGTTGTCCGATTGTAATGAAATTTCGTATTCAAAGACATTTTGAACGAGCATGCAAATGATTAAAATTTGGTGTCCAATGAATGAATAGCGGGAACTCCAGCGCATCGGAACTGCGCATTCAGCAGATGTATATAAGGAGCGATTCTCAATATGTGGTCAAAATTTCTGTTGCATTTTGACTGTGGATATCTTATGTCGGCGGAAACAATGCCTCTGAAAGATTCGTGTTCGTTGCGAGCATATGTCAGAGTTTGAAAGTGGTCGTGTTGGTGGTGGTGGTTTGTGCAAGGAGATTATTGGGAAAGGTGGCCGCCGAAGGGGGCAGCGCTGTATTCCCAGACAGGCTTTTGTCATATGATATGACGACCAGTGGACCGAGAAGGGACACTGGGGGGGAGGGAGCATTGCAGGGGATTGTCGATCGAAACAGGCGTACAGAGACGCACAGCTCACATGATTGTCGTCATTCAACGTCGACCGGAGACCACCCACGATCAGTCCGCCCCGAAGAGCGGCCGAAATAGATGGATGGCGCGGAAGAACACCCCGGGCCGGCCGGTATTCCTACAGGAGACCACCGGACACCGTTGAGTGGGTGTGGTGCCGCGAGCGGCAGCGAACAGGCGAAAATCATTCCCCGCAACCAGGGCGCACGAGACCAGCATAGTCCGGACAGGCATCACATGCCAAAGTATCATCCACTGTTTGCGAAAGCTGGCCCCCAAGCGATCGCAGCGGACGAAGACAATGACGAACGCCCGTCATGTAAAGAAGGCCAAGCACGGCCCTAGCGACGAAGTCCGAATTACGAGGGAGGGCGGAGTCCGGTCCCAGAATAGCAGAAGCAGACATCGATCCACCACCGCCCGGCGGCCAAAATGAATGTCCCAAACACTTCGTCTTAAGCGAGCTGGAACCGACACCCGCCAGTCCGGACAGCAGAGAACAGACATCCGCACGCCACCAGCGCTGAGACCGAACTCCAAGTGGTCGTGTTGTCGGATTGAAAGAGGCTGATTGGACGAATCGAAGTGTCGCTGGACATGCGGGTCGAAGCGACGCGGCGATTGGACGGTTCTGGTAAGAGTATGTCAACAGCAGCAGATGTCAACAACAACACCACTCCCACTGCCCCCCACCCCTGCAAAAGAACGAACAGCAGATATCAGCGTCGGAACGGCAGCGACCTAGGGCCAAAACAGAAGGGGAAGACTGAGCAGTAGTATAGAAAAGCCGGTTCTGGGACAAACCGTAATGGCCGCTGTTTCCGGTTTCCGGCTCCAAAATGGCCACCTTTTCCAGATTTCTGGTGCACCACTCTGCCAAACCACTTTTGGAGATTGGCCTGAATCCTCACCCTGTCAAACCACTTTTGGGGCGTGGTCTAAAAATCCATACTGGAATAGAGAGAGGTGCCACCCATCGCCCCTCCCTCAGCGGTTCATCCTACAGGATGTTTTCTATGATTTTCAACCCTTTCAACTAAATTAGATTTTCTAGAATTTTTAGAAATTTTCTCTATATAAGCGATTTTAATGACTTTTTTATGAGTAATTAATGATTTCAAGGTTTTCATCCCTAATTCTTTTTAATTAAGCTATTTCAACTCGATTTTAACGATTCCTTCAGGGTTTTCTAGAACTGTTTTTCAATTTTGATACCTTTTCGGAAATATTTCGGAATTTTTTCCACCCTCAGGATTTTACCAATAAATAGGGATTTTTTGGTGTTTCACCCCTAATTATATCTTCGCACCATTTTAAAGCTCCCTCAGGTATTCTTCGAAGTTTTCCTGTATTTTTACTCTCGCGTTTTAAGACTGTTTTGATTATAAATACAAGCTTTACGTAATTTTTATTTTTTGTTTAGTTTTATTTAAAAATGATTCCATTTTCACAGCGTCAGGAGGTTGGATTCGTAATGCGCAGTTTTTTTAATGCAAGTGTTCCCCAATGGGTCTAATCTTAGTTTTTTTAACAGCATTTTAATACTTTTATTTTAATTGGCCTAATACTTTATTTGTTTTAAACATTGCATTGATATATTTATTTTCATTTAAGCTATTTCAATGCCAGTTTAGACATCCCTTCAGTTTTCTTTCTCGAATTGTTTTCAATTTTGATGCCTTTTTTGGGAATATTTCAGAATTTTACTCAACTATAGGATTTTTATCAATAAAGAGGGATTTTAAGGTTTCGTCCCTAATTAATTTTTTAATTAACGATATCTTCACGTGGTTTTTAAAAATTCCTTAGGTGTTCTTGGAGGTTTTCCTGTATCCTACCCCAAGGTTTCAATACTGTCATGATTACAAATATGAGATTTTCGTAATTTTATTTTTGTTTAATCTTATTTAAAAATGATTCTACTTCCACATCACCAGGAGGCGAGAATCGTGATGAGTTTTTTTTTAATGAGGTGTTCACCAGTAGCCCTAATCCTATTTTTTTTTAAACACCATTTCAGTATAATTTTATACTTTACCTTACGTTGCTTCTATTTTAAAAACTATTTTTTTTTTAATTTCTTTGTTTCTAAACTTACATTTTTTTGGATTTATTATAATTTATAATGTTTGGAATCTTTTTTAAACTTACGTGTTCTTCTTCTATATTTTAGAAACTTTTATTCTTTTCTGAGAACTAGATTTGTTTTAAATTCTTGCTTTTCTTTTTCAAAACTTGCATAACATTTTGTATTATTCTTGTGATATTTTTTCAATTTTGTATTTTAATTTTATTTTAAATCTTAAAGTTCCATTTGAGGAAAATGTAACTGTATATTGAAAGTTTTTTTTCTCTATGTTTAAAATGAGTTTTGTTGATTTCATTATCATCCTGCTCCTTCACCTACTAAAATTGCTGATGACATTGTTATTTTTTTTTCAACGGACCCATTTTTCTCGGAATTCTACAAAAAACTGTTCCCCAATCATACACATTTAAAATCCTCATCAGTTTAATTATGACTGCTTTTCTGAACATTACCGACGTCTCGTGGATCGGCGTTATATCCAGAGACGTTTCTCCTATCCCAGTGAAAAACGGTTATTTTTCTCCGAAGCATTACTTGTAACTCGTATAGTGGCAACCGTGACCATCATTACCAATCAACAGTTTTTTTGGTTTGTAAATGTATTTCGTTTGAAAAAAGTATCAAGAAGCTACTGAAACAGCTGTCACGACATTAAATTATGCAATTTCCAACTGCAAAAGTATTATGTTTTATTTATCTACAGCAAGAGTTAGTTTGCGAATTAATCAGTCATGGTTAATTGTACCGAAAGCCTTAATTAGGGCGAAAAATTAACCGATGACTGATCCCGAATTGTTAATAGAAGAATAAATGAAGTCAGTTATTGTGTTTTATTTATCTACTATGTTTTCGCAGTGTATCAGATCAATCGCAATTTTATAACTCTTGCTGCTTTCAGAGGATTGGGTTTGTCTTTGCTGCAAAACTATTTATCCGGCAGATATCAAATGGTTAAATTAAAAAGTCAAGTCTCACGTATCAGACAACAGTGATAAGGTGTTCCACAGGGATCAGTTTTGGGCCCATTGCTTTTCATTTTCTATATTAATGATATTTTTCACCTTGATATTGATTCTGAGACTATCTGCTATGCTGACGATACTTCGATCTTCTTCCGTCTTGCTGACATTGAATCTTTGATTAGAAATGTGATCTACACTCTCCTTATCATCACTCAATTCTTTACAAACTTTTTTTAACATTAAATACTAACAAAACCAAAATTGTTCTGTTTACAAAAAAAATGTATTCTCTCTAACATAACGTTCATGGCGATCAGTGAACGTATATCACTCTCCGAAGAGGTAGACTTTCTGAGTGTTAAGCTTCAATCTAACCTAAGCTGGGAAGGGCATCTCAAAAGCATTTGCCTAAAAATTAGTAGAAATATTGGAGCGATTAATAAAATTAAATACATTTTACCTTCAAATATTTTGGTCCATTTATATCACACTTTAATCGAATCTCACTTGAACTACTGTAAGCCTGTTTGAGCATCAGATTCATTAACCCAATGCAGCCGCCTTGCAAGATTGAAAAATATATACCTAAACATCATTTACAAGTCCATACCATTATTCTGTGATTTTGATATTCAAAGAATTCACAGGCTGCTGAATATTCGTGTAATTTAGACACTGAGAGTCCTTCTAATTGTATTTCACAGAATAAATTACAACCACTGTAATTAACTCATCCCTCTAAGAACTCCTACACGTACATATCCCACCTCTAATAGCTCCAACTTTATTCCGATTAAAGCCCGTCTTGAATTTTCCAAACGATGACTAGGCTACTCTGCTCCATCTACGTGGAATGTTCTTCCAGTAGAAATTATAAAAATCCGCTCCTTGGCCTCATTCAAAAGAAGTATATGTACTTACCTATTTTCACAGTAGTATGGCACTGAGTCTAAATTAGACTCCGTTGTCTTCTAACTTTCGGCTTTTAATATTTTACCCTTAATATACCATAGCTTTCCCATGAATTTCTTAAATTGACTCCGATGCGACTAAATTAACACTATGATTTTTAGCAATCATTATCTTGGGTCTCCGTATCTGCTCAATCTGTTCCTTCTGGTTTGGTTATAAAAAAGGAGGGAAGGAAAGAGAAGAATAGAAAGGTAAGGGGAAAAAAGGAAAGTAGTGAGGAGAGGAGTGGAAAAGGGAGGGGGAAGGGGTGATGGAGAAGGGAAAGAGAAAATTTGGGGGGTTAGATTGATGGAGGAAAAATGATGGTAAGGGAGGGAAAAAAGGAAGGGCTAAATGAATAGGTGAGAAAGGTGGAAAAAGTGGTAAATAAGGGGTTAAGTGGAAAATGGGGAGTAAAAAAGGAAAATTGGGGAGGGGAATGGATGGAAAGAGGAACGAAATGGAAAACGGGTAGAGAAGGGAAAAAAAGGGGGGAAAGAGAAAAAAGGGAAAAAAGGGAAAAAACAGTGAGGAAAATGTGGGAGGAAAAAAAAGTGGAAGATGTAGAAGAAGGGGAAATATTGTCCCCGTATTATACTGAATTTGCATATATATATATATCATCATCATATTCAACCATTATCTATCCACTGCTGGATGAAGGTCTCTCCAAATGCTTTCCACACAAGTCTATCCTGAGCAATTCGCTTCCACGTCACCCCAACCTGTTTTCTTATTTCATCCACCCATCTAGTTTGAGGACGTTTTCTAGGTCTTCGGTGGTCTCTTGGAATCCAGTTCAGAATTTCTGTTGTCCATCGTTGATCAGTTCTTCTTGCAATATGCCCAGCCCATCGCCATTTCAGCCCTTTTACTTTAACAATGATGTCCTCTACTCTAGTTTGCTCTCTCACCCAAGTGTTTCTTTTTCGATCTCTCCTAGTTATTCCAAGCATGCACCTCTCCATGCTCCTTTGCGTTGTCTGTAACTTTCGTATTGCTCCAACTGTTAGACTCCATGTCTCTGATCCATAAGAGAGGACTGGCAATACACACTGGTTGAAGACCTTTCTTTTTAGACACAAAGGCAATTTCCCCTTCAGGATAAAACTGTTTCTTCCAAATGCACTCCAGCCAAGTTTAATACGTCTGTTGAGTTCTTTCATAATGTTGCCATCCATTGAAATCAGCTGGCCAAGGTAAATATATGAATCAGCAATTTCTAGCTCAATGTTGTCAACTTGTATTTTTGTTTCCTCTACAAAATTATTGAACATGATCTTAGTTTTTTGTAGGTTCATCTTGAGTCCAACTTCTTCACTTCTAGTTGAGAGCTCTTGTACCATGTCTTGGAGTTCTAATGGGTCCGTTGAAAAAATAACAATGTCATCAGCAAACCGCAGATGATTTAAATATTCACCATTTATTTTTATTCCCTTGTTATTCCAATTTATCAGCTGAAAAATCATCTGTAAAGCAGAAGTAAAAAGTTTTGGAGAAATGGTATCTCCCTGCCTCACCCCTTTGCCAAGTTTGATAGTTTTGGTATCTTTATGTAACCGAAATTTTGCACTTGCATTTTTATACACACGTTTCACCATGTCAATGTACACATCCTCAATGTCTGTTGATCTTAAAGAGTTGATGACTGCTGATGTTTTTATAGAGTCAAAGGCCTTCTCATAGTCAATAAATGCAACACACAATGGAAGTTCATATTCATGTGTTCTTTCAATTAATTCTCTTAATACTTGAATATGGTCCACTGTACTGAATCCACTTCGAAATCCAGCTTGTTCTCTTGGTTGAGCTGCATCTAATTTTTTCTGCAGGCGATGTGTTAGCACTTTTGTGAAGATTTTATAAATAGCAGGTAACAAGCTAATTGGTCGGTAATTTTTCAAATCCTCTTTATCACCTTTTTTATGCAAAAGAATTACTGTTGCAGAATCCCATTGGTTTGGTATGTTACCGCTGTTAAGACATTTGGTAAAGAATTTTGCAAGTATGTCTTCTACATATTCTCCAGCTTCTTTTAGGATATCTAATGTAATACCATCATCACCAGGGGCTCTTCCTTTCTTCATATTTTTTATTGCAAATGAAACTTCTTCTTTTAAGATTTTAGGAGCTGTTCCTTCGACTATCTCAGAGTCTTCGTTTAATCCACTGTTTCCCTCATACAGCTTTCTGTAGAATTCTTCAACTCTTCTAAGTATTTCTTCCCTATTTCTTGTTACAGTGCCATCCTCTCCTTTTAATGCAATGATGTGTTTCTTCCCAATAGACAAACTCCCTTTAACAACCCTAAGGCTCTTGTTGCTTTCAATGGCCTTCCTTACTAACTCACAATTGAATTTTCTTATATCTTCTTTCATGTTTTTGCGCAAAGTTTTGCAAAGTTCTACATACTCGATCTTGCGACTGGTATTTTGATTGTCCACCTTCATAAGTCTTCGCCTTTTCATGAGTTGTTTCGTCTTCTCAGATAATTTGCTATTCTGCTTTTTACATATTACACCACCAATTTCCCCAGCAGTTTCAATTATTGTCTTAACAATGTTTTCATTTGCTTCTGAGATGTCAACTTCTTCAATAAGTCCTTCCAGTGCAGAAAAGCGATTTTTTAATTCCAACTTGAATGCCTCGGTATTTTCTTTTAATTTCTTTAAATCCACCCTCTTACATACTTGTTTCCTAATGAGCTTCTGCCTTTCTAGTTTAGTATTTAAGTGCATTTTACATCTCACCATTCGATGATCACTTCCAGTATTAAATCTGTTCAGTACGCTGCAATCTTCAATAATTGATTTCTTGTTTGCCAGGATATAGTCAATTTCGCTGGTTCCTCCATTGGGGTGTTTCCATGTCCATTTTCTTTGCGGTTTCTTCTTAAAAAATGAATTCATGATGCTAAGATTTTCAGCTTCTGCAAATTCGATGAGTTGATCGCCACGTTCATTCCTTTCCCCATATCCGTATTTACCAACCGATGTCTCTCCTTGTTCCTGTTGTCCAATTCTTGCATTGAAATCCCCCATGATGAGCTTGATATGTTGTTTCCCTTTGGTGTGTAACTCTTTGATTTCTTCATAAAATTCTTCAACCTCTTCGTCGGTATGGCTTGATGTTGGTGCATATACCTGTACTATTTGAAGTTGGTATCGCTGGGTTAGTTGAACAACGAGCCTCGCTGCTCGATCTGATGTACTTTCAACTTCCAGAAGACAGTCTTTAATTCTTTTGTTGATTAAGAAGCCAACACCACTTGTTCTTCCAGTTTCCGTTCCTCTATAATAAAACAAATGTCCACTTTTAAGTTCCACCAACTCTTCACCTTTTCTTCTAACTTCACTGAGTCCTACAATGTCCCATTTGATCTTGTCTAGTTCCTCTTCCAATTCCTGAAGTTTTGCTTCAGAAGCAAGGGATCGTCCATTATACGTTGCCAAGGTCAATAACAAACGGCAGCCTGGGCCATTCCAGTGATTCTTAGCACCCCCTGCTTTCATGCCACACTGACCGCTGCCTTGATCAGGAGCACTCCAGCACCTGGAGACTAGGGGCCATGGTTTCTGGTGTGTCAACATAATGGAGGAATTAGCCATAATTTCACCACGCTGGCTAAACGGGTTGGTGAATTAGCCCTCCCCTTCCGCCTTTCTATCCGTGTAGCAAATATTAATTTGCCACATAAATAGAAAGCTCAGCCTGCACCACTTGAAGGCGGGGTAGGACACTAGGTTACTGGCCTGGCCGGTTCCACACATCGTCACATACGTTCAGCGTGTGGGTCTCCTTCCAGTTAGATACCAGCAACCCTTTTGCAGGCCATATATATATATATATATATATATATATATATATATATATATATATATATATATATATATATATATATATATATATATATACACATATGTGTCGAGATGGCCCAGTGGTATAAGCGCAAACCTACTAACCAGGAGGTTTGCTAGATCCAAGGGTTCGATCCCCAGCATGGGGGAAAAAAATAACAAGCGTTACTACGCTCGTGGCGCCATCTCATCGGTGAAAGTATTAATAATGAATAAAAACAGCGTTACTACGCTCGTGGCGCGATGTCTTGATCGGTGAAAGTACTAATAATGAGTAAAAATACCATTGGGCCATTAAAACCGGATTTGTAGCCTGCTGACGACATGCCAGCATCCGGAACGCCGTTGGGATAACTATCGGTAACCCAGCGACGTGAAAAAGGCTATCTCAGACTCTGATGATATGAACCATAATGAAAATATGAATGGAGCATCGGTTGTCTCGCTCTTAAATCAGAACCGCGTTCGGACTTTAAGCAGAGGGGCCAGTTCGAAAAATATGCAACAGTCTCTCCTTGGAGGTGTCGGCGGTTGTAGCGGCGCCTCCAACTGTACGGCTACTAGAACCAACACAGCCCAAAGTGCTTTGCAGCCTAGTATAGGTGCAACCACTAGGGCTGAAAGACCACGCCAGCGCATGTCATGGACAATAGATATGAACACCTACATCATGCGCACCTACTATACGATTACAAAGCTGGAAACAGACATGACAAATTACAGACCCACACTTCACGCCAAATTCGCACAACAGTACCCACACCTGGACATCAGTATAGAAAGGATAACAACCCAACGCAGGAACATAATAACCAGAAATCTCTTAGCAGAGCCCATACTACAAAGGTTAAGAGATGAAGTCGCCAATGACCTGGCAAACACTTCAACCAGTGTGGCCAACCCTGAAGCACCAGCTATTGGCGCAAGAGAACCGCTCCAAACAAGCATAGAACAAGAAGAGAGGAGGGACGTGGAGAAAATGGAAGAAGGTTTCCAATGTGCCCTGGCGGAATATGAAGGCTCGGATGCCGCAACAAGGCCAAGAATACCACGCCAACCGGCATCTTGGAAACTCTGCAAAGCAACCAAGATCCTCAATGAACATACTCTACCACTACACCTACAGAACCACAACTCCCTACAGGAAATACACACCGCCATATACTGTGCAGCAGTAGCGGCATCACGCGCCAATGGGTACGAAGTAAGGAACGAAGGCCGAAGTAACAGAGGAAACAAAGCCCAACCACCATGGCAAGTGAGACTGGAGAAAAGAATAGAAGAGCTCCGCAGCAGCATAGGGCGAATAACCCAGTACATGCAGGGAAATAGGGGTAAGAAATTAGTGAGGAAAGTGAAGATGGCCCTTAAGAGAAATAGGATTCATACAAGACACGAAGAGCCCAATAAACACATCAGCGAATATCTGGATACCCTCAAACAAAAACTGGGTGTATACGCCAGAAGACTCCGAAGATACAAAGACTATACCAACAAAAAACAACAGAACATGCAATTCCAAGCAAACCAGAAGGCCTTCTACAGGAAGCTTCGAGAGACCCCAGCGAACAAAGACAAGTACGAAGCCCCAAAGCCAGCAGAAATAGAGACCTTCTGGAAGACACTATGGTCCAATGAAGTACAGCACAAAAGCGCCCCCTGGATTCAGCAAGAAATGGAGGCTACGAGAGGAATAGAGGAGATGGAGTACACGGGCATCACGATAGAGGAACTCCAGCAGGTAATCCAACGTACGCACAACTGGAAAGCACCCGGTATTGACGGCATACACAACTTCTGGTACAAGAAATTTACCAGCGCCCATGGCCCATTAGCCAAGGAACTTACGGCGATAATTGAAGACCCCAGCAAAATGCCTGAATTCCTCTGCAAGGGAATAACTTACCTCCTACCGAAGGACCAGGATACCAGTAACCCAGCGAAATACCGACCCATTACGTGCCTTAACACCCTGTACAAGATACTCACGGGGTGCATCTCTGAAAAAATAAGCCGGCACAGCGAAAGCAACAACTTAATGACGGAAGAACAAAAGGGATGCCAGAAAGGGACTCTGGGATGTAAAGAGCAGCTTACCATCGACTCAGTTATCCTGGAACAAGCAAGAAAACAAAAGCGAAAACTCAACACCGCATACATAGACTACAAGAAGGCTTTCGACTCTGTTCCGCACTCGTGGCTCCTTGAAATACTCAGCATATACAAAGTGCATCCCTCAATCATCCGATTCCTACAGAGCAGCATGAAACAATGGAGAACCCGGTTACAGCTAAACACGCCAGACAGTAAAATAGAAACGGCCGAGATCCCCATCCGCCGCGGAATCTTTCAAGGAGACGCACTAAGCCCCCAGTGGTTCTGCTTGGCGTTAAACCCCTTGTCAAGGATGCTGAACACAAGTAAATACGGATACATGCTGAAGAAAGACAAGAGAAACCTACATAAAGTCTCCCACCTCATGTACGTAGATGACATCAAGCTATACGCGCCAACAATCACCCAACTCCGACAACTCATCAGTATAACAGAGACATTCTCCAAGGACATAGGAATGGAATTCGGCCTCGATAAGTGCAAAATACAGAAGAATAGCAAAGAAGATTTACCAGGCATCGAACTCGAAGACGGGAGACTACTGAAGACCTTGGACGAGGGCGAAACCTACAAATACCTAGGGATAATGCAAAAACGGCAGCAGGAGCACAAGAAAGTCAAAGTCCAGCTCACGCAAGCATTCCAAGAAAGACTTAGAAGCATTGTGAAGACGAAACTGAGCGGGAAGAACACCACGCAAGCAATTAACGCATATGCGGTACCAGTGCTCACCTACTCCTTCGGGATCATCAAATGGTCCAACACTGAACTAGAACAACTCCAGCGGAAAATGAGAACCATCCAGAGAAGAGCCGGACAACTACACCCTGCAACGGCAATTGAACGGCAAACACTACCCCGGGAAGAAGGAGGACGCGGACAAGCGGACCTCAAAGACTTACATGACAAGCAGATCCAGAGCATGAGGCAATACTTCCAGTTGAAGAGTCCCCGATCGCCACTCAT
>QLNU02015270.1:18253424-18286695 GCA_006491805.2 Dysdera silvatica
AAAATGAATTAATTTAAATAATAAGTCAATGAAGTTTACCTACGTCTGTATGTTCATCTCTTCCTTATGTTTGCTTCACATTTAATTTTAAAAACACTTGTCTGAGAACTAGAGAATTCGAATTGACTAATCTAAAAGCAGTCTAAATTTTTAGTCTTTTAAAGTACATACGATGGTATAAATCTGTTTTAGACATTTACACTACATATATGATTATATAATATGGTTATATATATATACAAATGTATAAATCGAATATATATCAGATGTGATATTAAATTACTTCATACAATGTGAGAGTTCTACATGTGAGCTTTTTAAATGACCGTTTTGGGTGTTGACCATGGATAAAATACAGGGGGATCCTAAAGTCGAAAATATTGATCCATATGAGAAATTACGAGTGCTTTTAATGGCAGATATAAAAATATAAAATATAGTGGAAATTGCAGCACGGTCATAATTTGTTTGATACCGAATTTTTAACACGTTTATTTGGGAATATCTAACTTATGCAAAATTACCTTTCCTTACATTGACTGGTAATACTGAACGTAACAGAGTGAAATGGACTCATGAACGTAGCAGAGTGAAATAGACTTATGAACGTAACAGAGTGAAACAGGCTTATGAACGTAACAGGGTGACATAGACTTATGAACCTAGCAGATTGAAACATACTTATGAACATAACAGAGTGAAGAAGGGTTATTTATAAACGTAACAGAGTGAAACAGGTTTATTTATAAACGTAACAGAGTGAAACAGGTTTATTTATAAACGTAACAGAGTGAAACAGGTTTATTTATAAACGTAACAGAGTGAAGCAGGTTTATTTATAAACGTAACAGAGTGAAACAGGTTTATTTATAAACGTAACAGAGTGAAACAGGTTTATTTATAAATATAACAGAGTGAAACAGGTTTATTTATAAACGTAACAGAGTGAAACAGGCTTGTGAACGTAACAGGGTGAATAGAGAAAAACGTAACAGAGTTGTACAGATATGAACGTAACAGAATTTTGAATAGGTATTGCGAATAGATACATAAAAGAAAGGTATCGAAAAACTATATTTATTATGTCGGTAGATGACTAACCATCACTTGACGATTTGCCAGCAGCTAGTAAAAATCGCCAGGTTATTATTAATAGCTAGTGCCATGGAAGTCAAGCACTGGCGCTTCTGGAATCAAAGAGGGGGATTTGCACAAAACTAGGAGCGACTTGTGATTGGAATATCAATGGGCTATTGAATTGCTATTGGCTGTCTTTCCACGTTGACAGGTGACACTGGTTCAGAAGACATGTCTTTGCTTTGGAGACCCGTGTCATTGATTCTTTCCGGGACGAATGACACGCTGAATCAAGTCTTTGTAAATAGCAGTATCAGTCAATGGTAGCTATATATTACTTACGCTTACTTAACATTGCAGGCACGTATGGTTTTCCATAGATAAATATAGAAAAAGCTATGCAATTGGCGTACGCAGGGGGTGTTGATGGAGGTTGTAACCCCCCATTGCAATGAAATTTTGTATATTTAACATAGGAATATGTGAGTTGTAGCTCTGTAACCCCCTTAGGAATTTTCTGCGTACGCCCTGGAAGCTATGTATAGATAATTTAAAATGTTAGGAGCCACTAGAAATACCTGTGAAATTTCTATGTTCCTAGGATTAAATAATCAAAGATTGTACCGATTGTTTTGGTTTTGCTCGCATGTTTCGAAAAAGATTTCCACATATTTCCCTGGCGAATTTTAAGTGTACAAATATTGAATTTGATAATTTCAGACATTTTTAAATATTTCAGTTTGATAATTTCGTATGCATTGAGAGTTTTAAAGATGTTGAATGTTTCATTTTAAAAAAAAAAGTTGGGTACTTTGAATATTTCACTTCGTTAGTTTTAGATAGTTTGAAGCTTTTGTTTTGACAGTTTGAATATTTTATTTCGGAAATTTTAGATAGCTTGAATATTTCGTTTGGACATTTTCGCTATTTTGAAAGCGGTTTGAATATTTTATTATTTCGGGAGTTTTAGATACTTTGAATATCTCGTTTAGACGCTTTTGCAATTTTCTTAGGGTTTTGAATATTTTATTCTAAGAATTTCAGACACTGAGAATAGCATTAAATAGTAGATTGTGATTATTATCACACACACATACAGATGAAAATAATAAAATAATATTCCGCGAGAGAATTATAATATTTCTTTATTATAAGTCCATAAAAATTTCCATTCTGACAATCATTATACAGCAATCACTTTAAAAAACTGCTTCTCAAATTACGTTCCGTGAAACCCGCGTAAAAATCGCAGAAGTAAATTAAGATTAATTTTATAAAAGCATAGAAGTAAATTAAGATTAATTTTATAAAAGCGTAGAATAAATTTCAGATTAATTTTATAAAAGCGTAGAAGTAAATTAAGATTAATTTTATAAAAGAGTAGAAGAGTAAATTAAGATTAATTTCATAAAAGCGTAGAAGAGAGAGTAAATTATGATTAATTTTATAAAAACATAGAAGTAAATTAAGATTAATTTTATAAAAGCATAGAAGTAAATTAAGATTAATTTTATAAAAGCATAGAAGTAAATTAAGATTAATTTTATGAAAGCGTAAAATAGAGAGTTTAAGATTGATTTTATAATAGCGTAGAAGTAAATTAAGATTAATTTTATGAAAGCGTAAAATAGAGAGTAAATTAAGATTAATTTTCATAAAAGCGTAGAAGTAAACAAGACATTTATAATAGCGTAGAAGTAAATTAAGATTAATTTTATAAAAGCGTAGCAGTAAATTAAAATTGATTTTATAAAAGGGTTGAAGTAATTTAGATTAATTTTATAAAGGCTTAGAAGTAAATTAAAATTAATTTTATATAAGCGTAGAAGTAATGTAAGTAATTAATTAATCGACGAAAACAAACGCTAGTATATTTATAGGAACTCGACGTTTCGCAAAAAATTATAATTGGAAATTTGTGTGGACTAAAAAAGGAAAGATTTTTATGAGAAAAAATAAGGAAACGGAAAAGATTGAAATTCGAGATATAAATGACCTAGATGATTTCTGAAAAGAAATAGATGAATATCATAAAACCAGGTCAATTAAAGTTGATATTAAGAAGAAAAGAAATATCACGAAAACCAACAAAATTAAAAACAAAATCACGATCGACGAAAATACTATATTTGAACGCCAATATTCTACAAAATAAAATGGACTTATTAAATGATATTATTCAAGAACTAAAAGAACCAAAAGTAATCGTTATAGTTTAAACGTAGAAAATTGATGACTTTGATAACTTCATAGAAAATTATAATGAATTTGTATTATTCCGAAAAAGTTCTAAAGGAGATGGTATATCCATATACTCAAAAAAAGAACTTGAAACTGAACAAATAGAATTGGATTCCTTTTTAGAAAAGGACCTTGAATTATCACTGATAAATACAAAAATATTTACGCTATTAGCATTATATAGACAGCCATCAATGAATATAGATAATTTTTTGAGATTACTAGAAAATAAATTAAAAAAATACATTCAAAATAATTTACTGATATTGGGAGATTTTAATATTGATATTGATAAGAAAAATTTTTGTTCAATAAAACCGCTAAATTTAATGGAATCAAATGGTCTTAAACATAGTAAATAAACAAACTAGAATTACTAAAAATAGTGCAAGTAAAATTGTCCTCGTCTTCACTAGTATAATAAATACTGAAACAATACACCCGGACTTACATATCAGTGATCACAGATTGATACTTATTGATATAAGTAAAAAAACTCAATATAAAGAAAAAGAAATAAAAACGCGAAACTTAAAGAATGAAAATATTTCAATTAATAAATTTTCATAACGAATTACAAAAAATTTATTGGCAAAAATTATTAAAAAAGAAAATTTACCAAAATCGGAAACATGATACGATTTATTTATGAATAAATTGAAAGAAATATATAATAAAAATCTCCCAATAAAAATTATAAAAAAAAAATAAAAAGATTAATCCAGGTGGGACCTGAACCCACGACCCTCCACTTTCATATCCCACCGAACGCAGAAATATTTATTTTCTTTCGAACGTTTCACCATCTAATCACGCCATAACATCGGCGCTGGTATCACTACGCCAATAAACGTTGATTTATATTGTTGTTTAATTTAATCTGCGTAGTGTTCGATTTATTTAAATAAATAAAATCAATTATCAGTGAGAAAAACATTAAACAACAAACATAAAAATATGCAAAAACAATGATATAATCGATGACCCAAGAAAAATAGCTAATGAATTTAATAAATTCAACATAAACGTATCAGAAAATTTAAATTTATCAAGTTCACTAAACAGCAAGTTCAAAAAATATCTTCAGCCAAGCTTAACAAATAGTATTTTCTAACATGAGGTTTCTGAAATCGAAATTGTAAAAGAATTAAATAAAATCCAAATAAAGGACCAGGAATTGACGACCTAGTGCCAAAAATTATTAAACAAAGTACTCAACATTTAAAAGAACCATTAACGATAGTTATAAATGATATCTTTGAAACAAGTATAATTCCTAATGAACTAAAGATTGCTGTAATTAAACCGATTTTTAAAAAAGTAAAAAAGATGGTTATTGAACATTTCAGACCAATAGCAATTATGAGTGTGTTTTCAAAAATATTAGAAAAAGTAATTCATAAAAGATTGACTTTTTAAATAACTATAAACTAATTCACGTTAACCAATATGGGTTCCAAAATAAACAAGTCAACAGAGGATTTGTTATTAAAAACAGTAAACAATATGCAACAAAAAGTTGAAGATTAAGGAATTAATATTTGGCTTTTTTCTAGACCTCAGTAAAGCTTTTGACTTAATAAACAGAGATATTCCAAAAGATAAACTACTTAATTTAGGAATAAGAGGTAAAATGTTTAAACTTATAGAAAATTATTTTAAAGGTCGATACCAAATTGTTAAAATAGAGAATAAAATATCAGACAAAATGATTAATTTAAGAGATGTTCCACAAGGAACTATACTAGGACCATTATTCTTTTTATTGGCAATAAATGATTTGATGTATTTAGATGATAATATACTATTATTTGAAGATGATATAAATTAGTCCAAAAGTGGATCAAATACTGAATTACTGGCAAACATAATAAAAGTTAAATTAAATTTGATTCAACAATGGTTCTATGATAACGATCTGATACTAAATGCTGAAAAAAAATGATTATATAATATTCCATGCTAATAAAAAAACATATAAAATTTAATGGAAAAACACTAGAAAGAATTAAGTCAATGAAATTTCTATGTATTAAATTACACGAAAAACTTTTATGGAATGAACAAATAGATGATATAAATAAAAAAAAATAAGAAGAATAAATGAACTATTAGCCAGATTAAATAATAAACTAACTTTAAATGCAAAAATTGATATTTATTATTCAATAATTTACAGTATACTACTGTACTGAAAACCAACATGGGGTGGACTAAACAAGAAAAACTTAATAAAAATAAATAATTTATTAAGTGATACGATAAACAAAATAAAAATCACCATATCAATCAATTGTTCAATTTAGAGAAGAATATCAACTACTTAATATAGAAAATATACACAAATTAAAAATATCTCAATATATATACGAAAGAATAAATGAAGGAAAACACATAGACATAATAGAAATAATAAAAGAAGACCACAAATAAAATACTCGTCATAAAAAAGAAATTAAAACAAAATATATTCGAACTAATTATGGAAAAGATAATATGAATTATTACGGATTAAATATTTGGAACAACATACTAGACGAAATAAAAATGTTATACCAATAAAACAATTTAAAAATACACTCAAAAATATTTCTTATTTAACGAAACATAAATGGCTAAAGTTTTTAGGTTGTATGTATATTAACCTATAGTTTTAGCATGTAATCCATCATGCATGTATGCATATGTAATCTATACACATATGTATGAAAATAAAATTCATTTGTATTGTACTGCAGTTATATTGTTCTTTCTTTGAGATGTTCAACAATAATTTGTTCTTGGAAAAATGGTGGATTTAATTTCGGTATTTACCGAGAGAATTAGTTATTTGGTTTATGTCACCATTCTTGAAAATTAAGAAATGTTTGCAAATTAGGAAACGCGGATTAAAATTAGAAAGTAGTTCAAATATTTTCAAAGTATTACAGAGGAATAATTAGTTACTTACCTTAAAATTTAAAAGTGGTAATTTACATTTATTTTTGGCCTTTTTGCTCAGGAAAGCCAACCACTACAAGGAAGATTAATCATCTTTTTGAGAGTGAAACGCAGAGAATTAGAACATAAATGCGCCCAAAACTGCGAGGAAATTCCTCCGTTGAGGATTTCAATCTTTACACTGTTGTAAGACTCTGAATTTTTCTTTGTGTGTTAAATTAAATGCCGAAAGATAAACAGTCAAGAAAATGTGAGTTATCTTGGAAATTTAAGCACAGGTTTTCAAACAGTAAAAGAAAAGAAAGGCATAACTTATTTTGTTAGTGTTGTAATGTCTGTTAATTTCTAACTCATCAATTATAATCTGACAAGTTAGACTCACAACTTTCTCAAATGTTAATAATACACACGCATGTAAACATAGTGGTCAAAATATTAGAGATTACAAAGATGGAGTTTGTTTTCCCTTTAGGTTTGATCACAGCCGATATTCTGCTGACTATGGACTCAGTTGTTGGAACCGTTGTACAGAAATATTAGCCCATGCTGACATAATGGCACCTCTTATTTCATTAAATTTTGATGGTGACGTTTCTACGCTTCGGATAGATCATTCCACTTCTTCCCACAAATGTTCAATAGGGTTGAGATCAGGTGACTGCGCTGGCCTTTGAAGAAGTTGAAGTACAGAATCTTGTTCTTCAGACCAATCGAGGACAGTTCGAGCATGGTGGCAGAGTGCATTATCCTGCTGAAAATGATCACCTGCATTAGGGAACATTGTGACCATAGACGGAAACACTTGGTTGGTAACAATGTGAAAATCGGCACTAGCGTTTAAGAATGATTCCAATGGTAGTAATGGATCAAGCGTATCTCAGGAAAATATTCTCCAGTCCATTATCTATCACCATGTGCTTGAAGTGTTGTCAATAGACAGGAAAGTGTCAGGGCTTAATGCTGCTTGCACTATATTCTGGTCCTGTCATCAGATTGCCGAAGAAAAATCCGAGATTCTCCCTCCCTCCCTCTCTCTCTCGTCGGACCAAGCCACCCTTCTGCACTCGTCAAGTATCCAATTTCAATATCCTTGGGACTATAGTATAAGCGCTCGTTCCTATTTTTCAGTGATAGCAAAGGCACCCTTGATGGTCTTCTGCTCAGAAAACCAATCCGTAGCAAGATCCAACGTGTTGTACCTTCAGATGTGCCTTGTGATGCACCCGCATTATACTGAGATGCAATTTGCCATATTGTTGCAATTCTGTTGCTGTTTGTGATTCCTGTAAGTCACCTGGTGCCTCTTTCGTTAAAAAGCGTTTTCCGGTTCAAACTTTCAAATACAATTTTCATTGGCTCGAAATTGTTAACTTCCACCTTCCAGAGATGCACAGCTAATAAGATACCAATTTCTTGATAATACAGCCCAGATGCAGTCAGGGGCGTAGGCAGAAAGTTCATAAGGGGAGGGTTATAGGCTTAATGGGAGGGGTTACAGAGCTACAACCAGGGTTTAAGCTGCAGTCGCATTTTTCGCAAAATGCGACGAGTTGCTCGAAAATGCGAAGAAAAAATTTTTGCCCATCGCGAAAATGCGACAGGCATTTTTAACCACAGTTTATTCTCTGAAAACAGGATTCCTCGATTCCAGAATATCCGTTTTGCACTTCAGCGATCTTTTCTTGTTCCTTTTTGTTTCCTCTTCAAAATTCTTAACAGCACCTGTTAAGCATCGTTGATATAAATAATTTCATGGATAGGGTTCTTGGAGCAACGAAAGCAACTAATATTTTTTAGCATTTTGCTACAACTTTTTTGCCCCATTTTAGCATTTTTGCGACAGCATGTTTCGAGCCAGCTTAAACCCTTGCTACAACCCATATATTCCTATGTTAAATATACAAAATTTCATTGCGATGGGGGGGGGGTTACAACCCCCAAAACCTTTCCTTGGCTACGCCTGTGAATGCAGTGTATTGGACGATTTAGGGTATCATGAAAGGTAACTTTTCTTTTTCATCCAGTCGTGACTTGTTACTTGTTTATAGCCATAACTCTATGGATATTAACTTCCAACTTCACGTATAGGAATCCATTATGGTCCAATTTACACAAGGATCACTGCCATATACTTTTGATTCCATGTTTCGGAACACTAATATATATATATATTTACTATTATTGCTGAATTTAATAAAGTGAAACTGTACAGCAATCCCTAGGCTCCATTCGATTCACGTTTGAAAGCCTTCCTGCAATTAAATCAATTGGATTTCCTGATGTACCGTCTCTATCGATACATTGGCTGGGCAATCTTAAAAAAGGACTTATCAATGATGCCATCACGTAATGTACCTTTGTGAACGGTATTTTTTCTTGAGAAGATAAAAGCTATTTCTTTCTGAAAGGGGTTTTTAGGTCTCACGTTACTAATGCCCGCATAGGTACCACGGTACAGCAGGCTTTTAACAAAAGAGTTCGCCGATGGAAAAGCCAAACGTACCGATGGCACGAACATCAAATGAATGGCTCTTAAGGTGTCACTTTCCCCAAGCAATCAAAAGAAACTCTCCAACTAGAATCTGGCATGAAATACCCAAACTCAAACACTACTTATTCAAAGCGTATTCCACAGCATTTTAGAAGAAGACTGTTTTTGATATCGCTCGATGCTTTTTAACGTTTACTAGAACGTGTGGCTACTATTATGAATAAGTTTTGTTTTTGAATATTATAATGAGTGTCTTTTTTTTTTTTGTCTAAATCAGGGAGTCTCAACATAGAGCGCGATGTCACATTTTGGGAAGGTGAAAAACGTGGCTTGTGTTCTTGAATAATGAGGTAATAGTGATCACTCAGTTTACGGTTCATATTTTTTCTGAATAAGTTAAAACCTAATTAGTTGATTTATATTTCCATTTTATACACTGAGCTAAAGGCTTTCTTCTTAAGTTCAATTTATTTGTCTACACAGGGGCACAGTAAGGATTTTACACTATGAGGTTTGTTGTCAGAAAAGCGCATTATACTTTTACTGGAATTCAATTTTCGCAGACATAAAATGTATATATATGTGTTTGTGTGTGTTTGTGTGTGTGTGTGTTTTAAAAAATTAAAAGTTTAGTTTTTTGTAATTATATTTATATCATAATCTAATTTCATATTTTTTATATTATCATGCAATTTATATTCATGTTATTATCCTTTACTGTTGCCACTAAAAATTCCAAGAAACAAAACTTAGTTCAATTTCAAAACTTGGCAACGTACCAAATTAGTGCCGTCAACCAGGGTGACTTTACAAACCCTGGAGTGGCTTTGTCACACCAAACAGGACAAGGTAAAAGTGGTGAGACCTCCTATCTGTGTTGTCGGAATATTTTAATAAGACCTGATTCCGGTAGGTAGAAGTACTGGCTTGAACATGAAATGTTTAATTTTGAAGTTATAGTTATTGAAGGTGGCATCACTTTAGATGTTATTTTCGACGCTTTTTATGCGAAATTTGCTTGTGACCAACTTCTTTGAAAGACTTATATCTAAATTTTGCAGAAAGATGTCAAATGCTATTTTTACTCGATCTGCCAAATTGTCTAGGGACCTGTAACTACTCCTTTCGCCCATGAATATAAAGGTGACATTTGCAGACATTCTGAGACAGATTATTGGAAGATTTGTGAAACACAGAAAAAGTCACCTCCAGCCGCGGTAACTTTGTCTTACTCTTTTGAAAAAAAATATTTTGCATTTCTAAATTTTTAAAATTTCAGAAGTGCGTGTAAAATTGTCTCATAAGCACTTAAGATTATAGGAGAAATATATATATATATATATATATATATATGGCCTGCAAAAGGGTTGCTGGTATCTAACTGGAAGGAGACCCACACGCTGAACGTATGTGACGATGTGTGGAACCGGCCAGGCCAGTAACCTAGTGTCCTACCCCGCCTTCAAGTGGTGCAGGCTGGGCTTTCTATTTATGAGGCAAATTAATATTTGCTGCACGGATGGAAAGGCGGAAGGGGAGGGCTAATTCACCAACCCGTCTAGCCAGCGTGGTGAAATGATGGCTAATTCCTCCAATATGCTAATACACCAAAAACCATGGCCCCTAGTCTCCAGGTGCTGGAGTGCTCCTGATCAAGGCAGCGGTCAGCGTGGCATGAAAGCAGGGGGTGCCGTTTGTTATTGACCTTATCTACGTATAATGGACGATCCCTTGCTTCTGAAGCAAAACTTCAGAAATTGGAAGAAGAACTAGACAAGATCAAATGGGACAGTATATGCACCAACATCAAGCCATACCGACGAGGAGGTTGAGGAATTCTATGAAGAAATCAAACAGCTACATACCAAGGGGAAACAACACATCAAGCTCATCATGGGAGATTTTAATGCAAGAATTGGACAACAGGAACAAGGAGAGACATCGGTTGGTAAATACGGATACGGGGAAAGGAATGAACGTGGCGATCAACTCATCGAATTTGCAGAAGCTGAAAACCTTAGCATCATGAATTCATTTTTTAAGAAGAAACCGCAAAGAAAATGGACATGGAAACACCCAAATGGGGGAACTAGTGAAATTGACTATATCCTGGCAAACAAGAAATCAATTATTGAAGATTGCAGTGTACTGAACAGATTTAATACTGGAAGTGATCATCGAATGGTGAGATGTAAAGTGCACTTAAATACTAAATTAGAACGACAGAAGCTCATTAGGAAACAAGTAAGTAAGAGGGTGGATCTAATGAAACTGAAAGTAAATACCGAGGCATTCAAGTTGGAATTAAAAAATCGCTTTTCTGCACTGGAAGGACTTATTGATGAAAGTGATATCTCAGAAGCAAATGAAAACATTGTTAAGACAATAGTTGAAACTGCTGGGGAAATTGGTGGTGTAACCTGTAAAAAGCACAATAGCAAATTATCTGAGAAGACGAAACAGCTCATGAAAAGGCGAAGAGATATGAAGGTGGACAATCGAAATACCAGTTCCAGGATTGAGTACATAGAACTTTGTAAAACTCTGCGCAAAAGCATGAAAGAAGACATAAGAAAATTCAACTGTGAGCTAGTAAGGAAAGCCATTGAAAATAACAAGAGCCTTAGGGTTGTTAAAGGAAGTTTATCTGTTGGGAAGAAACACATCATTGCATTAAAAGGAGAGGATGGCACCGTAACAAGAAATAGGGAAGAAATACTTAGAAGAGTTGAAGAATTCTACAAAAAACTATATGAAAGTAACAGTGGATTAAACGAAGACTCTGAGATAGTCGAAGGAACAGCTCCTAAAATCTTAAAAGAAGAAGTAGCATTTGCAATAAAAAGTATGAAGAAAGGAAGATCCCCTGGCGATGATGGCATTACATTAGATATCTTAAAAGAAGCTGGAGAACATGTAGAAGACATACTCGCAAAATTCTTTACCAAATGCCTCAACAGTGGTAACATACCAAACCAATGGGATTCTGCAACAGTAATTCTTTTGCATAAAAAAGGTGATAAAGAGGATTTGAAAAATTACCGACCAATTAGCTTGTTACCTGCTATTTATAAAATCTTCACAAAAGTGCTAACACATCGCCTGCAGAAAAAATTAGATGCAGCTCAACCAAGAGAACAAGCTGGATTTCGAAGTGGATTCAGTACAGTGGACCATATTCAAGTATTAAGAGAATTAATTGAAAGAACACATGAATATGAACTTCCATTGTGTGTGGCATTTATTGACTATGAGAAGGCCTTTGACTCTATTAAAACATCAGCAGTCATCAACTCTTTAAGATCAGCAGACATCGAGGATGTGTACATTGACATGGTGAAATGTGTGTATAAAAATGCAAGTGCAAAATTTCGGTTACATAAAGATACCGAAGCTATCAAAATTGGTAAAGGTGTGAGGCAGGGAGATACCATTTCTCCAAAACTTTTTACTTCAGCTTTACAGATGATTTTTCAGCAGATAAATTGGAATGACAAGGGAATAAAAATAAATGGTGAATATTTAAATCATTTGCGGTTTGCTGATGACATTGTTATTTTTTCAACGAACCCATCAGAACTCCAAGACATGGTACAGGAGCTTTCAACTAGAAGTAAAGAAGTTGGACTGAAGATGAACCTACAAAAAACTAAGATCATGTTCAATAATTTCGTAGAGGAAACAAAAATACAAGTTGACAACATTGAGCTAGAAATTGCTGATTCATATATTTACCTTGGCCAGCTGATTTCAATGGATGGCAACATTATGAAAGAACTCAACAGACGTATTAAACTTGGCTGGAGTGCATTTGGAAGAAACAGTTTTATCCTGAAGGGGAAATTGCCTTTGTGTCTAAAAAGAAAGGTCTTCAACCAGTGTGTATTGCCAGTCCTCTCTTATGGATCAGAGACATGGAGTCTAACAATTGCAGCAATACGAAAGTTACAGACAACACAAAGGAGCATGGAGAGGTGCATGCTTGGAATAACTAGGAGAGATCGAAAAAGAAACACTTGGGTGAGAGAGCAAACTAGAGTAGAGGACATCATTGTTAAAGTAAAAAGGCTGAAATGGCGATGGGCTGGGCATATTGCAAGAAGAACTGATCAACGATGGACAACAGAAATTCTGAACTGGATTCCAAGAGACCACCGAAGACCTAGAAAACGTCCTCAAACTAGATGGGTGGATGAAATAAGAAAACAGGTTGGGGTGACGTGGAAACGAATGGCCCAGGATAGACTTGTGTGGAAAGCATTTGGAGAGACCTTCATCCAGCAGTCTATATATACCACAATATATATATATATATATTTACATCTTCATCGCCAACAACATTGAAACATTAACTAAATAATCACTTTTTGTCATTGACCACAGTTTTATAGGTGAATGGCAAATCTTCTTCTCACATTGGTTTTTTCGTTGGCTAATGAATGGCAAATCATCTTCTCCTTGTCATTTTTATTGGCAAAAGATGATTACACGGTGATCTACCAAGCGGCCATGGAGAGGTAAATGCCAATGACCTGGCTAATACTTTGGCCAATCTCATTTACATTGGCGATGTATATTGGGCCAATGTCCAACCGCGCATTTTGAGCTACTAGGGATCCTGTCTGCGCAAGGCGAGCAGCCTCCCAGGTTCGTGCAACCTTCCAGACCTCCCAGTGCTGTAGAACTGTACGTTCAGAAAATAATAAAAATTAAAAGAAGGAAATTTCGCGTTTAATTAAAAAATATTAAATTTAAAGGAAAAAGGTAAAAATTTGCGATTAATGAAGGGCTGTGACGTCAAATGTTTTGGTGCCAGGTCCAAATCCTGTCTGTAACGAGTTTCCACAAACTATATGAGTCATTCATGTTAGAGATTGAAAATAAGAATTGGAATAGAGCGAAAGTTATCTAATTAGGATGATAATTACAAACTTAATTAAGGAAATGCAATAAATCGATGAATAATATAAATAAATCGATAAATATAATAAAACGATTAATATGATAAATCAATAAATATAAAAAAAATCGATGACTGCCCTTCGCAGACTTTGAGAAATAGAGTATAAACCTTTGGGAAAAACCAATAATCGCTAGTTCCCGCCCATGCCTTTAATAGTGTTAAAACTTCGCGAAATACGTTTTTGAATAACAAATATCAGGAATAATCCATTTAGGAGAAAACGTTGCCAATAGTTAGCGAAAAACGTGGATTCAGCTACGAGGAAAATAGCTAGATAGCAATTTTTCCGGTATGAGAATAAAAGCAGATTCATTGAGTTACAGGTAATTCTAGCTATAAAAGAACTAATTACGTAATTTTGACACAGCGCGGGAACAAGAAGAATGTACGGGGTCTACACGAGTGGGAAAGGGGACGCACCGGCGTCGCACTGTCTGGTGGGAAGAAACATGTCTCTGACACGTACGGAACCGTCCAGAATTGAAATCGATAATAAACGGAGTGTAAATTTTAAATACGGATTTGAATATGATTGAAATTATCTCATTCGGCTAATAACCACAAGCTTTTTAAAAAATTGCAATAAATGTGTGATTTTTTTTTGCAAATTTTAAAGGAAATTAAATAACAAACTTCCGTGTAAAACTTATTTTAAAACATCGCATACAATTTAAACCAGGTGTATAAATTATCTAGTTACAATTATTTAAAACAGTTTAGGCATAAACCCTAACTTTTCACTAACTTTAAGTTAAAGATTAAACTTTTGTGTAATGCTTAATTTAAAACGGGAAATTATTCTTCTTCATCTCAAAAATAGAAATAAGACATTTTGTATAAAGTGACTAACAATTTGTTTGATAAGAACAAAATACAAAAGGTTAAAAAAAGAGTTTAAAGATGAAAACGTTAAACGATAAAAAAAATTGCATAAAGTTTAAAAGAAGAAAGATGTAAAAATTTAAAAAAAATTGTAAAATGTTTAAAAAAAAGGGTAAAAATTTGTAATTAATTTGAAAAAAAAATTGCGATTAAAAAAAATAAAAAGTAAAAACTTCCTATTAAAAAACTTTTGATTAAAATAAAAATTTAAAAACTTTTGATTAAAAAATTTTAAAATATTTCTATTTGTATGTATAACATACCTGTATGCTGCAACGTGCATTTCGATCAATTTAATACCAGTCTCTTTGCAATTTGGTTTAAATAGTAGTCTATGTACTACACCATTCTGCGAAATAACTGGCAACAATATATATACGTTCGTAAAGAGATTATATATTGTCCTTCGTAGCTCAGTGGGTAGAGCCTCCGCCCGGCAAGTGGAAGGTCGTGGGTTCAGGTCCCACCGAAGGCAGAAATATTTATTTTCTTTCGAACGTTTCACCATCTAATCACGCCATACCATCGGCGTTGGTATCACTACGCCAATAAACGTTGATTGTTTGACATTCATAACATTGATCAAATGTTATGACGACCAGTGGACCAAGAAGGGACACTGGGGGGAGAGAGCATTGCAGGGGATTTTCGATCAAAGTAGGCGTACAGGTGACGCACAGCTCACATGGTTGTCGTCATTTAACGTCGACCGGAGACCATCCACGATCAGTCCGCCCCGAGGAGTGGCCGAAATAGATGGGTGGCGCGGAAGAACACTCCGGGCCGGCCGGTATTCCTACGGGAAACCACCGGACACCGTTGAGTCATATGGCAGAGAACAGGCGTAAATCATTCCCCGCAACCAGAGAGCACCAGACCAGAACAATCGGGACAGGCATCACATGCCAAAGCATCATCCACCGTTGGCGAAAGCTGGCCCAAAGCGATCGCAGCGGACGAAGACAATGGCGAACGCCCGTCATGGACAGAAGGCCAAGCACGACCCCAGCGACGAAGTCCGAATTACGAGAGAGGGCGGAGTCCGGTCCCAGAATAGCAGAAGCAGGCATCCATCCACCGCCACTTGGCGGCAAAAGTGAATATCCCAAGCATTCCGTCTTAAGCGAGCCGGAACCAACACCCGCCTGCCCGGAGAGCGGAGAAAAGACATCCGCACGCCATCAAAGCTGGGACCGAACTTCGGTATTGTTGACCCACTCTTGCCAGCACCGTCCAATCGCCGCATCGCTTCGACCCACATGTCCAGCGATTCTTCGATTCGTCCAACCAGCCTCTTTCAATCCGATAGCACAACCTCTTTCAAACTCTGACATATGCTCGTAATGAGCACGAATCTTTCGGCGAGGCATTGTTACAGTCGACGTAAGATATCCGCAGTCAAAATGCAACAGAAATTTTGACCACATATTGAGAATCGCTCCTTATATACACCTGCTGAATGCGCAGTTCCGATGCGCTGAAGTTCCCGCTATTCATTCATTGGACACCAAATTTTAATCATTTGCATACGAAATTTCATTACAATCGAACCACATCTTGCTGCGTCAATTTTCTTGTTATAGAGTTTTTAAGGATGATTTGATTATATTAAAATAAAATAATAAAAATTTACGACTCCAAGATTATAAAAATTAGGATAGTAAAAATTTACTATAATTAAGAATTCGGTGTTACGATGAATGTATTGAAATTTGCCTTCTAGTAGAATTGAAATAAAAAAATTCTTAATATAATTTCCATTAAGCTTGTTGCTTGTTTTATATTAATTATTACTTATTATAAAGCAATTATTAATCGGGATTTATAGTGGAAAAAGGAACCAATAAGATCATAACAAAGAATTCTGGTATCACATCTGGTTGCTACTCATTGGAGAGAGTTCGTATCTTCGATAGGTATATTCTCGCTTCAGAAATGTAATAACAACTTCGTTGCGATAGCTGTAAATGCGACTTATATGTCAAGAATATTTTTTTGGTATCATCCCACTTTTCTGGGATACGCATCGACTCAGGTGCAACGTCAGTAAAGTAGGAAAACGCACTTGTTGCATTTGTCGCGTTTGCAGATAAACGAAGAAAGATGTCTCGCCTGAAGACATGGCGCCGATATGGGGGGAAGAGGAGGGCTCGAGCCCTCCCCTAGTATTTTAAAAATTTAATTTGCCCGAACCTGCTATGCATTTATTTTCAAAAGTTTTACATTCACATTTTAAAATAAGGTACTTTTTAGCTCATTACTAATTGTCAAGCAGTATCAATTATTTTTGTAGCGTTTTGGTATCTTGTACATTCACAAAAATTCTCGACAGCTTTGAGAAGGAGATAATTTTTCTCACCCCCTCCTAGAAATACTCGTATGGGCACAAATGTCTGCAGATAATATTAAATTGCACAAATCTGTATTTCAGGTACAATTCTATGCAAATACTAATATAGCCACGAATTTGATTGACAGACGGACAAACAACTGAATAATAAATTCATCTCTAATAAAAATGTTATTTCCAATATCAATATATCTTAAATATTAGTACCGTTTATTGTAAACCTGATTCAGATTTATTACTCGAACTCTTTTTTTCATTTATTCAGAATTTACTAAATAGTCTTTTTTTTTAAAAAAAGAGAAAATACGTCAACAACATACAAGTAGCCCAGACGAACAAGTTCGTTTATTTATTAAGATCTGCCTTCATCACTATTTTAATTTGAAACTTATGTTTTCACAGTGCCTACAATTGAAGAAATGTCTGCATTTATCATTTATTTTTCATAAAACAATAAGTATTGTAAATAATGGTTGGAATCGTAGACGCGAATTTATATTACCATAATCCGTTTTCAGTTCCAGAAGGGAAAATTCATGAATAAATTATTATTTCTGAGACAAACCTCAACGACCACAATTTTGTCAAAGGGGAAATTAAATAGAAGGTATAAGATTAATTAAGATTAATTCAGATATCCTATAAACTCAACGTTTAAATATTCAGGTTGTAATTTTATAAATTATTTCAAGAAAACTCATGGCGGATATATTTTAAAACCACACATTATTTGAACTTTTTTTTTACGATTTTTAACGTTAGACAGGTCTTTCAGCTTTTAAATAACTGAAATAATCTCTTTGGAAAATTTTATACATAAAAGTAATTATTTAATATTTGAACCTGGCTTAATCCTTTTAATAGTAATCCTGATAATAATAATAATAATAACAAGAATTATATTAAAACAAATTTAATTACTTCAAATATATATCATTACCATTTCTTATCCTTTTACAGAGATATGTTGTTCCCGGCAATTTAAAAAAATCTAAACATAAGAGTGGAATCCTAATTAATAAATTTAACATCCACGTTTTTTAGCTCATACTAGAGCTCTTTTTTTTAGTATCAGAGAAAAAGAGACACATCGTCCCTATCCTGGAGTCTAAGCAGGGTCCTCTCCTTTCAACCCGGAGTACCTAGACCGCTAGACCAACGATGATAGGAACAACGCTCCCTTTCTCCGTACATAAGGATGTAAGATATTATTACCCTTCTCAGGGACAACATAATTACCAAATAATGTATAAATACGCACAAAGCCATCCGAACGAGTTTTTTTTTGTGAGTTTTTCGTGGAGGATTTTTTATTACAAATAAATTTGACACCCACATTTTTCAACTCATACTAGAGCTTCTTTTTTTGTTTTGGAGAAAAACGGATATCATCCCCGTCCTGCAGTCGAACCAGGGTCTCTCCGTTGAGCCCGGAATAACTGGAGTCAATGGAGGGACTCTAGTTCGACTCCAGGACGGGGACGATATCTCTTTTTCTCCTATACTTTAAAAAAAAGCTCCAGCATGAGCTAAAAAACATGGTATCAAATTTATTAATTGTAATAAAAATCCCCTACAAAAAACTCGCCCCTGTGGCTTTGTGTGTTGACCATTATTTGGCAATTGTGTTATCCCTGAGAAGGGTAATAATATCTTACATAAGTACGGAATTCAAAAGTTAGTAAATAAACATACAAAATTTAAAAGCAAAAATGTAACAATTTAATTATGTGATTTTGCTTCATCTCCTCTAGTTTAAAAACTATCTACTACATTGCCATCTAGCCCATCACCAAGAATATAATTTTGTTAAATAACGAAAATGCAAAATGCTTTTTTTATCCAGGAATTAAATATATACCCTAGGAATAAATATATTCTGAATCTAAAATTATAATACTGCTGAAAGCAATCATTTACATTACCATATGTCGAATGGTGTTACTTTTGTGATGTAAACTTATGTTTATTAATAAACCACATAAAATAAATAAACCGACAAATTCATTCGTTGATGCTTTGAATGCGAACTGAGTTATCCTTAAATAAGACACCTTCCCTTCATCCTTATTGAATTAAATTTCCATCTCTTACGCTTGTCATGGAACTTCACACATATTTTATTCTTTATTCTTTATTACAACGCACATGAAGATTTTTCTTATGCCGCTGGGCAGTTTATAATTTAACACATGTTAACAAGGCCTTGTTGAAGCTTTTTTTTATTTATGTCTTCATATTGAGCCCTTTTTACAATTTCAATTACTGTTTTCGACTCGTTCTAATAATCTTATTTCGAGTCGTAATTATTATTTTTTGCAACCTTCAAATGGAAACAATTCTAACTTATGATTATTTTATTTTGTCCGTCTGTAATGATGCCAAAATTTCTTTTAAAATAGAACCGCTTTGAGAAATAAAACTGATCTGAATAAATTAATTGTTTTTGATACAGCTATGTAACCTAATACACTTGTTTTATCTATGTATATATTTATTGAATAAGTAAAAAGGCCCTTACTTTTGCCTATACATATGGAAATTTTGTAAACAAATTAAAACAAAATACAAAAACTCTACTCGTTTCCAACACGTTAGATGCAATCAATTCATTAAAATTAAATTTTAGGTCAAAGACCAATGTCTTATATGCAGCAACAGATCCATAAGTCCATTTCAGATCCTTTATATTAATAAAAAAATTCTAATATCTTGCAGTAATTGCTTATTTCCTAATTTGCTAACCTATAAATTAGGAAAAATGGAACTTTATTCCGGTATAGGCTGCAGAATTACATAACACTTCTACATAATTACGAAGATTTATTAGAATTTTCTTCTAATTTGAACATTGGGCAAAACATATTTGATGGTTCTCATGACAAAAAACTTTGGCAAATATAATACTGAACTAATGTTTTTAGATAGATATACTAACCGAGTTTAGCAAAATTTTTTATCAGCATTTGGTAAAATTCTGTATCATCATTTGGTGAAATTTTGTAATCATGTACTAAAAGGGATCTTCAAACTCATTTAAACAGCGCGTCCTAAGAAATGTATATTTTCAATCAAAAATAATACTGTTTAAAATCTTGTTTTGATTCTTTGTCAAATATAACAAAATTTCTACTATCAAAAATTTACAAAAATCTGTAAAAATAAATTAAATCTTAGATCAGAGACCAATGTCGTATATGCAGCAACGGATCCAGAAGTCCATTTTGGATCCTTTCTCATAATAAAAAAAGATTTTAATGTCTTGCCGAAATTGATTATTTTTCTCTGACCTGTAAATTAGAAAAACTGCATTATTATTCTGGTATAGGATAACATAATCCCTCTACATAATCACAAAGATTCATTAAAATTCTCTTCTTATGTGAACATTGGGCAAAGCATATTTAATTGTTCTTATGCCACGGAGTTTTGGCCAATATAATGCTAAGTTGATACTTTCAGATAGATGTGTTAACAAAAGTGAATTAAATTTAACTAACCGAGATTAGTAAAATTTTCTGTCATCATTTGGTGAAATTTTGTAACCCTATACTAAAATGGACCTTCAATCTCATTCAAACAGGGCTTCGTAAGAAATACATATTTTCCTATCAAAAATAACAACATTTAAAGTCTTATTATTTTTTTTTCAAATAGAGCAAAATTTTTGAAAGCAAAACTTTTTAAAAATTTTAAAAATAAATAATTTGTAGTATGATGTCGAGAGATAGAGAATGATTCGTGCAGAATACTACACAAAAAAATAACCACTGATGCATGCAGGGTATTCAAAATTGCTTTTATTTGAAATAAGCAAACAACATTTCCTTTTCTAAAGGGAACACCGAACGACTAAATCCTTAAGAAAAGTATGAAATGTAAAAAAATATGATTTAATGTTACAAAAGTAAAAAGGATATATCTTGGTAAGAAACATGCGATGATGCTATTAAGCGATTATTCCATTCCTTTGATTCCAGCATAGTGTTTAAATTATTGAAGAACTGTCGCTTTTTACTGATACGACGTTAATTAATTATATTTCAATTTGCTTAAAAGGCTGTTTTTTAACGTATTGATAAAGACAAAATTCAAAAATGTATAAAAGTATGAAATCAACTACTCAATAATATCAAAAAAGATGTGTTATTTTTCTTTCCAAATTGATAAGGGAACTGTTCAGGATTTTGAAGAGGAAATACAGCAAAGCAGAAATCAATATAAATTACTACCATTAATCACAACCACCGAACAAACTACTGACAAGTATATCAATATCTTTTGCTAGGTTATCATATTTTGCAAAAAAAGGAAATAAACATTAAAAACAAGTATTTATGAAGAACTTTTAAAAGTTTAATCCATAGCTCAAAGGGATTTTTCATCTCCATCTTTTTTTTGTGGCATCTGCTAATTGCAATTTTATCTGTTTCTTGCAAGTACTTGCTGAAATTTTTTAAAGAAAGAGATTAGCTTATGCACTTTGGTGTGGACAGATAAAGAACATGTAATTACAAAATCAAATGAGTGAATAAGTAGATTGTCACATATTTTGATGATGCTAATTGCAGTTTTTCATTAAAGTAAATCAATAATGGAATAATGATGTCACTTACAGGAAGACATGTTCATTAAAATAAGCTGTTAGGAATATTGACATTTAATTGATATTTTAAGAGAACAGTGACTGGAATTTTTACTGTCACTTGTTACGTTAAGCAAGTGGAACATTTTATTTCCTTATAAAGTGACAAATAACAGTAATTGCATATATATATTTCATTTGTTTAAAACGTGCCGAATATATGTATTTTCGCATGTGGTAATTCACTTCTTATTAAAATAATTTGTTTAAATTACCATATTTCCCTTGCAATTAAAACAATTTAATTTCAAATAAGAACAGACGAGTTAAAGCATCATAATTCACAAATTATTATTATTATTACACAAGTAACATCTGTGCATTTAAAACGAAATTTAAACCAAAAAAGAAACAAAATAAGAATTAAAAAAAATTTCCCTGCATCAAGGCTTTAATTGTAATTTGTAGTAATAATACTAATAACGCTGTTTCGTTTTTGATTCCCTCAGTTTTGATTGGAAGATAATACACCCATAGGGTCTTAGTAAGGATAATACATACTGGCGGAAACTACATAATTTTAGCCTGCATGCTGGACTAAATTTAATTGCTCCTTGCAAAATTGACCGCTACGAATGGGTGGACGCAGTATTTATCCATACAGCACATAGTAAATCGTCACCATACAAAAATCTAATAAGGAAACAGAAAATTAAAAATCACCAATTATCACCGAAGGTCAAGTTTCCTGACAAATACGGTCCAGGGTTCCATTCCAGAGATGTAAATGATTTTTTTCATCAATTTCTTTGGTTTCGTCGCGATAACTACAACTCTCAACCATAAAAATACAACAGAATATGAGCTAATTGAAGAATTGTCGATTATCTCCAAAAGTCGACTTCCGTCACAATCAGTGCCGAATTGAAGTTTTTAGGGGCCCTAGACACGAAGGGTAGAGTAAGTTCTAAAAAACGCGACCCTCGTAATACTCAGTTAATAAATCGTGAGATTTCTTTGAAGTTAATCATGTGAGATTTCTTTGAAGTTAATCATGTGAGATTTCTTTGAAGTTCATTATGTGAGATTTCTTTGAAGTTCATTATGTGAGATTTCTTTGAAGTTCATTATGTGAGATTTCTTTGAAGTTCATTATGTGAAATATTCATGTTTATCAATAATTAAAATTTCTCCAACATTTGTTAATAAACGTGATTAAAATAACACTTAACGCCAAATCCCTTCGGGGGCCCCAAAATCCAGAGGCCCTGCTTTTGCCCGTGACTGAACGTCACACCCCGTCGTAATATAACGAACAGACCCCTTTATGAATTCCTGAAGAAAGTGTGAATGTCTTACAGAGGGATATTTTCAATGGGATTCAGGGAGACGCGCAGTAACAGGCTGTGAGGACACACGCCCTTTGTCTATCTCCAGTGTCGCATCCTGACCATTCCTGTTCGAAGTGGAAGTTTCCACCAGATGTGTGTATCTTCACGATCTTATGATCTTACCCCCGACCCGGACGATACGACGTTGTTGTCCTGTTTTCATCATCACGTAGATTATAGCATAAATAAAGTGGATTATTAGTCAAGGTAGTGTCCGCGTCGGTGCTTCCAACAGAAAGTTCATAAGTTGTCTCACACTTGGAAAACCAGGGTAGAAACCCAACGAAACGCCTCTTGGCCAGGACGCGAGGATGTGCCTCTAGGCACATGGTGGCAGAGAAATTCTACTCCGACGCCAGTGCTAAAGAAGCGGTATCTACCTAATTACCATCCACCACATGGTCTATATTTAAATCCGGCACTGATCACAATATGTTAATGAGTTCGATCGCAACAGTGCAAATGTCTCCCATTTTTTTTCTTACTAGAAAATGAAACCATATGTCAAAAAAGGAAAATGTCTAACTACTGAAATACAATTGAGAAACGGCCAATTTTTGTCAAAAGTAATGTTTGGCGCCAACATACTCTCATAAGTTTGATCTTAAGATTGAGAAAGCTCCCGTTTTAAAAAAATTAATTTCTCCGTTAATCAAATAAGCTTTGTCCTCACAAATGGAATCATAAACAATAAAAAAAAGCGAAATGAGTAATTACTGGAAACCAGCTATGGTATAATGGGTTATGATCTAAGCCTATTTAACCACCTCTAATTAGTAGCTCTAAAACTGGGTCTTAATTTATTAAGAAAAACTATTTAGAATTATGATTTCTCAATTTTAACTCTCCTTGTCTTTTTAATCCCGTATTCGTGAAATAAAATCAACATTTAATGCATTTCTCATTTTGGGGCCATTCGGTTTTTACATTTTTTATTAAATCCTGATTTCGTTATTTTTGGTTTATACGTTTGGGTTGCTGCTTCAAACCTGCATCGCAACAGATTTATGAAATAATATTGTGAACCGATTAAAATGACGGATTTATGGAATTGTTACCCTTTCTTCCTTATTAAATAAGGAATAATTTTCGAGACCAAAAACCACGTATATCATCTATTTCATGTTTTAAAGCGGAACTTAGGGGAAATATAGTTAAACTATAGTTAAAATATAGTTTTAGTAATAGAAATATGGATTTTAGTATTAAAATATAGTTAAAATGTAGTTTAGTATTAAAATATAGTTAAAATATAGTTTTAGTATTAAAATATGGATTCAAAATATAGTTTTAGTATTAAAGTATAGTTAAAATATAGTTTTAGTATTAAAATATAGTTAAAATGTAATTTTAGTATTAAAAATATAGTTAAAATATAGTTTTAGTATTAAAATATAGTTAAAATATTGTTTTAGTAGTAAAAATATGGTCCCAAAATATAGTTTAGTATTAAAATATAGTTAAAATATTGTTTTAGTATTAAACTATAGTTAAAATATAGTTTTAGTATTAAAATATAGTTAAAATATAGTTATACAAGCGGTTGCCTCTATAATCTTAAGTCCACACTTCAAAGTCACTGCTAAGTCAGGAATACTACTTGGAAAATCCAGTCTGACGGCAGCTGGAAAAAAGGCAAATTTAGTTAATTTTAAAAACAAAATGGAGGCTGTAAGTTGTTAAGCTGTAATTTCCGACGGTCCCAGGAAAGCACTAAAATTCTCGGAATAAAATTACCTCTGGTGTAAAGAAATATAAACCTAACCCCGATTATTCTAAATAAAGAGGGTGGACCCATTTCAAATAAGTCGGAAGTTTTCCATTTTCAATTTAAGGGTGTGAAGGTGCCACATATGTGTCCGAAGAAGATCGGTTAATTGAGGTTTTAATGTGAAGCCGAATTTTTTCACATAGCTATTCAAACCAATATTTTAACTAAGCTTAGTAACTTATAATTTATATGTGGATTCTCAGTTGTACACCCTCCAACACTAGGCTTAATTAGAGATTCGCTAATGCATTTAAAATTTCAACCAAACGGTTCAAGTATTAGCAAGCAATATTTTGGCCATCTTATACCACCTCCCTGGTAAGCAAAAATTAACATTGGCTAACGTAGGAAAATGAATACAACATCAACCCCTCCCAAAGGCGCTTATGTATTTATCGAACACTCTCTAATGAGGTTTTTAGGACACAGCTTAAAAACACTGATCATTTATTTAACCCCTATTTCAGAATTTTTCTCGAAACCTGTCAAGTATGATCAGAAAGATTTAAAAGGTAAAATGTCATTATTGGAAACTTATTAATAGTAAAGGACCACCTCTGAGTAACTGTCATACTCTTAGTTAGCTATTTAACATCTTGCGGGATAATCTTAATCTTCATTATAGTTAACCAAAAAGATAAAGGTACTGCTATAAAATTATGACACGCACATTCTTGCGAATATAAAATTTTAACATATTCTTAAATCGTATCCATAATTCGCTGTAGCTCCGAATGCTAGCAACATTTAAGAAAGGTACAATAGCTGTTGTTCCGATTCACGCTTTTTTTTTCCTTCTGTTAAATGCTACGTTTCAAAGTGCTTGTCACAAACTTCGATGCTCGAAAAAAACTGCAAAAAATACCCAAGTGTAAAACTAAATTTCTTTCCTTTGTTACATGAAGAACTTAATTTCTTTTTTCTGGACTCACCCTCTTTTGAAATTAAGCTTGGCTCAGTTCTCCCACAGGCCCTTTCATCAAGAAACACGGTTTTCCCATCTTTTCCATGTGACTCTGTCCTCATAAAAGAATGGTACTTGAGGGCCCCTATGTGGGAGAGGAGGACAAATTCAAGCAACCTCAGAAGAACTTAACCTAAATGTAACGTATCTTGGTAAAAGAATAAAATTCTACAGGAAAGTTTTGGGTTTGTGCTTGCATGAAAGAACGTTGAAGAACTTATTTATCTACGATTAAATATTCGCAATAAATTAATGACAAAAACTAATTAAATCCCATAAACACAATTCATGATTAATTTAATAAAAAAATAGATAGCTCTTCAAACTTACGAAATAAATGTCTAAAAGTTATGAAAACCTTATGTTTTTTCATGCGAAAACGATTTTTTAATATTTTAAATTATCTGAAAGAAATAATCAATGTGACAAAACCTTCTCTTTTTTAATCCTGACGGACTATTAATGACTAAATCATATCAGCAAATAAAGGTCAATTCCCTTGTAAAATACCCATATCATTTAAATTTATCCCCGCTCTGAACACTCCTCTTTTACCATATACTTATATACAAAATTTAGCAAATTCCAAAATAAAATTGCTAATAAATATCTTGTCTTTTTGAGTTTTCAAACGTCTCTGGAATTATTGTATTGTATAATTCGTCCTCATTAATAGTAAAAGTTTATATAGTCTATCTTATCATATATTCCTACTATAAACTCCTATATTATAAATACACACAATCTTATAGTAAATGGAGACTATAAAAAATTGTTTAAATATATTTAAATTATTTTCCAAACTAAAAGTTCATTCGTTCGCACTTACAAGCATATAGTTTGTAAAAGTTTTGAGCGTATATTAAAAATAGGTTTCTAAAATTATCCATACGTAATTTTTTATGAAAACGAAGAGGAATATATTGAAAAATTGTCCTGGCTGAAGGTATTTGAAAAATTTTATAATAAAGTAATATAATTATAATGGAAAATTGAGATGGTATCGCAATGGGGCATAGTATAACCACAACAAACTTTATTCAAAAAATCTCTTTGAATCAATAATTATTTAATAATATATGAAAATTATAAAACAGATGTTCGTATAAATTCATCAGATTATTATATAAATTCGAAAAAAATATTTAATATCTTGAAGTACGTAGACATTACTTAACATTAACAGATTATAACTCATAAACCGAATATATTTTCATATTGTCACAAAGTATGATTTTATCTTTGTCCCATCTTCGTCAATAAACTAGACATTATTTGGGAAAACACGGAATGGAAAATTAGCCACTTTAATCCATTTAACACTTATCATATTTAATTTTTTGAATTAAATGATGTTGTCTGGAAAAGAAAACTTTCTATTAAAATCGAAAGCTAAGGATATATATATTTCAGTTGTATTTCTTTTAAAGTGCGAATATTTATCCTTGCGGTTTAGAAATAAAAATTCTCTTCCTTGATTCCGAACCATTACTTCTCCCATTACGTGGATCGAAAATTCAAATAGTGCAATTAATCAGATTATAAAGGAACGTCCAAAGCTCATGAAATTGTAATTTAAACTTCTTCAACAACAGGGAGGGAAGGAAATTTTCTAAATTTTGAGAAAGCCGTTTCCGAACCTTTAATCGCCAAATCATGAATATTTGTGGATCCCATTTTTAAAATATGAGCGAGGCAAATATTTCTTTTAGAAAGTTTTGTTTGTTCAGTCATTGAAACATCGACGACCAAAGTTAGATAATTACTTTGAACTTACTTTCATTAATTATTCCCTGACTTTAATCAGAGGCATTTACAGTTTGTCCAATAAAGAGCGTAAATATCATTAAATAATAAGCGATCGGAGTCTTCAAATTTAGCTCAAACCGCTGCCGGAATTAATTACCAGAACCGTTAATCATAGACTGGTTGCGATTAATCATGGCTAGGATCCCTTTCCATCCTTTCAGTATCCGTTCATTCGAACCAATAGAGGTTCGAAATTAATAAAAAGAAGCTCAAATATTGGAAAGGAGTTTTATCAATACATTGATCAGACAAATTGCCATTTCTCTTTAAGCAAATTATATTTCAAATAACTTCCCTTCGACTTTTTTAGAAGTCTAAATTTCTGTTTTAATAAGAATAACGATTTAAGGAAATTGATTATTAATCGTTATATATGATGAAATATAGGCACGATTTTCCAAATAATTAATATATTATGATAGTATATGATATCAAATATATGACATTCTTAAAAAAAATTGCGATCCGGACATCTGTTCATCTACCAATCAGGTGTTTGCACGTTGTCTATTTTCCGACACACAAGTCGTGAACATAATGTTTTTTGTGCTTTTTTTTAAGCTAACAAAGCTGTAAGATTTTACGTCACATATGAGAATCTTGGCAACTTGGTCCTCTACAAAAGCGAAAGAAGGTACTGGATGATATGTCTTGCTGAACTTCATCTCAGAAAAGAAATAACCGCACTCTTCTATCAAATTCAGGTAAATATTATGTATTAATATTTGTGCGTGCGTATATATATATATATTTAAGGAAAGGATAGTTTGTCTAATTTTTTATCAAACATGTATCATTATTATTTATTTAGTTATTTATACAAGTCTAATATAATATATTATTATATTTATCAGTATAAATATGAAAAATACATAATACTTTCAAAAGAAGTTTCAAATTGAGGATTTTTTAACTTCAAAATATATTTTGGTGGGGACTTCTCCATTGGTTACACCCTGCACTGTGTGTTTTTGTTAATATCCAAATTTCAACAAAATGATAGTACAGTCCCCCAACACACCGGAAGTACAAATTTTTCAAAACCAAAATTGGTCCAATTTTTTTAAAAGATGTTGAATATAAGAAACTCATGAAGCAAAACTAAGCTACTTAGATAAGTAGTTAAGCAATTTTGAATGGCTCTAACATAAAATAATAATAAATTAAAATAAAACAAAACTAATACTTTGCAATTTGATTTTTGTCATGAACTATTTAAAAAAAGTTGTTACCTGAAAGAAAGTGAAATAAGAAAGAAATAAAAATTAAATTTTGCCATTTCAAATAAAAGTAGACAGTTTAAATAAAACAATTTAGAAAGCTCTGCCTTCCACAACTTAAAAATTTTTATAATAATTTTTATATAAATTTGTATTATGAAAATTTTTATTTTATTAAAATTAAAAGTAACAAATTTGTTATTTTTAACGTGCACCGAAGCACTACTCCGAGTTATATAGTGCTATTAACGAAGGGATAATTTCTGTTTCATTTACATTTTACATTTCATTATTTCCGTTTTCATTTACATTTTACATTTCATTATTTCCGTTTTCATTTACATTATTTCATATTACATTCTTTCTTCTACTCTTCTTTGCCTTTTCTATTCACTGAAATCTATTTCAATATAGAATAAAAAATTTTCTTTCTCCCTAAAAAATCTTTTTTTTAACATTGTTTAATAATTCATTCTATTCTTTCCACAAACTTACGTAATGTAAAAACGTATTTATTAAGTATACATATAAATCATATTTTAATGTGATATAAATGGCTTTCTATTTTCATTATGAAAAATATGCTCTTTCATTATACGTAATTAACTATTGTCAAATTTTAAAATTCACTTATTAAAATTTATTAAAACCATTTTATTTCATTCAATAAAATTCCCAAATAACTAGCTACGCACTTTATATATCATACGCCTATAAATAATAATTCTGAGTATGTTATTTTGAATTTTGCGTAAATTATTATGGTTACCAGTATTTTGTTTTCTGTAACTTTTGTTGTCATGCTGCCTGTAAATTTATGAAGAATTATCACTCACATTGCTGCATGTTGTAAAGAGCTGCATTAAAATTAATTATTTTCTATGCAGGTTGTACTTCGCAGTTCAAATTGAAGATGAAACTCCTTAATTTCATTTTTCTTACGTTTTTGTTTCTTATCTTTGGTGAGTAAGTATCTCTTAGTATTTAGTTGTTAGTATCTTGGTTACTATAAAAGTGGGTTGCAGCTTGACAAGTTGGGAACCACTGCTTTACAGGTTTCACTGTTACCTGGTACAGCGTTTTGTTTAAAAAAGTTTGTCACCGTAAAATTTTCCTGAAAGATCAGTAAAAGAGAAAGTACCTTATAAAGTTTCATCTTAAAGATATTACATGAGAACTTTTAAAAATGAAATAATTTCGCTTACATCTATTTGAAAAGAAGTTCTTAAGCTTTGAAATCTATAAAACACTTCACCACAAATTACTAGTCGTAACATCATTATGTTCAATATTATTTCCATTTTCATATGTATTCAAGAACTGCACATTCGCATTGATAAGTGGGCTGGTTTATTATTATATTTTTCTCCTTTTAGGAGTTCTAGCCAGTGAAGCATGTGAGAGATATTGCAAAAAGGATTGCAGGAGAAGAAATGAAAGGTTAGAAGATTGCGTGAAGGTAGAAGGTACGATTTTTTGCCACTGCGTTAAAAAGTAGCCAGTACTTGTTTACAAAATGGGCCAAAGATTCGATTACTGAAGAAAATTATTATTTTACCTCTAATGTTAAAAAGAATTGTAGCAACCAAAATAATCTGACAAAAATTATATAAATACGGTCGGACGTATTACAAAAAAATTCCGAATATGTTCTTTCGAAGTAAATAGCTTTTCCCTGCAGTAATTGTATTACTTTCATTATCACAGTAGTATAAGACTTTAAATAAATTAACAGTAATAATAACATTTTTAGTTATAAGCTTTAGGCACAAGTAACATTATATACCATTTCTGAGTTACACAATTAGTATATAATGAATATGTAGTATAATCAATTCAAAATCCACAATGCATATACGATTTTGCTAGGACGAAATTTGAAAATGACCTTTTTAAAATAAATAACGAATATCTAAACACCCAGGAGCAGATAAATTATTTATTTATAAATAATAAAAAAGGTACATGCTCTCACTGTATATAAATATTATATATTTAGATATTGTAAATTTTTTTGTCGATATTCTGCCGCTCTTTATTTGATTATTCCAGATGAGATTGTACTTCAAGGTATATATGTACACTGCGTTTACCCTTTCCATTTGTGATATTTTTGATAATTAACGTTCAAGAGGCGACACCTTCGTCCAACGAAATCTTCCTCTTTGGCAGCAACACCAAAATATTAAGAAGCACCAAGATGTTCCATAAATAAGAATCAAACAGGTTTTCTGTGCGGGGCATACACCTAAATAAAATAACTATGCTTGCTTGCTTGTTTTTTGGTTTTACGGCTCAAAGACTACAGTGGTCATGCTGCGCCGGGACCTACTGTTTTCCGAGGAATCCGAACCTCTTAAGGCCTAGGGAACCAAACCCCGGACTACAGTGAGCAGTGCGATCTTTATGAGATCTCTGAGTAAGCGTTCTTTTTGCACTGCTGGGAGTCGAACCCGGATTAGCGGCGCACTAGGAGAACGCGTTACCACACTGCGCCACCGCAGGGCAATAACTATAAATAGTAATTTTTTTTCAGGAACTTTAAATTTAATTATATTTATGTGTCTAACGAAAATGTTTGTAAAAAATATTTATTCAATTACCAAAGGCGTTAATTTTAAATTAATTCGATTTTTATTAGCACAGACATTATCACTTAAAATTTCTGTATATAAATAATATATTTATAATTAAATTTCTTTTCTTTTTAAACGCAGGACCCCTTAACATACAAATCCACCTTTTTGTTTTTTTCCTACCTATCATATTTAATTTTTTAAACCCATTTTTAACTTGCCAACAAAATATTTTTGGCCAATCAGTGTACCTAAAATCTATTATTTCGCTCCCTGCAATATGTTTAATTTCCATCAACGATTGGCGCCAATGAAGTCTTAAGTTTAAACAAATTCCTTGTCGAAATCAAACATTGCAGCAAAAATTAGACAACACATGGGCATGTGCAAAAATCAGGTCAAATCAGGTCAGGGCCGTGTTCCAGGATGCCAGAGTGGGCTGCTAATTCCAACCTTGGCGCCGAAAGTTAACATGGGCCAAATGAGGGTTGGCAACTTTTTCTTGGCTGCGTAAGATTCTGGCAGTTCTTGGATCGGTCAATGCTCAAAATGGCGTCAACTTGTAAGGAGGTGTGCAGACCTGAGAAAACCAGAGAGAGAGTGCAGTTTTTTGAAACAAGGTGTTCACGTCAGATGAACACTTATAATTAAAACTCCATTAGGACCAGGAGGACCAATCATTCAAACATGTAAGTTACTGTCACCTTTTTTTCTCTTCCTTTTAATCTGTAATTCCAAGTGCCTCCACACACACTAAACTTCTAACATGATTTTTTTTTCTTTTCTGGTGGTTTTTGTACCACAGTATAATTTTTCATTATAAATGAGTAATTGAACTTTTTCATAATTTGAAGTTCCTTGAGGTTTCCAATTGTAAATAAAAATGTTTATACAAGGTTTAAACCTACTAAAGGATATGTTAAATGAAAATTTTGAAGAAAATGTGTGAATTTACTTGTACTCTAGAAATTTGTTACTGGTCCCAATGTTTAAATAAACGGCACAATTAAATTCTTAAATAACAGATTTTGTTTTAATATTATCATGTTTATTATATAAATAAAAGGCAGTCATTTTTTTGAATAATTGTTTCAATCGAGTGAGTCAGTTGGAAAAAGTGAAATATATTAAGGAACCTTACCCTCATTTATTTGTTTCGCAATTGAAGATAATTCTGAAATTCTCATTATAATTCTTCCCCAATCTCCAATACTTTGTTTGATATAAATAGGGAATCTTCGGCGACGTCATAATGTGCTCAAAAGTCAAGCTTTATCTGTTGTGCCGAGTAGCACACACTAGAAACTTCTAGAATCAAATTCCAAATGTAAGCTCATTAACGTGATGTCAAAGAATTATCTCAGAAGATCGCTGAAAAATCATCAAATACTTTCATTCATAGAGTTTTCCAATAATATGGAATGCAAATGCCCTATTAAATATAATCGTTTCTCTTTCTAAAGGAACGGTAAAAGTGCTGGCTGTCGACAAGCATTAATCCGTTCTTAAATAACCCGGCATAACAAATAGATAAATAACCTAGTAAATAAACCAATAAACGGCATTTAAGGCAGAGCGTTCGATAATTGCCGAGTTATTTTTATCGGAGTTTCGTGAAACTCATAACAGTCTTCGAGGGGCAGCAGTCTGCGAGGAAAACCATTTTTGAATTGTTCTGATGAGTTGGCAGAGGAAACCAATAAACGAGTCTTTTCTCGAGAAACTGCACAGATAACAACGAGTTTAGTAAAAGTGTTCATTTCTTTCTTTTTGTTTTTCGGATAAAGCGAACCTGATTCCAACGGATTTGAATTCGATATCCGCTCATATATGTCAGTGGCTGCAAAATTAATTTCAATCATTTCCAAAAGCGAACCTCAATGCAAGGAACATGTAAAGAATATAGAAATCTAAATTATGATTTTTTTTAATTTTTAGTATTTTCTTTATAAAAAATGCATGCATATTTCCCAAATTAATTTCTTTTAAATCATGAAAGAATGTGAGAACA
>QLNU02015270.1:18295724-18323811 GCA_006491805.2 Dysdera silvatica
TTCGGAAGCGTCCGCCGCAGGAGAAATCTGGACCTCCCTGCACCAAAACCGCAAGACATGGACACCTCACTAATGGGTTAAGCCAATAACCAATCACAGGTCCAAACGCCATTCTTACTTTGAAGTTTTAAAAAGTTTAATCATTTTCAGGGCAGAAGAGCATGAGATTAGAGTCAGTATAAGACGAGAATAATGAGATCAGTACCAGATGGGACCCAAAGATGGTAAAGCAATATTTTAAAAGTGAGGTGAATAGCTCCCGTGAACCACGTACGTTCTCCGTCAGTGATGTCGACCAAATTGATGTGACTCTCATACAGCTATAATAAACTTCTGAGATGTCGAGGCAAATTTTTCGTCAGAGTCGGGTAAGAGAATAATATTTTTTGATCATGTCTCGTCAATTCCGGCAATCTTCCCCTAAGAGTCAGATTAGACATATAGAGTTAGATACGTAATCTAATTAATGATAGTCACATGACAGTTTAATTATTGGATATTATTGCTATGGATAATGTATTTTGCAGTGATTACTATGTATTGCAATATGTGTTCCAAAACTGACTTGAAATAACTGGCTTGTTAACAAACGTTTTACTATTTCCATTGATATCAAATTTTTTGCAATATCTGTTTGTGATACCGTGTCGAAACTTATTAAACAAATTCTCAGTAGACTGCATAGAAAAATATATTTATGCATAAAACTCGTTTATTTAACTTTGATTCCCTTATAGAATCGTTACATCTTTAACATAAATAAATTCAACCACCTTGCGCTGGGTAAAAATTACAGAAGCCTGGCTAAAAAATACCGAAGTGTGGTTACATAAACACACTTTTTTAGACGTGGTGAATAAGCTTATTGACATTTTTAAATTTGCATGACTTTGCCATGAATAACAATTACAAAAAAAGTCTTGCCAATAGGCTAATGAGTTTCAAAATTGCCAATTTAAAGGTTTTAGCACCAAACAGTCTGCTGTTTTTAAATAGTTTCTATAATAATAAGGTTAAAAAGTTTTACTTTCAACTAAAATAAGAATTTATTGTCAGTTAAATGGCTTATTTCGTAATGTAAAAGTTTTATTTCGACCGCAAATTATGGATTGAATTTACTGCATCATATGGATTTAAGCACTCCCCAAAATGAACTAAAATTAAATTCGTAGATATAACATAATTAAAAAGTCATTAAAAAGGAATAATATTATAATGACAGCATGTATCTTCTTTAGAACGAAATAAACTTTCTGACACACACACACAGTGTTTCCAGTTAGGAAATTACTTCAATAATTTTAATCATCCTTTACGTAACTTACATATTGAAAGTTTGCATGTAAGCAAAACATTTATTATACTCTTGAGCTGTACTTTGTCAATAAAGATGAAAAATAACGTTTTCAGGATTTATCCAAAAGCTATAAAGAATATCCGTGAAGCACCTTTTCACATTCACATAGCAGAGGAATATTTTAGTTAAACTCTTTACTAAACCTATAACCCAGAATTAGTTGTTTTGATCGATTGGTTTTTCAAACCGTGCAGCGCTTCTCTCTCAAGTGGAAGCCCGCATGCCAATATTTATACCTGAAGAACGGTTGCAAATTTTTAAATGCTATCAGCGTTAATTAAAGGGTAAGTGAGTGTTAAGTATTTTCCTTATAAATGAAAATCGTATCAGTTTAAATAATAATTTAATAATTAGCAGGGGGTTGAATTTTATATCTCTCTCCTTGTGAAATAAAGAATATTAAAAATGAAGTAAGTCGTTGCTACGTCATGTTATTTATTTATAAACATGCGTAATTATTTTTATAAGATTTACTAGTAAAATAATATAGAGATTTTATTAGTTAATGAAACAAAATGACGGACAGAAAGCATATTTTGCTGCTAATGAAAATAATTGCTTTTGCATACATACAAACGTATAATATTGTATAAAAAATTAAAGTTTTAATTTGGATCATTACCCAGAACATTTAATTTGGATCATTACCTTGTTAATTACTTCATTAATGTGCAATTTTTTGTTAAATAATATTTTTTTGTCAGGCAAAATTTACTGATTTTACAAATATACTCATTAAATCATGGTAAGAAAAAAAATGGGACAACAATTAAAATAAAAATTATTTGATTTGCATAATTCCATTATCGACGCTTGCAAAAAAAGTCGAATTTTCCGAAGCTCTCGAATTTGCGGTGGATAAAAACGCCTTTGGTAGATTTTTTTATATTTTATTTTCATTATTTTTTTTTAATTTTCTAAAATTAAGGATATAATCAGTTCTTTAGTAAGATATTAAGTTTCAGTTTTTGAAGTATCGAAATTTTAATTAAGATTCTTCTTGCATCTTATTGATAAGATAAAAAGATTTTTCAATGCAGGAGTTTAAATTTTTAAATGTCATTGAAGGAATTTTGAAGCTTTCGAGCTCCGTTTAATTCATTATTAAATGCCTCTTTCGCTCTCTTCTGCCGCATTAGAAATAATTATATTTAAAATAGAGCACTATGATTTAATATGAATATATATTTATGCGTAGGAAAAACCAAATAATTAAAGGAAAACTTTTATGCAAGGCTATTTTTAATATTGAATATTGTAAGAGAAATATTTTTTTAATTATTAGGTATGTGTGTTTAATTATCATGTCGCGAATAATTATCAGGTCTATGAAATAAGGTCTTCGCGGATATTTGAGTTCTGGAGTAATAACTTGAAATCTCAATTTCCATAATTTCAGAGTACAGTGATCTCTCACTTACATGCGCTCACTTATGCGCGTTTTTTCCGCGGTCCCGGCCAGGGATATGGGAAAACAATGATAACTCTTATTCATTTATGCACCGCACTAAAAAAGTACCTCTCACTTATGCGCGTTGCAAAAAAAAAAATCTCAGTTCAAAATGTAGGTTCCTCAAGTAATCAGGTTTTGCTTATCGCAAGAATTTTACGAGTTTTGTTCTGCTTGTAGGAATGCATTCCCTCGCCCTTCCCCTATTGTTCAGATTCCATGAACACATTACTCTACCTTGTACACAGGGGTGAACGTGCGGGGTTCTTGTGATTGACGTCAGTAGAAGTTGCAGCCAATTAGAGAGATTAGTACGGTACGTACCACGTGGCATTGATCGCTAAGGAAAGAACAATCTTTGGAGTTTTGGTTAGATGGTTAAGTTTTTAAATGGCGAAAAGAAGAAAACTGTCGCTTTTGTTTAAAATGGATGTTATTAAAAAATTCGAAGAAAATCCTTGCACCTTGAAAAAAGCTTTAGCAGAGCATTTTAATGTCCCTGATTCGACATTCAGAGGTGTTTTAAAAAGTCTGGAGGCGATAATAGTAGCTCCTCGAGAATGTGGAATTCAGTCGAAGAAAAGAAGCAAAATTCAAGGCGGAAAGTACAAAGAATTTGAGAAAGTTTTAATGCTGTGGTTTAAAGAAGCTTGTGCCTTGAACATTCCTGTTAACGTTGAGCTTCTAAGGGAGAAGGCCGTACAGTTGTCAAAGAGTTTTGAAATGGAAAACGTTTCTGCATCACATGGACGGATTGAAAAATTCAAAAATAGGAATGGCTTGGCAACTCTTGTCTTTTCTGGGGAAAGTGTGAGTGTCCATGAAGGAACTGTAGAACAATGGAAAGAAGATTGATTGTTTGGCTTTTTTATGGCGCAAGAGCATCTGGGCTATACTGCGCCAAACATGGTAAAATCAAAGACTGTATGGAAAGAAGGCTTGGCTACTTTAGTAAACGGATACGAACACATTTATAATTGTGAAGAAACTGGACTTTTTTTATAAAATGATGTCCAAAAAAACCTTAATGTTCGATTGAGAACCATGCCATCGTGGGGAAAAAAAGAAAGTACCATCTAATCACGCCATACCATCGGCGTTGGTATCACTACGCCAATAAACGTTGATTGATTGACATTGTTGTTTGATTTAATCTGCGTAGTGTTCGATTTATATAAAATAAATACATATGCTGCAACGGGCATTTCGATCAATTTAATACCAGTCTCTTTGCAATTTGGTTTAAATAGTAGTCTATGTACTACACCATTCTGCGAAATAACTGGCAACAATATATATACGTTCGTAAAGAGATTATATATTGTCCTTCGTAGCTCAGTGGGTAGAGCCTCCGCCCGGCAAGTGGAAGGTCGTGGGTTCAGGTCCCACCGAACGCAGAAATATTTATTTTCTTTCGAACGTTTCACCATCTAATCACGCCATACCATCGGCGTTGGTATCACTACGCCAATAAACGTTGATTGATTGACATTGTTGTTTGATTTAATCTGCGTAGTGTTCGATTTATATAAAATAACTCATTAATGTTATCATCGTCTCATGATCGTTCAGTGTTCACGGAGTCTCACAACGCGTTGAAGTTGGATTTTTGTTGAAGGTATAACGTCATTTTTCTGGACAATAGGGTTGATCGAATGTAGCCATCCCTATTATCGTGCCCACATACGCGAACCGATGCCTCAGTCACTAGTTTCACTGTCTGTTCCACAGCCTGTTTGTGTGCGGCAGGGAGATTTGGAGTAATCGCAACCGTTGGCGTTGACTTCTTCGGCGAGACCTAGCAGTTCCTCTGAACTCTGATGTGATTACAGCAGTTGCTTACCACACACCATATCGCTGTCTAGTAAGTACAGTTGGTGAAGTGATAGTCGCACTGAGAAGAATATTGGAATTGACTTTACTTGTACTTGAGCGATACAAATCATATGCTTCTTCTTCAGCAACTACTTCGGTTTTGTCCCCACTGTGTTGTCGTTACGGGTCCCACTAGAAATGTAAAACCCATCTCTCTTCTGAAAGAGCAGATTTCATTATTTCCTTGATTCTGCCATCATATTATAAGAATAAATTGCGACAACAGCTGTAGATATTTGTTCCATAGAAATGAACTAATTTAACCTTGTAATTCTTGAAGAAAACCTTGTAATTCTTGTTTAACCTAAATTCGTGTAATTCTTGTTTAACCTTGTAATTCTTGAGAATTTTGAACTTTGAAGCACGTAATTTGCAGAAGAAGTCTTAAAGGCTAGTCTGTCTTTTTAAGGCGTTATGTTTACATAAATTTTACAGGACACGTTGAAGATGAATATGAAATAGATGTACCCCTGTATAGATACTATATCTACTAATTTCTTGAAAATATTAGTAAAATTATATTTTCCTGTTTATATAAATAAGATTAAGATAATTCAAAAGCATATACAGTAAATACTTATACGAATTGATCACATATAAAATGAGTATTTTAACATTTTCAACAGAACATAATTTTGGTCATTTTCCTCTGATAAATAACTCCAGTATTTCAAAGGAAAACGATCGAAGAATTAAGCACGTTCTGTCGAGAACAATAAAAGATACTCATTTTTAACTACAGTCTTCGTGTGCCTATTAATTTTGCTGACCTTTTGTGAATTATATCAATGCTCATTTGTATTATAATAATATAGGAAAATATAATTATAGTAATCTTTTTCAAGAAAATTTCTTTATATTGAGAGCATTTAGGAAATGTATAATTTCATCTGCCTTATTGGGGTATTTGTTTCACTCTCTCTCTCTCTCTCTCCTTTGCCCTTCTTGATTATAGTTCTCATCATTTGCCATTCTTGGTATTATTTATTATTTGCAATTATGCCAATAACAAGAAATTTCCTTTCGAATACCCCCAATAAACTTATAATTTATTCAATATTAACAGTTACGGATAGGTGCGAAAAGATAAAATACGTGAAATAGTTGTAAGAGTAATGCAATTGTTTGAACTTGGAACATCTATTCTCATATTTTTGCTTTTCTGAGAAAAAAGTCATTATTTTATATTATTCCATGAAAAGGAAAAATTTTAAAAATTTGTCACAAATATCAGCGTAAGGTGGAAGAAGCCACCGACATTTTGACAGCATTGTCGATGGGAAAGTGCAAAATAAACTGGATAAAAAGAGGTAATATAACACGTTAGTTTCAATCCAATGTTTGCAAACCACTGAAATCCATTTTATTTCAAATTTTCAGCAAAAGAATGTAGTTTTTTTTACATTTTCCATCTCTCATATCTTAAAGATATGACAACGTTAGGATCTCAGGATTTGGGTTTTTGCTTGTCAAAAGTTCCTTCTTAAACTTTTTTTTATTTTTTATACCTTTTCGATGCGTTTTTCTTGACTCGTTTTTCTGCTCCTCCTCGATCTTTAAAGAAATTTTATTACTTGTAATCAGTTTCAACATCCGTACAATATCGATATATTTTTCAAAATAAACAGCTTTTCAATTTCTGTTGGAATGGAGTTGGATCTCTACTGATCTTATCGATAGGAAAAGGGTTTAAAATTTAAATATGAATAAATATTTTTCGCTTTCTTCTTCATGCAGACAATTAAAAAAAGGTCAAGAAATCTAAAAAATTTTAAACATATATAAATGGACCTCGTTATTTTGACCGTAATTGAAATTTCTTGAAGCGTAAAAACATGTTTCATGAGGTTTCATGAAAATAAACTTACTCTATAATACATGAATAACTGCAATTACTCGTCTACTATACTTTTATCATTTTAAAGTAATATTTCTCTTCGAATAAGCGCCCTGTTTACCATTTACTATACATTAAATATAAACAGATTGTCAGTTTCTTGTTTTACACTCCATTTTTAATGCAACTTTGACAATGATGATAATGAACTAAATAATTTTGACTTTTTAATATGCGATATATGAAATAAATGTGTATTTTGGGAGTATTCAAATATCTAGTTTGTTTCACGAATTCAGAGTTTAATAATCAATGTAATTTTAAATTGAAACTAGATTTACCCGTCGTTTATATTTAACATTGATTAAAAAATCACTTCATGATCTGTAAACACCGAATAGTAAATAATCTATTATATTACATATAAAAATTGAATATATCCGTATGGTTTATAGTATAGTACCCATATTATGTATATACACATTTAATATAAGTATATATACGCAGTAAAAATCGTTTATAACGACCAACCGCATATAACGACGGAATTTTTACAAGAAGTTTGGTTTGCTATTCTACTCCAAACTAAATATATCGGTTATAACGACATTAACGAAACAATACAGAGTTTCACCAGGAGATTCCATAACAAACAGTTATTTCGACACTGGCGTAAAGTCAAGTGAAGTCAGAATTCTGCCTTCACTTGACAAAAGGAGCAATTGGCTCCCGAAACGTCGTGTTTTTAAACCTTACGCCAGTGTCAAAATAACTGTTTGTTATATAACGACGGAACTCGCTATAATGACGGTGATTTTGTAGTCTACGTAGATTCAAGTAGGGAAATTTTTATCGGATATAACGACGCGACTTGAAAGTCATGTCAGAATCATATGACTTAGTTATCAAAATTTAAGCGTTATTCTAATCCTGTTTATTTACAAATGTCTGAGAAATTTTTATCACTGCTAAACCTGAATATTAAAGATAATGAACTTAAAAAGTGATTTATTAATTGAATATCACGAGGGTCATATTCTTTAGGAGTCCATTCTATTTTTGAAGCGTGGGGCCCACAAAACTCTTAAACCTGCACTGTTCGGAAGTTATTAGTATAATATAATAAATATTATTCATTACATTTGTTTTCTACATTATATACTTTAGTAGTATTTTCTACAATTTTTTCAATTTAAAAATCTGAGGAAGTACTATGTACTTAGTATAGCTATAACATAATATAAATGGAAATTAAATTCATTATGATTAAGTATATGTTTATTTAATTTTGAAAATAAAAAATTAAATACTTTTTGCTGTCAAAATAATTTATAAATTTGTAGAATGTGCTGTTATAGGCTACTATGATTTTAAAAAGATATCGTTTATAACGACTATCGGTTATAACGACCGAATTTGCACGGTCCCTTGAAGGTCGTTATAACCGATTTTCACTGTATATATAATCTGAGTGTATATATATATAATCTGTGCGTGTATGTGTGTGTTTTATCCACACCATGTTATTCGGAAATTTCAAATTACAATTTAGATCCGGAACCATACACTGAAGGCTAGGGCTGTGACTAACTAAGCTGGGAAGCGATATGAGCGTCATAAGCTTTAGAGAAACTGGGCATTTAAAGTGAAATAGTTTCGGAAAACAACATGGCGCGTCTTTCCTCTAATGAGCTCGGACGTCCAAGATCGGCTGATAGCCTCATTAATGTGGTTTCTCCCAATTGAAGTGAGGCAACAAAATCCACTTTGTTCTCCCTCAAACGCCGAAATTAAATGCTTTCCACATCACAGTGGGTTACGCTTAATGATGGTGGTTCTGAAATATTTAGGCAGAGAATGGAAACTCCCTTGGGATAGTTTTTGGTAGTACAACCTGTTCAATACCAATTGAATAAAGGAAGCATTTTTCTTTCAATACATACTTAAAGATGGTAATGATTGCTAAAATGCTTCGGCGTTATTGCTCATTTTGATTGCGAAATATGTTACGTTATTCGTAAAATAAATATTTTTTTCAATTGAAATTTTGTTTCAACGTTAATTGTACTTCGTTTGATATACACTTTTTCATTATAAAAAAAAACTATAATTATTAAAGAAATATTTCATTATGGTGGTGTAAAATATTATAAAAATAAAATTAAAATTAAATAATGAATGGGTGAAATTTATGAATGTATTTGTGGGAAGAGTAGTGGCGTGGAAAAGGGGAGATCAGAGGCTCAAACCCCACATTGGTTATCGAAACATTTTCTCTAAAGCTTCGTCACATAGTCTTCTTTGAAGCCACTTGAGTCCCCCCAATGAATTTTTAATTGCTGCGCCACTGACTGAGAGCGAATATGAAACTGAAGCGAAAATAACTCTGTGGATACTTCAGTTGCGGTGTAGATTATAAAGTGGTTAACATATTTAACCTGTTAACTGGGTATGACGACATTTTTCGTCATGCCCAGAAGACTACCAACATAGAAATGACGACATTTTTCGTCATGCCCGGGAGACTACCAAAATACGAATGACGACATTTTTCGTCATGCCCAGAAGACTACCAAAATGCGAATGACGACATTTTTCGTCATTGAAATTAACCGTATTATGTTGAACGCATTACGTTTTATGTAGTTCTTATATATTTAATCCTAGCGTGATGGTGTGATGACATTACTTATCACTGTGAAAAAAAGTCCCCAGTGTGAAACGAGTTTCACAAAATTTTATTCCCCGGTTAACAGGTTAAACAAGTTTGAAGTCCCAAGTTAGTTATACTAATTGATATTTTCTTGGGACTTTTCTTGGTGTAGTGATGTTGTTCTTGTAATTTGCATGAATCGATGTATGTGCTATGGTGCACTGTAGCTATGGCCGTACCAAAGCAGAATAAAAATGTATTATTTTAGACGATTTCAAAAATCTAGCGATTCAGAAAACAGATATGTGATATAAACTAAACTGGTTTTCTGATTAATTACCGATTTATAATTAATCATAAATGTCCTAGATGGAAAGTAATTAATTCTTTTCACGACCTTTTTATTTCAATAAAAGTTTTAATCAATATTCGGAAAAATAACTTTACGACGTGAGTTTTCACCGCTCAATGATATAAATATTAATTCAGGAAGTCGAAGGAACAGATCAATTTAATAAATCGATTTTAACTCACTAAGATTTTCTTTTTCCATTTTGAGTAAAGGAGTCGATAAATGGCTTCAGTTGAAACCAAAAAGCCTTAAAAGTCAAAGATTTCCATATATGTACATTTTCTAAACCATATTCTCTTATAAAAAATCAAAATATTTAATCAATGGCCCTAAATATTTTGCGGTATCATAAACTTAAGATATATACTGTATATCCTGCTTTCATATGGTGCCACTAGACTCAGAAATTAACTTTTTGTCAACAAACAAAATGGAAGACGCATAGTTAAGTGTGAAAAGAAAACTCTTTAGAACCTACGTATGCAAGTATAAAGCTTTAACAAAATATTCTTTTTGTATGTCAAAAGCGATAGGCCTTCAACTTTTTAAATATAATGGGCGTACCCATATATAAATTTTGTGAATTTGGAACTGGGTTCTATCGCTTGCGCAATATTGAATACACTCTATAACAAAAAAATCGATGCACCAAGAAGGAGTTGTCCGATTGTAATGAAATTTCGTATTCAAAGACATTTTGACCGAACATGCAAATGATTAAAATTTGGTGTCCAATGAATGAATAGCGGGAACTCCAGCGCATCGGAACTGCGCATTCAGCAGGTGTATATAAGGAGCGATTCTCAATATGTGGTCAAAATTTCTGTTGCATTTTGACTGCGGATATCTTACGTCGACTGTAACAATGCCTCGCCAAAAGATTCGTGCTCATTACGAGCATATGTCAGAGTTTGAAAGAGGCTGGTTGGACGAATCGAAGAATCGCTGGACATGTGGGTCGAAGCGATGCGGCGATTGGACGGTGCTGACAAGAGTGGGTCAACAACGGCAGATGTCAGCGTCGGGACGGCAGCGGTCGACCTAGGGCCACAACAGAACGGGAAGACAGAGCGATTGTCAGAGCAGCTGTCACAGCACCGGATTCGTCGTTATCAACTATCCAACGTGTGGCCCGCACACATGTGTCCAACATGACCCTCTGCAGACGACTGAGAGAGCGGAATTTACGCTCGCGCCGACCGTTACGCCGCTTACCTCTCACGCCTTTACACCGTCAAGTCCGATTACAGTGGTGCCGGGCTCGATCAACTTGGAACTGCGCTGACTGGGGACGTATAGTCTTTAGTGACGAGTCCCGTTTCCAACTGTGTCCTGACGACAACTGCAGACGTGTCTGGAGACGTCCAGGGCAGCGTGGGGATCCTGCCCTTACTATCGCACGCCGTTCGTTCATTCATTCATTCATTCATTTCAAAATACAGCATTGGCCTGCTCAGCCTAAGCTGGAGGCAGACGTGAACGAAAAAAGACCTGGGCTAATGGAGGTACTATAAACAATATTAAAATCAAAACAAAATATATCAAATACGTGAAAGTTTTTGAATGAATACGAACAATGATGAGGTGCAAGCAATTTCAGGGTCTAGGACATTCCAGTCTCGAATAGCATTCGGAATAAAAACTATATTTATAAGTGTCTAATCTGGCATAGATGGGAAGCAATTTGAAGGAGTGGTCAAGGCGGTCTGAAATGTAAGAGACGGCGATAAGTATTGGGTTATCGAAAGTTGGTGTTAGTTTATGGTATTTTTAAAAAAAGGTGTTAGAATGATGAAATTTACGGTTAGTAGCTAAGGGGGGTAAGGTCCAAGATCTTGTTTAAGTGATGAAATAGATTGACTTGGTGACCAGGAATTGCAGATAAATTGGGTTGCTGAATTTTGAATGCATTCTAGTTTGGTGATGTTATTTATTTGGTGAGGGTCCCAAATGTCATCTCCATATGTCAGGGTTGGCAAAATGAAACTTTTGTAGCACAGGAAACGGATTCGAGTAGTAAAATGTTTTAGTTGTCTTCGAAGGTAGTAAAGTTTAGATCTGGCCTTATTTATAATTTGTGGCAATGTGTAAATTACAGAAGAGATCAGTAGTAAAAGTAAGAGCAAGATATTTAAACGATTCAACAGTAGTGATCGGAGTGTTATCTAGATAATAAGTGAAAAGAGAAGGGTTACGATTACGATGAATGCGTAAGAATATCGATTTAGTACGGTTAAGAGGTAGGGACCAAGACTTAGACCAATCAGAAATGATATTTAAATTAAGTTAGAGGTTAACATGATCATCGGGGAAAGTAATTTTGGAGTATATGACACAGTCATCTGTAAAAAGGCGAATCGAGACAGTTAGTGAAGAGGCAATGTCATTGATGAATATCAAAAAAAGGAGAGGGAAAAAAACCGCTCCCTGAGGAGTACCAGAGGTTACTTGGAGAAAAATGAGAAGATGAGCTTTTGAAAAGGACAAATGGGTTTCGGTTACATAGAAATTAACCAATTTAACGTGTGACCTAGAGATGCAGGTTTAAAAGTAAAATTTTGTACAACAATTTTGAGTGAAAGACTTTGTCGAAAGCCTTTGCGAAATCGAGAAATATTACATCAGTCTGAAATCCTTGGTCAATTGCTTCGGCAAGATCGTGAATAAAGTATAATAACTGAAAAGTAATTAAGTGACCCGGGAGAAATCCGTGCTGGGAAGGAAGAAAGAAATTTTAAGAATTAAATGTTGGCGGATTTTATTTTAAAAAATTTGTTCCAGAAGTTTACAGCATGGAGAAGTAAAGGAAATTGGTCGATAATTGAGTTGATTGTTATATGAGCCAGATTTGTGAATGGGAATAATTTTATTAATTTTCCAGTCAAGTGGTAATCTACCAGTAGAAAGGGAAGAATCAAAAATAGGTATAAGGTATTCGGCGATTTCATGAGCGGAAGTTTTAAGAAGGAAGTTAGGAATACAGTCAGGACACGAAGAAGAAGATTGAAGTGATTGATGAAGTTTAATTAAACCAGATCGGGAGATGGTAATATGAGGAGGGAAAGGAGTAAACGCAGTAGAGCGATTATTGGAAACGGTAAGGGTACTAGTGGAGAAAACAGAATGGAAGGCGGTATTGAAGCTAGTAGCGATATGTTGAGGGTCAGTGAGAACTTGATCATTAAACCGGGGGGAAGTGCAAGGTGATGGATGAGGTCTGAGAAAGTTATAGAATTTTTGTGGTTTTGAAGAGATAAATCTGGGAAAGTCTTCAGAAAGGTATTTATGTCTAGCAGGGGAAATAAATTGCCTGAGGTTGGAAGATGATAATTTAAAGGAAAGTTACGAGGAGAATTATTTGGATTTTTAGTTAAGCCACGAAAAAGACGCATAGTTCTGCGTTTTAAAAGAATAATTTGTCGATTCATTCAGCGTTTTGTTCGTAGGACAGTTCTACGAGTGATTTTAAGAATGAAGTTTAAAGCTGAAGCAATAATAAATTTAAAAGAAGATCAAAGTGAATCAAGATCAGAAAGGGGGACCATGTCTTTAAAATTACTGAAGGAAGAAATAAGAAACGATCGAAAAAAATCTATATTGGCTTTGTTAAAGTTATAGTTTCTTGTAAATGTAGGAGGAATGGTTTTTGGAACGAAGGGGAAGGAAACAAAAGGGATATCGTGGTCTGAGAGACCTGGCAGTAATATAGTATTAAGAATAGGGAGATTAGAAGAAGTGAAAATTAAGTCCAAGATATTAAAAGTATTTATTGTGGAACACGTAGGAGAGGAGATCGGCTGTGTCAGATTAACAGTAAATAAAAAATCAGATAGGAAGTCAATTTTTGGTATATTATCTGATGTTGGAAAGGAATAAGACCAGTCAGTTCGTGGTAAATTGAAGTAGCCAGCAATGATAAGCGAGTGGGTAGATTGAAAAGGTTTAACAACACCAAGGATTTCCCAGTAAGCGGATAGTGGAGAACGAGGAGGAAAATATATAGAAATAATAAATGTCGGTTTAGATGGGGGAACAGTGCCAAACTACCCACACAATCTCAAAATTAGACTGAAATGTAAAGCTTGTGATAGCAAAAGACGAAGGAACTAGGAGCAGTTGCCCACAACAGGGCGTTATGGTCTGGGGTGCCATCTCCTTTGATGGCCGGACCCCTTTGGTGGTAATTTCTGGCACACTTACAGCACAGCAGTACGTAGACAGCATTTTACGATCGGTTGTTTTTCCACCGTTCCTTTACCGACACCGTGGACTTACGTTTCAACATGATAATGCCCGGCCGCACACGGCACGTGTTGCTATGAATTGCCTTCAAGCTTGCCCAACACTTTCTTGGCCAGGTAGGTCTGACCTTTCTCCAATAAAGTACATTTGGGACGGTATGGGAAGGCGATTGCAACCATCCCGGAATGTTGACGATTTAGCCCGACAGTTGGAGACAATTTGGCAAGAAATTCCGCAGGACACCATCCGGGATCTTTATCAGTCTATGCCACGCCGGGTGACAGCTTGCATCCAGGCCAGAGGTGGACCAACGCCTTATTGACTTCCTCCCTTTGTAACGGTCAAACTCTGCAATAAATTATTCAATTATTCTGAAATTTTAATCGTTTCTTTTTCTATGTATGTTCTTCATATTCAACAATTTTTATCGCAATCGGATAACTCCTTATTAGTGCGTCGATTTTTTTATTATAGAGTGTATATAAAAAATATAATCGGCCTCAAATATTCCTCTTCATACGTCCTTTAACGATCTCGTTAAATCGCATTTCCTTTTCTTTTTTTATGAGCGCTAGTCAAATAATATTCGACAGTAATTAGTTTTATAACCATTCTAAATTTATAATATATGTTATGTACTCCTATATTTATATGCACACCCTTAGAACTTGGATAATTCGAAATAAAGGCGGGAAAAAAAGCAGTTATCAAAGTTTCGAATAATCGAAACATTCATCAGTTATTACTCCGATCTACAGAAAATGTCGATTCAGTAAAATTCAACTCACCGAAGTTCCACCTAATATATAAAAATAACGCAAAAAATCTACATAATATTACATAGAATACATTAAATGTTAATAACAAAGCTGTGGAATGTATTTTGTTATGTTTATAGTACGAAACAATATGTTTTGAACCAATGCTGCTGCCTTTCAACGAAAAGCGACTGAAGTGAACTTCATGTGTTCCTAAGAATTTATTACAGTTGCTTCTAAACGTAGAACCGTAACCTCTATCCGGAACTCATCGTTCGAGACAACATAAAAAATTAGACTTTTATTACCAAAGCTTGGTATAATTATTAAATATTTGTACTAAGCCTTTAATGTAATTATTAAAATTTAATAATTATATAGTTATTAAAAATTACCCACTTTTAATATAATTATTAAAAAAGTACTTATGTGCAAATTTTATCAACTTCCTTTATAATAAAAGCGCTTTGTTTTCACATGTTGTGAGAATATAGGTAGCCTGGATCTTTATTAATGGATAAATCAATTTTCAATATATATGAAAATTGATATATAATGATGTTCTCTACTTTGATAATGATTTATATATCAATTACCGAGATTTTTTAAATGCATGCGCATATATATAATACTTACGTTATTCCTACGGAATCCATGCATTTTCTCAATACGTTGCTTCGTATGCATTACCAATATTGATTCATGAATTATGATAATGTTAAGGTCCGTAATTAGTTATTATTCCAATGTTAGCAAACATGAATATGTATATTGTTTTATTTCCTCCCTAAAGTCGTTCCTTTCGTCTCCCACATTTCGTATTAGCGGCGTTTTAGCTGCCTCGTGTACCGAGCACAACTCTATTCTGAATATGTGAACCATTTCCCAAGCAGCGAACCGAACTCTCTCATCTTAATAGGACTTGCAACACAATTATCTTGCCACATGGACAAGCAGGCTTCGAATCTGTACAATTGCATACTCAAAGGCTTGTAAACCAATTGCAAATCGAGGATTATAATTTGCAGAGAAGCAGCGAAGTGAGTGAGAAAGAAATTACATCTTATCAATCAGGAAGTGATCATATCACATGACTGAAGAGCTTAATGACATTCTAATTAAATGCAATTATTTAATGATATATAATTAATAAGCAGTGTCAGTTTGAAACGCTTATTTTCCAGTGCAACATTCCTGATATACATTCCGCTGGGCAACATCAATGTGATTTAATAATCATTGCATCGCTAACGCGTTCAAATAAACGTAATTTATGATGATCGACACAAAGTGACACGGCGCGAGGTGTTCGTAATCAATTTGATGACACTAAATATGTAGACGAACTCAGGTTTACGATCAAAGAGATGTCAAAGAGAATGTTGCGTCGTTATATTAGTTCTTGTCTTCGCCTTTTTCACTATATCAACCCGTAGAAAAGATTGCCAAGCATTGGATAGTTTCTAACTTAAAATTTCCGTGTGTAGAAATGAGGTGACCAGTGTACAAAAATACTTTTGAAGAAAACAAATATATTGGCCACAACTAAAATATGGAAAAATAACGGATTACAATCAGCGTAAATCCATGAATAAACGCATAATCTTAACATAAATTTTAATATGTATTTCAAGAAAATATGTGGACTTATTCTTTCAGAAACATGCATGGCTTACTAATAAACAAATCATGAATATTCAAAATTTTATTATTTCGTAAGTAATACAAATCACTACTTGATAATTTATATCACCATAAAATAAGCATTTATAGAAATATATCCAATAAAAATAATTATTAAGCTTTATAAAATAAGCAAGTTGTGATTTTTAAATATATGAGCTATACGTATAAGAAGCATATATTTTCTCTTCATAAATAACGTTGGCCATGTTGACTTTCTGTAAAATGTAATAATAAAATGAAAGAAATATTTACATTGCATCACCCTAATTAGTAGGGACGTTATGCAACAGAGACGTTAATGAGTCATCTACTATTAAATTAAATTGTACCGATGTTTTATAAATTGCTTACAATATTCCTGACATATCCCCGGGGAACCACAAGTTCCTTTGAACACTAGTATATTACGTTTTGCAAAAGTTGATACCATATAAAAGTTGACACAGAAAAATATTAGACTAATTACATGTGAGATGAAAATTAATATTAAAAGTTTTGATGTGTTGTTGACAAATTTGAAGGGGAAAAATTGGAATTTGACGAGTTAGTATGATTCAAGTTATTTATTAAAAATATTTGAAGACATGTCTCAAATACTTTGAAATATTTGTTTATGCAAAAAATATGCTCCCGCACTAAGGTTCTTTAGCAATTCCTCCTTAAACATATTATTAAAACATATTTCTAAAACTTGAAGTGTAAAAGAAAAATACAAAATTCGTAAAACAAAAATCTTCGTCCATCCGAAGACGTCCTGGTATTTCCTTTTATCTAACAGAAAATATCAGGTAAAAAGTATTGAAATTTTTCATTTAAAAAACTGTAAACTACATAGTCGGATATAAAATGGCAATTTTCCCAAAAAAGTCACTTCAAAGTTCGGAAAATAGAGAAAAATATATAGACCGGAATTTATTTGCTTTACCTAGGGCGTTTTCTCTTTTAAAGTATTTCGCACAAAAAGGAACATCAAACACTTCTTTATTTTATTACTGAACAAATAAAAATCTAGGAGTAGGGGGGGAAAGTGGAGTAAGTTGACAACCGTTTTAAAAAGATGCAATTTTAGGGAACAGTTTTTGCTTTGGAAACATATTTTTATGATATACTTGGGTTTGTGAACATCTGAGGGACAACTTTGATTGAAACGAGAAAACTGCAACCCATAATATAAAAAAGAAGAAAAGAATTCGTTGTCTTGCCCCATGCCAGGGGGCATGATGACGAACCATATGGGGGCAAATTGGCGAACACAATTTGTAACCTATATTCCCCTATAGCGTTTTAGCAGTGATCGCAAATGTAATCGCACAACTGTTCATAGTTTGTGCAGAGTTCATGCCAGCATTTTTGGCACACTTTTACACTGAATCCAGTCTTCCTGAGGAGGACCAGTGTGGCTCTCTCTCTCTCATTGCATCCAGGGCAGTTAAATGAATTCACAGAAGATGAACTTTCGTAATCACCTTTTACAGTTTCCTTTTAGCAGCTTTTACGAAATGTAACTTCCTCTTTGTAAGCGTTCTTTTCTTATTGGCAGCTAGCTGTTTGGCCTTTTTCAACAGTAAAATCTCTTTCTCAGGAGTTGATTTCAAAGTTATCGTCGATTTTGCTGCGGGTTTTTGTTTTAGGGTTGCTCGCTGAGACATCTGGGGGTCACACTGCTGTTACAGGAAGATCGTCCTGTAACAAAGTTTTATTGTAATTTATATATTTTTCCCTTAAATTTGTACGTTAAGCCATAAGAGGCAGCACTTTCCCTTACAAAGTAGCGGCGGCAAGAAGATGTTCTCATCCATAATACCTTTCCTGCAATATCTCTCATCCTTTTGTACAACCTAAAAATCTCTACAATAGTCCAAGATTTTATGGTATAAGTGAAAAATGGACGAGAAAGACGGCCCTGGACATGCCGTCTCTTTAGGGTTGCGTCTGCACAATACAAACCCTGCTAATTGGAATCTTCGAAGGTCCGTACATAGAATTTCTATGCATAAAAGTCGTTTGCATCAATTGAAGAAAACTCGTAAATGTCAGCAGAAATTCTTGCCTTTCTTCGGAAGCGACCGCCGCAGGAGAAATCTGGACCTCCCTGCACCAAAACCGCAAGACATGGACACCTCACTAATGGGTTAAGCCAATAACCAATCACAGGTCCAAACGCCATTCTTACTTTGAAGTTTTAAAAAGTTTAATCATTTTCAGGGCAGAAGAGCATGAGATTAGAGTCAGTATAAGACGAGAATAATGAGATCAGTACCAGATGGGACCCAAAGATGGTAAAGCAATATTTTAAAAGTGAGGTGAATAGCTCCCGTGAACCACGTACGTTCTCCGTCAGTGATGTCGACCAAATTGATGTGACTCTCATACAGCTATAATAAACTTCTGAGATGTCGAGGCAAATTTTTCGTCAGAGTCGGGTAAGAGAATAATATTTTTTGATCATGTCTCGTCAATTCCGGCAATCTTCCCCTAAGAGTCAGATTAGACATATAGAGTTAGATACGTAATCTAATTAATGATAGTCACATGACAGTTTAATTATTGGATATTATTGCTATGGATAATGTATTTTGCAGTGATTACTATGTATTGCAATATGTGTTCCAAAACTGACTTGAAATAACTGGCTTGTTAACAAACGTTTTACTATTTCCATTGATATCAAATTTTTTGCAATATCTGTTTGTGATACCGTGCTCGAAACTTATTAAACAAATTCTCAGTAGACTGCATAGAAAAATATATTTATGCATAAAACTCGTTTATTTAACTTTGATTCCCTTATAGAATCGTTACATCTTTAACATAAATAAATTCAACCACCTTGCGCTGGGTAAAAATTACAGAAGCCTGGCTACAAAATACCGAAGTGTGGTTACATAAACACACTTTTTTAGACGTGGTGAATAAGCTTATTGACATTTTTAAATTTGCATGACTTTGCCATGAATAACAATTACAAAAAAAGTCTTGCCAATAGGCTAATGAGTTTCAAAATTGCCAATTTAAAGGTTTTAGCACCAAACAGTCTGCTGTTTTTAAATAGTTTCTAGAATAATAAGGTTAAAAAGTTTTACTTTCAACTAAAATAAGAATTTATTGTCAGTTAAATAGCTTATTTCGTAATGTAAAAGTTTTATTTCGACCGCAAATTATGGATTGAATTTACTGCATAATATGGATTTAAGCATTCCCCAAAATTAACTAAAATTAAATTCGTAGATATAATATAATTAAAAAGTCATTAAAAATGAATAATATTATAATGACAGCATGTATCTTCTTTAGAACGAAATAAACTTTCTGACACACATACACAGTGTTTCCAGTTAGGAAATTACTTCAATAATTTTAATCATCCTTTACGTAACTTACATATTGAAAGTTTGCATGTAAGCAAAACATTTATTATACTCTTGAGCTGTACTTTGTCAATAAAGATGAAGAATAACGTTTTCAGGATTTATCCAAAAGCTATAAAGAATATCTGTGAAGCACCTTTTCACATTCACATAGCAGAGGAATATTTTAGTTAAACTCTTTACTAAACCTATAACCCAGAATTAGTTGTTTTGATCGATTAGTTTTTCAAACCGTGCAGCGCTTCTCTCTCAAGTGGAAGCCCGCATGCCAATATTTATACCTGAAGAACGGTTGCAAATTTTTAAATGCTATCAGCGTTAATTAAAGGGTAAGTGAGTGTTAAGTATTTTCCTTATAAATGAAAATCGTATCAGTTTAAATAATAATTTAATAATTAGCAGGGGGTTGAATTTTATATCTCTCTCCTTGTGAAATAAAGAATATTAAAAATGAAGTAAGTCGTTGCTACGTCATGTTATTTATTTATAAACATGCGTAATTATTTTTATAAGATTTACTAGTAAAATAATATAGAGATTTTATTAGTTAATGAAACAAAATGACGGACAGAAAGCATATTTTGCTGCTAATGAAAATAATTGCTTTTGCATACATACAAACGTATAATATTGTATAAAAAATTAAAGTTTTAATTTGGATCATTACCCAGAACATTTAATTTGGATCATTACCTTGTTAATTACTTCATTAATGTGCAATTTTTTGTTAAATAATATTTTTTTGTCAGGCAAAATTTACTGATTTTACAAATATACTCATTAAATCATGGTAAGAAAAAAAATGGGACAACAATTAAAATAAAAATTATTTGATTTGCATAATTCCATTATCGACGCTTGCAAAAAAAGTCGAATTTTCCGAAGCTCTCGAATTTGCGGTGGATAAAAACGCCTTTGGTAGATTTTTTTATATTTTATTTTCATTATTTTTTTTTAATTTTCTAAAATTAAGGATATAATCAGTTCTTTAGTAAGATATTAAGTTTCAGTTTTTGAAGTATCGAAATTTTAATTAAGATTCTTCTTGCATCTTATTGATAAGATAAAAAGATTTTTCAATGCAGGAGTTTAAATTTTTAAATGTCATTGAAGGAATTTTGAAGCTTTCGAGCTCCGTTTAATTCATTATTAAATGCCTCTTTCGCTCTCTTCTGCCGCATTAGAAATAATTATATTTAAAATAGAGCACTATGATTTAATATGAATATATATTTATGCGTAGGAAAAACCAAATAATTAAAGGAAAACTTTTATGCAAGGCTATTTTTAATATTGAATATTGTAAGAGAAATATTTTTTTAATTATTAGGTATGTGTGTTTAATTATCATGTCGCGAATAATTATCAGGTCTATGAAATAAGGTCTTCGCGGATATTTGAGTTCTGGAGTAATAACTTGAAATCTCAATTTCCATAATTTCAGAGTACAGTGATCTCTCACTTACATGCGCTCACTTATGCGCGTTTTTTCCGCGGTCCCGGCCAGGGATATGGGAAAACAATGATAACTCTTATTCATTTATGCACCGCACTAAAAAAGTACCTCTCACTTATGCGCGTTGCAAAAAAAAAAATCTCAGTTCAAAATGTAGGTTCCTCAAGTAATCAGGTTTTGCTTATCGCAAGAATTTTACGAGTTTTGTTCTGCTTGTAGGAATGCATTCCCTCGCCCTTCCCCTATTGTTCAGATTCCATGAACACATTACTCTACCTTATACACAGGGGTGAACGTGCGGGGTTCTTGTGATTGACGTCAGTAGAAGTTGCAGCCAATTAGAGAGATTAGTACGGTACGTACCACGTGGCATTGATCGCTAAGGAAAGAACAATCTTTGGAGTTTTGGTTAGATGGTTAAGTTTTTAAATGGCGAAAAGAAGAAAACTGTCGCTTTTGTTTAAAATGGATGTTATTAAAAAATTCGAAGAAAATCCTTGCACCTTGAAAAAAGCTTTAGCAGAGCATTTTAATGTCCCTGATTCGACATTCAGAGGTGTTTTAAAAAGTCTGGAGGCGATAATAGTAGCTCCTCGAGAATGTGGAATTCAGTCGAAGAAAAGAAGCAAAATTCAAGGCGGAAAGTACAAAGAATTTGAGAAAGTTTTAATGCTGTGGTTTAAAGAAGCTTGTGCCTTGAACATTCCTGTTAACGTTGAGCTTCTAAGGGAGAAGGCCGTACAGTTGTCAAAGAGTTTTGAAATGGAAAACGTTTCTGCATCACATGGACGGATTGAAAAATTCAAAAATAGGAATGGCTTGGCAACTCTTGTCTTTTCTGGGGAAAGTGTGAGTGTCCATGAAGGAACTGTAGAACAATGGAAAGAAGATTGATTGTTTGGCTTTTTTATGGCGCAAGAGCATCTGGGCTATACTGCGCCAAACATGGTAAAATCAAAGACTGTATGGAAAGAAGGCTTGGCTACTTTAGTAAACGGATACGAACACATTTATAATTGTGAAGAAACTGGACTTTTTTTATAAAATGATGTCCAAAAAAACCTTAATGTTCGATTGAGAACCATGCCATCGTGGGGAAAAAAAGAAAGTACCATCTAATCACGCCATACCATCGGCGTTGGTATCACTACGCCAATAAACGTTGATTGATTGACATTGTTGTTTGATTTAATCTGCGTAGTGTTCGATTTATATAAAATAAATACATATGCTGCAACGGGCATTTCGATCAATTTAATACCAGTCTCTTTGCAATTTGGTTTAAATAGTAGTCTATGTACTACACCATTCTGCGAAATAACTGGCAACAATATATATACGTTCGTAAAGAGATTATATATTGTCCTTCGTAGCTCAGTGGGTAGAGCCTCCGCCCGGCAAGTGGAAGGTCGTGGGTTCAGGTCCCACCGAAGGCAGAAATATTTATTTTCTTTCGAACGTTTCACCATCTAATCACGCCATACCATCGGCGTTGGTATCACTACGCCAATAAACGTTGATTGATTGACATTGTTGTTTGATTTAATCTGCGTAGTGTTCGATTTATATAAAATAACTCATTAATGTTATCATCGTCTCATGATCGTTCAGTGTTCACGGAGTCTCACAACGCGTTGAAGTTGGATTTTTGTTGAAGGTATAACGTCATTTTTCTGGACAATAGGGTTGATCGAATGTAGCCATCCCTATTATCGTGCCCACATACGCGAACCGATGCCTCAGTCACTAGTTTCACTGTCTGTTCCACAGCCTGTTTGTGTGCGGCAGGGAGATTTGGAGAAATCGCAACCGTTGGCGTTGACTCCTTCGGCGAGACTTAGCAGTTCCTCTGAACTCTGATGTGATTACAGCAGTTGCTATATCAAACACACCATATCGCTGTCTAGTAAGTACAGTTGCGTGAAGTGATAGTCGCAATTGAGAAGAATATGGAATTGACTTACTTGTACTTGAGCGATACAAATCATAAGTTTCTTCGTCAGCAACTACTTCGGTTTCTGTCCCCATTGTGTTGTCGTTGTCAGTCCCACTAGAAATGTAGAAATCCATCTCTCTTCTGGAAAGAGCAGATTCTTATCATTTTCCCTTGATTCGCTTTTGGAGCTTCTGTGTTTCAATAAGATCAACGGAACCTATGTAGCATAGCCTGGTTGATCTCTGATCAACAAGGGATAGTAGGTCTTTGACTGGGACTTTATTCCCCGATGGGTAAGTGCATTTACTGATATCTGAACACTTGCAAGAAGCTATATCAAAAAGGTTGTACTTGCTTCCTGCCTGAACTTTTGAAACTTGTCTTTCACTGTTTGAATTTTAGTGACCCGTCTACTGAAATTTTTCATGTCAATATACTTCTTGTGATATGAGAGCAACATAGTACGTACACGCTGCAAAGAAGCTGTCGGAATAGATGCTTTTTGATAAAACTTTTCAATTTTCCCAGTCACAGCATCTGCAAACACTTGAGAAACTAGGTTCTTGTTTGCTGTCAATCTCCAAAATAATTTTACGTCTCCCGTTCAAACAACACTTCATGGCATCTTCATTTGTCGGAAGTTAACTTTCACACAGAGTTTTCGTGGTTCCAAAATTGGGACAAGCAAAATTCTTTCGCACAGATAGCTTCAAGTTGAAGACTTCGGCTTTGTCACCATTTTTCCCTTCGTAGCACTGTATCAGCTATTCACGGTAGTATTCAGTTATTCAGTCCCAGAAACTAGCCGCCACACGATCGAGTACGAATATATTGGCAAGGGAGAATTAGAATGAGAGCTTATACAGGGCTGTCCCGAAAGGGTACGCGCTGTACGCGCCGCGTACTCTCAAGAAATTTTGAAAAATACCGAGTACGCACCGCATACTCTCAACGTCTCAAGAAAGTTTTTGTATTCGTTTTGGTAAGTTTTTTTTGTATAAGTTTTTGGACAACTTTCAACAAAGTTCAGCCTTTTTTTTTTCTAGTCATTTACAAACTTGAATGGAAACAAACGAAGAAATGAGGAAAGCCCCTGGACCCAACCCCCAAGCCTCAAAATAATATCTTGCGTACGACCAAGAGAGGAATGAAAAACTGATGAAAGTGGCAACTGCCACCTTGGGCTTGGATAGACGATAGACGACCAGTCAAATGCCAGTCAGCTCGGCGCTGTGAGGTCACCAAGTCCAGTAACAATTCAATTTCAATACTCTTTAATTAAGACAGCACCGCATACTCTCAACAATTTTCTTCAGGACAGCCCTGAGCTTACACATCCACATAACACAAGGCTTACGGCAATAAAGTAGAAAGCTAGTAGTAATAGTATTACTCTACAGACAGGCGAATCAACTCGAGTTTGAAGGGCTTTTGGGATGCAAGTAGAGGTTGGATAGTCGTAGCATAAGCGGGCGAATTCGTTCTGAGGAGAGGGGACGGGAAAAGCGCGGGTAGGCGGTAGGATAGCTAGATTGCTTGGGAACGTAAAGGGGTGGAGGAAAAGTACTAAAATTAATTAGTTAGTAATTAGAAATAAAATACAGGGTACCAGGGAGGAAATTACATAAAAAGGTTAAACACTGGTAAAATAGCAATGAAAAAGATCACTCAAGCTTTCGGACGCATCAGCAGCAGTCCTTCATCTGCTGATGCGTCCGAAAGCTTGAGTGATCTTTTTCATTGCTATTTTACTAGTGTTTAACCTTTTTGTGCAGTTAGTAATTAACTAATAAATACTATAATAATAATTAAATAAATATTAAACACCTGTCGAACAGTCAGAAAATTTTTAAACCTGGCACCAGAATGAAACATACAAATATAATTTCACACGGAAGTAAGATTGAAAACTTGGCAACGCCCATCTCAAGCCTGACCTATAAAGTGAGAGAACACATACAATAATAATATGTTAAATAACTAATAATAAACGCAAAATACAGTGCAATAATATGCTATATATTAAGTAATTATTGTACAGCACTTCGTGTGTTTTTTTTATGTAAAATTTCGCAACGTTGAGGCTCCTGTCAGAGCCGAGTAAATTTACGGATTGGAATTATACTACATACACTTATTGTTCATAGTTATTAATATCTTTTCCGTACTAGGGCTTTTTGATCTGAACAATTCGGGTATTTTCTACGAATATTCGAAATTTCATGTTTTAATTAAAATTTTAAAATTTTGACCCTTTGGTCAGAGCTAAAGATACCTGTATTAACCGATTCGAAAAATATTTCACACAATTCTTAGTGGTGGTCACTTACAACTTTTCCGCACTAGGGGTTTTCGATAACAGTAATTTCGTGTTTTTTTTCGACCCACCCTATTCCTTGCGACTACACTAGCAACAAAACTGCGCGGATAACATTGCACATTTTCTTGGATTTCCTTCATAAATTCGACAGGAAAATGGAAAAAAAGAAAAACGGAAAGTTCTCTTATTCGTGGATCAGTGTCCTACTTAACCACAAGATCTTCCAACTTTCAACAACACGAAAGTTGTATTTTTTCCTGCGAATTGCATGAGCAAGATTCAGCCTTTGGATCTTAGTATCATTCGTTGTGTGAACGTGCACTATAGAAAAACTTTAATCCGTGGACTTCTGGCTACTTTACAAACAAAAAATGCAACAAAAGACGAATTGAAGCAAGTTGCCGTTCTTGATGCAATTCATATATTGTGCTCATCATGAAAAAATATCACTGGCAAGTGTAATAAAAGCTGATTAAAGCAGGATTTGTGTTTCCAGCAGAAAATGAATGTGAGAAGCCGGAAAATAAAAGTGAAAATGACATAAACGAAGAAGATTGGCATACTGTATCTGGTGGACTCGCTACGTGTACGGTCAACGGATTCGTTGATGTAGATGAAAATTTAATCACAGGTCAATTGCGGGAAATTGGAGACATTGCAGCTGACATAAATGGTTGTGACAAAGATGAAGGGGTGGACGACGATGATGATGAAGAAAATGTGGCAAAAGTTCCTCCAACTAACACAGTAGCGTCAGAAGCATTAGAAATACTGCGTGACTATTTTCAGTTAAATCCAGGAAGTGAAGGAACTTTTTCACGTCTTGATGGACTTGGAAACACTCATTTTGAAAATTCACGAAAACAAAAACAATCCTCGATTGTAAATTATTTTGTGAGAAAGTAGTAATAGGAGTAAAACGAAATTTGGGTATGTAAGTATTTCCATTTTCTTTGTGTTCTTAAAAAATGCGTAATACAGTAACTCATTAAAAAATAAATTCATTGCATTTTGAAACTAATCTTATTTACATTTTTTAGTAGGGTGTACATACGTAGTATTCATTGACAATATAATGTAGTACAATGTATTGATGTTTTTATATAAATCGAACACTACGCAGATTAAATCAAACAATATTAATCAACGTTTATTGGCGTAGTGATACCAGCGCCGATGTTATGGCGTGATTAGATAGTGAAACGTTCGATGGGACCTGAACCTGAAGTTGAAGGTCATGAGTTCAGGTCCCACCGAACGCAGAAATATTTATTTTAATAATAATAATAATTTATTAAAACTCAGATGGATACAAACACTTATACTGAGAGTAAAATCGATTAATAAATCAAAATCACAAACATGGCACATGCAGAATAGTACACAATATAAATCCTAAAAAGGAAAACGATGTAAAAATTGAGACAAGTCAGTCATGTCCAGAGCAGATACAAATTCTCGGTAGCTAGCACAACACACAAGCTCAGCGGGCAATACATTCCAAATACGTCCAACTCTATTTATATAGTAATAAAAACGGGAATTTAACCTTACAGTTGGAATAACGACCCTTTAAGGATAGCCCCTTGAAACCCGAGGAGAGGCCATAGCTATCAGAGGTCGGTCGTGATCAGAATATATCATATCGCGGATCAATTTATAGAATAGCTTCAAATCAATTACAAGTCGACGCCATTCGCATGAATGAACCCCACAGAGAGCCAAACAGTCACTATAAGAAAGATCCCTCAATCCAGATAAACGTTTAGTAAATCTTCTAAGAGGAAACTCCATGATCCTAATATCCCTAAGCTTATAAGGATTCCACTCTGGAGATGCAAATTCCAATGAGGGAAAAATATATGTATTAAAGGCCAAAACTAAAGTAAAAAGATTACACCTGGAAAATGCACGTAACAACATATAACATTTATTATTGGCCTTTGAAACGATTCTAGCAGAATGGTCAGAAAAATCATGGCGACCAGATATAGTAATACCTAAATCAATGTAATAACCAACACTGCCCAATAATGAACCACATACTATATAATCTAAGTCCATATTTAATTCACCAAGATGTAAGACAGATGATTTTTCAATTGAAATGGCCAACTTGTTTAACTCGCACCATTCCCCCAGTCTATCATAAGCTGATGCAAAGGATTGAACACTTCTATAGAACTTTAAATCATCAGCAAATAAATCAGAGGACAATGGTCGCAATATTTGTGGTACATCAATCAGATACCATAACAAGAGTGTTTTCTTTCGAACGTTTCACCATCTAATCACGCCATAACATCGGCGCTGGTATCACTACGCCAATAAACGTTGATTGATATTGTTGTTTGATTTAAACCATTGATGTTTCAGTTTTAAGCTCCCTTTTGTAGTTTTTCGCTAATGCGCGTCTCTCACTTTTTCGCGCGTTTTTCTCGCTGTCCTCTGCGCCTGCGCATAAGTGAGAGATCAATGTATTTGTATTTTCAGTTTACTAGAATTGAAGTTTCACATTTATGCAGTTGCAGTATTTAACGGAATAAGTGTTGGTTTACGAAGTCGGTGACGCTTCGAGCCAATTGGATAAGTTTTGGTTGTTTCCAATGGTTGCCTTTTAAAGCCACTTTGGACTTTTAAACTTTCAAGAAATAAGCTTCCTATTTTTGAATTTTAAAGCCAATATATTTTTGAGAAAAGGGAGACCAAAATTATTGTTGTATGTCAACTGAAATTCGAGTTACAGCGTAAAAAGTAAAGGCTTACGATCGAATATACAGATTTAAATGGCTTTTGT
>QLNU02015270.1:18323911-18352993 GCA_006491805.2 Dysdera silvatica
ATACAAATTTCTATTTTGTTTCGCTGATTTCCTGTGACCGGTAAAAAGTGCAGCATGATTTTACGTCCACAGTATTTTTACGTCCACAATTTTAACCTAAGCGACAGCAAATTTTATAAGCTAGAATGCATTCCCTTTAGAAAGGTGTAATTGAAATTGGCGTTTGTTGATAAGCTACAAAACTCTTTATTTGGAGAATCATCGGCGATAAAATAACATACTCTATTTAATAAAGCCAGGCTTAAGCCAATTTGTCGAAAGTGGAAATGAAGACTGGATTTTCACTAACTCATAGCGACATTAAAATCATTGCTATACTTGCTATTGGAATCATTTCGCTAAAGCTTTAGAGAATCATCTAAAAGCCTTTCGACTGTAAATTTTCGAATCAGCTAATACGTTTGTCTTTAGTACGGAAATTGCTATCTCCAATCTCTAACATCTCCGGGAATAAAGGTATGCATTCATCCTTACCTGAACCACAGTGCGTCAAAGTGTTTAAACTCAACTTCAGTTAACTCTCTGTGGGATCACACCAATGACTTGAAATAGATGACAATTAAGGCAATTTTATAAATCTCTCATCGTCATAACATTGTGTGTGTCGTACCCGTTAGCGTATGTATAAAGTGCATTTCGTGAAAAATTTTGCTAGTAATAAAATAGTAGGCAAAGAAAATTATTTAACTCGCCAGCGTGTGGGGTGTGAAATACCCCACAACTCAAAATTTGAAAAAGAACCGTCCACCCTTGCTTCTGAACTGGCCAATTTCTTTCCTGTTGTCTTCAAAGTCACAATCTTTTGGGGTAGGGTGACAAAGTGAAAATTCCAGTTACTGTTCCCCGTAAAATTGGACATTTTTTATGAAATAATGCTATATAATTAGATGGGGTGCAAATCACCCCGCGCGCGTTCCTTTAATCGGCGCGCCTGCTCACGGTTTAAGGAAGTAGCACGTTTTCAAACGAGCTATTATCCATTGCTTGAATTCGTGAATATACAGTCTATAAAGAAAATCGACACACCAAGAAGTAGTTGTCCGATTGCGATAAAAATTGGTGGATGTGAAGAACATCCAGAAAAAGAAAGAATTAAAATTTCAGAACAATTGAATGATTTATTGCAGAGTTTGACCGTTACAAAGGGAGGAAGTCAATAAGGCGTTGGTCCACCTCTGGCCTGGATGCAAGCTGTCACCCGGCGTGGCATAGACTGATAAAGATCCCGGATGGTGTCCTGCAGAATTTCTTGCCAAATTGTCTCCAACTGTCGGGCTAAATCGTCAACATTCCTGGATGGTTGCAATCGCCTTCCCATAGCGTCCCAAATGTGCTCTATGGGAGAGAGATCAGGAGATCTAGCTTGCCAAGGAAGTGTTGGGCAAGCTTGAAGACAATTCATAGCAACACGTGCCGTGTGCGGCCGGGCATTGTCTTGTTGAAACGTAAGTCCAGGGTGTCGCAAAAGGAACGGTAACACAACCGGTCGTAGAATGTCGTCTACGTACCGCTGTGCTGTAAGTGTGCCAGAAATGACCACCAAAGGGGTCCGGCTATCAAAGGAGATGGCACCCCAGACCATAACGCCCTGTTGTGAGCAAGTCCTCCTAGTTCCTTCGTCTTTTGCTATCACAAGCTTTACATTTCAGTCTAATCTTGAGATTTTGGGGGTAGTTTTGCACTCTCCCCCATCTAAACCTACACTTATTATTTCTGCATGTTTTCCTCCTGGCTCCCCACTATCCGCCTACTGGGAAATCTTTGATGCTGTTAAACATTTTCAATCCACCCACTCACTTATCATTTCTGGTGGCTTCAATTTACCACGAACTGACTGGTCTCATTCCTTTCCAACATCAGATAATATACCAAAAATTGACTTCCTATTTGAATTTTTATTTACTCTTAATCTGACTCAGCAGGTCTACTATCCTACACGTTCCACAATAAATACTTCTAATATCTTGAACTTAATTTTCACTTCCTCTAATCTCCCTATTCTTAATACTATAGTACTATAGAAATAAAATACGGGGTCCTATGGAGGAAATTTACATACAAAAGGTTAAACACTTGTAAAATAGGGTGATCTTTTTAATTGCTATTTACCAATGTTTAACCTTCTGTATGTATACCATAGTACTGTCAGGTCTCTCAGACCACGATATTCCCTTCGTTTACTTCTCCTTTCCAAAAGACTTTCCTCCTATATTTACGTTGGATAGTTGATAACGACGAATCCGGTGCTGTGACAGCTGCTCTGACAATTGCTCTGTCTTCCCGCTCTGTTGTGGCCCTAGGTCGACCGCTGCCGTCCCGACGCTGACATCTGCCGTTGTTGACCCACTCTTGCCAGCACCGTCCAATCGCCGCATCGCTTCGACCCACATGTCCAGCGATTCTTCGATTCGTCCAACCAGCCTCTTTCAATCCGATAGCACGACCTCTTTCAAACTCTGACATATGCTCGTAATGAGCATGAATCTTTCGGCGAGGCATTGTTACAGTCGACGTAAGATATCCGCAGTCAAAATGCAACAAAAATTTTAACCACATATTGAGAATCGCTCCTTATATACACCTGCTAAATACGTTGTTCAGATGCACTAGAGTTCCCGCTATTCATTGGACACCAAATTTTAATCATTTGCATGTTCGGTCAAAATGTCTTTGCATACGAAATTTCATTACAATCGGACAACTTCTTGGTGCGTCGATTTCTTTTTTTTCTTTTTTTTTTGTTATAGAGTGTATTTTTCAAACTTTTAACTTTGATTTAGGATGCACAAAATATAAAACTACAGAATAGAATTTTTTTTTGTACAACTAAGAAAATAAAAAGTATCCAAGCCTTTTCATACGAAATTGACGATCATTAGTAACGAATAAATGCTGAAGTGGCACCTTTTCCTTTGTGTTGTTGAAATCCACTGCGAAACTCATCGAAAATGAAAATTAAACTTTTGGTTTATAAATATCGTTTCAAGAGATTGGAGATACTGAGAATTCCTTCTAAACGGCCAAAAGCATTTTTTAGAGTACATCTGAACCCATTCCCACCAATATTTAATCTATCCCTTTTCTTTGAATTATTCTTCCTTTGTTATTTCAGAATTCAAGTGTTGAATTTCATTTTGTTCAAAGCCTTATTTAGCTCCTGGCACAACAAAACTAGGATTTCTCTAGCAAATATCACTTTTTCATCGTAAAGTTAACTTTCATTTTAGATTTTTGAAATACAAACAATGTTTCGTGAAATTTTCGTCGCTTCTCATGATCTTATCTATTCTCGGTAAATAAAATTTGTCAATATTAAAGTAATTCGTATTAACGCTACGTTGAAAATTTTTTCTAGTTCAATATAGAGCTTATTCATAAACCCACGGATAATACATCGATATTCCTGGGAAATTTTTGGGATATAAAAGTGGCCATTTTGTTAACAGGTCAAGATATTTCGTGATAATGGCCAGAAACGTACAACCAATTAGGAAACTGCATCCGTTAACACCTTGGCTTGTTAGTTTGAGACGGATTACAAACAACTTTTTTCTGCATGGGCGTGATGTAAAACACTAGGCAATATAATTATTAATTTAATTTCCAAAGCGAAACGCACCCGCAGGTTTTTTTTCAGCCAATTGGAGAGATTTTACATCAAGACTAGTGATTTAAGTATTGCAACCGTCAGAAAGTCATCGGCTAGTTCTAACGTAAAATTTATCCTATTAGCGAAAAAACAAACTGAGCATGTGTTTCGCTTTTGAAATTAAATTACCCATTAAACTGCCTGGTGCTTTACACCATTCCTCTGCAGAAACAAGTTTTCTGTAATTCGTCTTAAACTAACCCTCGAAGGTGTTAACAGATGCAGACAGCTGGCTCATTGGTTGGACGTCTTTGGCGAATATCACAAAAAAGTATTGACCTGTCACCAAAATGAAGGCCACTTTTATATCTCAAAATTGCCCCAAGGACACCGCTGTGTGTTTATTTTCGGAGGATTGTTGAACACCTTTGTATATTTTTAAGAAATTTTATTTCGGCAGAACATGATCATATATAAAAATTTTGATACAATTGTAACGATAAGGATTTTATACAAAACTAAACATAGTTGACAAAACATCATGAATCCTTGCAAAGACTGGTTTCTATTCTGTTTCGACTTTGTAATATACCTTCTTACTGATAAATAATAAAAGAGATGGGAAAATAAAAAATGATAAAGCTGAATTAAAATCTTTATTGGAGTGAAACTATATTATGAATTCCAATATATCTGCTATGCGTCATATATTTTACACATTTTAAAATTGAAAACTGGTTTTTCGCGCGGGAAAAAACAGTTCCTCCAAGACGGCCTTCCCTAAACTGCAATGGACTAACCCGTCTGCTAACGGTATCACACGCCAACTGAGCGCGAATGCACAGTATTTAACTATGAAAAAGTTTAATAAATCTACAATAACGTTCATATCGCCACGGATATCCCATAATGATCTAAAAGCAAGCCTCTCCATCAGTTAAAATGAATATTGCTCATCTGCATCCAGCATTGTAACCCTTTAGAACAAGGGTCTGTAAACTTTTGGGGATTTTTCGCCATCCTGCCATCATATTTCACGTGCCAACCTAAGCCTAATAAATTATAGATGTTTTATTTGCTATCCAGCTTTTTAAACGAAGTAATTAGATCTTTTCTGATGTTGTCCATGCTATATTAAAAGGATTTCGTTGCTTAAAACTATATCTGCACATTTAACCCAACTGATTTACAACGAAGTCTTGTTGTAATTTTTCGAGAATTGACAACAATTTTTGTCAATTATTTTAATTTTTGATCAAAACGATTTCAATTAAAACATAAAACTTACGAATTAAATCTACATGCACATGTCTATTACTTGTAAAACGTAATTTCGCATGCAGTGCCTGGCAATTTATGAGATGGGCGGGCTGTGGTAATGAACAACCATCGGTTAAATACTGTTTTGTCGTTAAGTAATGTTTTGTCGTTAAGCTGGTCATAAATCCACCAACCGAAAAATCGGACATCTGTCGAAAGAAAGGAGTCAAGCAAGGGTTGAAATGGTTGAAGTTCCGAATGGACTAAACGTGAACATACCAGACATATAATTTGAAATCAAACGAAAAGAATTATGGCCATCATGAAATTTGAATCATTTATTGATCACATGGTTTCAAAAGAGTCTTACCTGCAGTGCAAATGTGAGAAAAGTGAGCTTATTTTGCTGTTACGGTGATAACCACATCAACTCGAAATGACGTCGCCAGCAACTGAATTTTATAATTAACAAATTAAAACAATTTAAATAAAAAAATTACTTTAGAAATAAACATGCCAGACGGATAAAACAGGGATTGTAGATACACTAAATGATTTTTTCATAAACTTAGCAAAAAATATTATAAATGAGATACAGGACGAAACTAATATAGTAATTTACCACAGCCCGTAGTTAATAGTATGTACTTAGGAACTTTCACTCAAAATAAAAGAAAACAAATCTGAAGGATATGCAGGACTTAAACCTAAAATAATAAAAAAGTGTGCTAACGAACTGATAAAACCACTATTCGAAATATATCAATCTATAATTAAAACAGGCAATATACCAAAGGAAATGAAAATAGCTAAGGTTATACCTATGTATAAGAAGGGGAAAAAACAGAAATAACTACAGACCAATATCGATGTTCACCATTTTGTTTCCCCGCATATACGCTTTTCCCATCCAGAATCCAGATGGACAGACTCACCAGCGGTTCTCTCTGTTTCCGGCGACGGAAAAGATATTAGCTGCAGGCGACGATTGAGTTTAGTGTACAACACGGTACGGTGCAAGGATAACTTAATTGTATTTCTTCAAACTCCTTGACGGGTATTTCCTGCTTTTAAGTACCCCTACTGGACATGATGATTACGACCCTCCGAGTGTGACACCACGAACCCTTGAGTGGAACAGCAAATCATCAATTAGTGTTAAAGGGGTAACCAATGAACATTTGCGTATGAAAAGGGTGAACAGCCAATAAGAGTGATTGCGAGTGTAGAGACGATGAGGCGAACACCAATAAAAGACATTCTTTCGGTAGGACTCCTAGCGAGATGATCACGCTGCCCATGATGGACATTCATAATGTCTTATAATAATAATGTCAATTCTTAATCGTAACAATTTAAGTTATTTTGCTATGTGATTGTAAATAAATTGTTTAACCCAGAGACATGCTGTCTACATGGTTCATCTGATTCTTGGTATCCCTGACTCAATTTCGATAAGGTTCCAGGGTAACGATCCACGTGAGTTGTCGCAGGAGCTAAAACCCTTCTGATATAACTTATAAGCTATCGGTGATATTATGGAGTCTATCACCGCTCCATCGTTCTGCAATCCGTCATAGAACGATAACCAAATCTATAAATGTAGAAACCGCAATTGGTAACCCTACATAGCAATACCAACATTCATGGTTTAAGCTGGTGCAAAACATGCTGTTGCTAAAATCTGAAAAAAAGTTATAGCAAAATACTAAAACATATTAGTTGCTTTCGTTGCTCGAAAAATCGTATCAATGAAATTATTTATATAAACGAGGCTTAACAGATACTATTAAGAATTTTGAAGAGGAAACAAAAAGAAACAAGAAAAGATCGCTAAAGTGCAAAACAGATATTCTGGAATCGATGAATCCTGTTTTCAGAGAATAAACTGTGGTTAAAAATGCCTGTCGCATTTTCGCGATGGGCAATAATTTTTTCTTCGCATTTTCGAGCAACTCGTCGCATTTTGCGAAAAATGCGACTGCAGCTTAAACCCTGCCAACATTTCTTAGCTCTCATTATCATCACCTTAGAAGCACATTGTATGTACTTTTCACTTACTTTGAACCATTATCCAACTTCGTCTAGGATGTGCTTCTGGCGCAGATAAATTTTGCTATCCTTTTGCCATGTAAAAAAGGGTTCGACGCATGAATTCAAAGCCTCTTTCACAAACAATATACCAACCACGTTTCGTAAACATTTGCGCTTTGCATTTATACAGGGTGTCTCAGCACCAGGGTTGCAAACATCGAGGAGGGGTAGGGTACACCTAGACGAACAATATTTGTCATAGAACCTAGGGTCGCAAACCACTCACAGTACTAGTTCTAAAACCGTCCAGCATGCACAAATAGTGACAACCAGTGCATGAGAAGCGCAAAATGCGATGTCCTAATCATCTATGCTTGCATTTTGCGTATGAGGACAGCGTGATCTTAGCTGTCCTTGCACCAAGAAGAAGTCTTCAGACGCTTTCCTGTTCATCTCACTTTGTCAGCATAGGCTGCTTATTTTCCTTAGGGTAGAGCAATGTGTTTTAAACTTAGTGCTCTCACGGACGCCCTAAACTTTCCATTGCTTATCGTGGACAACCAGGAAAGGGAAGGTTGTCTGTGACTTTATCCAGGAGAAAATTGGAAAAAAAAACCCTCTTAAACTATTATTGTCATCTCTGGTTAACCCTCTAACTGCTTATCCCTCGATTTCCACGGGCAACATGAAAGTAACAGAATTTTTCATCCCGCGATTTTCGCGGGTATAAAATTTTTCCATCTTTCATCTCTCATCATCTTTGGTTACAAAAATGTGCTACATATTTTAACTCTCAATTACATGTAGATTTAAAATATTGAATAAAAAGAAATATGCAGTTTTTGAAGAGATTGTTATAAAAAAAATTGAGCAGTCAGAGGGTTAACATTAGTTCCTATACAGATCACAACCACTTGTGGTAATATAATTTTGTTTGATGTATCATTATTAAAATATTGAAATCATCCAGTATTAGGCTTTTGCATTCCAATTTAAAATTACTTAAACATTGGCGAAGATGTTACGTTTAGATGTCTTGTTGTCAGGATCAAGAATTTATTAGTCGCAAATGAACACCTTTTCCAGCTGGGTGGTGGTTTCAAGAAAACTTTCGCAGCACATTTTAAAATTGTGGAAAACAGGTTTTCAAGTTTAAAACTGTAAAAACATAGAGTTTAATTACTAAGAAACTTGACGTTTCAGTTCGTCTTTTGCGAGTCTTCCTCTGTAGTGATGATCTCAATCGTTGATGGAAGTCGACGGGTGTTATTAAGTAAGTTATTTCATTAGTGTTTCTTCCGATATTTCCTGAAGATCTTACAAACCACTTGATAGGTTGTCATGGACCATACTTTGAGTAATACTGCGGTAGACTGAAGGGTTATTTTTTCGTTTCGTAATTTTTGTTTTGGGTTAATTTGAACATCCCGGAAATCTCACTTTCTCGGGAAATGCTCTGAAAAATCCTGGACTTGAATTTTCAAACGAAATGTTTGGTTTTTAACAGTATCAGCTAAAGTATCGGCGCAGCCAATGGGGGTTGGAGTTAAATCCCTCAAAGCTGACGTTAAAAAAACTCGTCCTTGTATTAGAAATCCCTCAGCTATTTGACGTGGTGATGAACTCCCCACTGTTTGGAGAACAGGCTTTTGTTGAAAGAGACCTTGCGCAATAGTGAAACGAGAAGAAGCATCTTTGGCTTTTGATTTCATGAAGGGATAAAAAAGAGCGTTTCTAGGAAAAAGAAACAAGAAACGACAGAGAGCAAGGTGTGCATACTCTCTTTAAAAATGGCAGAGTCAGCAATGAATTTGTACTTTGTTTATATTGCTTGTCTATTTTACAGTTCAACATGCATATTTTATTGGAGGAAATAAATAATTATGAGAAGAAATATTAACAGTTCTGAACTACTTTAAAAAAGTGAAAACAGTTTCAAATTTAAAATGCAGTTACAAAGTCTTTCTTCTCCAAGTTAAAGAAAACAAACCAATATTAGAAAATACACCCGCTTAAGTCATTATTTTCATTTGAATTCGAAAGGACGCCAAATTCTTCTTTTGTTGATTACTAGCATGAGACTGAAATTTTTGCAGAAGCTAATTAGCCATTTGTCGAAGAAAAGTTTTTACGCAAGAGTTTTACATCATAGTCCAGTACTATGCTCTCGAATCTTTAACAGTTAATTTAATGGAAGTAAAACGACTCACTGTGCTGAATATATCACAATCGTAAAATAACACAATGGGCATAGTTTTTGAACTATATGCTTTAATATAGCTTTAAAACGTTTTTTCGAAGGCTTTTAGCCCTCTTCGAAGAAGCTTGCACAATGCTGGAACTGATCAGTTCCAGTATTGACTTCCAGTATTGATCAGTTCCAGTACTGACTATTACACAATACTGAAACTGATCAGTTCCAGTATTGCGAAGACAGAAAAGAGCATTTACGCCAATGATATTTAAGTTTTTTATTTTTTTAAGTGGAACTGAAGTTAGAAACGCTTGCTTTCGTTAAACTACATTGGATTGCCATTGCTGCTATTCAGTGGCGTAACGTGAGGAGTGCCACAGAGGCGAAAGCCCCTGGCGCCGAATTTTTAGGGGCGCAAGACATCAATATTCGACTAGTGGAAGGAGTACTAACAGGTTTTATTGGGCGCAATGCTTAAATTCCCCGGGCGCTGGCTTTGTGGCGCAAGAACATCTGAGATCATGTGCTCTTTGACCTAGCATTTTTGGAGGAATCCGAATCTCTTTCCCCTGGGGAACCAAACCCTGGAATTACGGACCAGTAAAAAATAGATAAGTACCGGAGGAAGATCCCGACAAATCCCATAATATCCTAATGCATTACCACTTGGCCACAGCATTGCCGCTAATTTCTGCAATAAAAAAATTCACAAAAGAATATATTTGATAAAATTAAATGGCCACATAGCTTCTGAAACATTTTAGTAAATAAAAAAAAAGTTTTTTACCCTGTTAAAGCACGTTCGCGCAGTATGACCTTTTTATCTTTACGATATAAGCATTCAACTCATCTGTAAATTAGTACTTACTTAGAAGGGGTTCTCCGGTAAGTTGATTAAACCAAAAGGATAGTGTTGCAGATACAAATTTAGGCAAAATTTCAATGTGTCTGCAAATTATGGTTAAGGTTAATCATGTTGTGGAGAGTATACCGGTTCTCAGAAAGAAAGAAAGAAAGAAAGAAAGAAAGAAAGAAAGAAAGAAAGGGAACTTCCTGAGACCTGGTGGGGTACGATCCCACGTCTCTTCTTTGCCGAAGAAATGCTCTAACCACTAAGTTACAAGTGACTTCTCCTGGAAATGCTCTAACCACTAAGCTACAAGTGACTTCTCCTGGAAATGCTCTAACCACTAAGCTACAAGTGACTTCTCCCTGGAGTGCTACGATGTTAAGTTTAATGAAGTACAAAATGTGTAGTCAACGTTTTTCTTATAATTAATATATTGATTAGTCCTTGACATTGGGAGGGAGGCGACTGGTAAGTTACAGACTCTTTCGAGTTACAAAGTCATTCATGAGAAAAGCAATAGTAATGGCGCCGCAAAATTATCCTTTGCGATAAAATGATTTAAAGATGCAGCTCAGTTAATAAAGAAAGTGATTGGTTGACAATCAACTAAAGGTAAACACAGATGAGAAAAAATTTTTAGAAATAAAAACAAGAGGATTGAAATAAAGGAGAATTACAGAATTTATATAAATGGGACTGAGATGGTTGGTTGATTGCAGTTCTATGGCGCAAGGACAGCAATGGCTATTTTGCGCTAATCAAAGTGTTCATAAAGAAGAAAAATTCGGGGTCTAATGGAGCTATATAAAACCGTATCAGGATAAACAAAAGATAGTTTTAACCCGCGAGCAGGTCCGCCGATTAGAGGAACGCGAGAACGCTCGCAGGGTGTTTTGCACCCCATCTGATTATATAGCATTATTTCATTAAAAACGTCCAATTTTACAGGGAACAATAAGTGGAATTTTCTCTTTGTCACCCTACTCCGAAAGATCGTGACTTTTAAGGCAACAGGAAAGAGTTTGGCCAGTTTCAGAAGCAAGGGCGGACGGTTCTTTTGCGCTAGTTTTAAGTTGTGGGGTGGTCGATTCCGGAAACACTAGCTTCTTCACCACTGATCATTGTTAAGTACTTATTTGAAAAGGGTTCCCAGGATGCTTTACCAAACATGGCGGTCACTCCCAGAATTTTCCTAACGATTCCCATACCGTAGCTTTAGCAGAAGTTCATTCTCCAAATTTAAACTTATAGAAAAACATACTTAAGATCCATTATGACTGAATCCCATCTCAACACTTCGGCTCTCATTTCAATAGAAAATTAGTTTTCTTCAGACTTTTCATATTTAATAGATAATTTCGCTGCACAAAAGGATGAAAAAATTGCTTTGTAACTTGTAATAGTATAATAAAAGTGGCCACATTCACTGAGTTAGCTCTTCATTAATTTGTTACCATTATAATAAATTAAGATAATTAGTATTTTAATTTATTTATTGTTATCTCCTAATTTTAATTATCTCCTCTGCATCTTTCGTGGTTGTACTAGTGAAAAGCTTTACTTTGTAATGCTAAATTCTGATCAGTCTCTCTATCAATGTGTTACGATAAGACATTTTTGACGGCCGCTAAAATCGATTTGGCTAAGGGCCGCTAACACCTAAGTACGGACCTTGTTAGAACACTCACAATCTATCTTACAATTTGAGCTCTCGGAGAACACAACTACGAATATATCTCAAAAACAAAGTTAATGCTGTTTTTAATAAAAAAATAGTATAATACAGCAAGTTAATAGTAAATCAATGCCAAGAACAAGAGAGCAAATCTTGCAACCGGCCACTTTCATCTTCTACCAGCGTGACTGATTACTACAGAAAATTAAACACATATAACTGAGAAACTGGTTAGCAGTTCAATCGCTTTCCTGATAATGGTCTGCAAAGTGTAGAACGAGACGTCCATAATTAATAATCGACACGAGGACCCATCCCTCAAAAATTTCAATCTATAAGAGTCACATGATTGCAAGATGTGGCTGCGTGATTGTTTTTAAGCATATGAAGCCAGATCGTAAACATGGAATAAACAAAGAAGTTATAATAGAACTGTAAATAATTATAGGTACTTAGACTCGAAAACCGAAATTAATAATCCACTAGGGGCATAGCCACACAAAAATAAAATTTGCGATGTAATGAGATTCGTTCTTTATGAAGCAATATGACGTTAGCAATTTGTTGTAAATAAACGACGAAATATGAACGAAGAGATTTTCTTTCGATTTTGAATTTTCGCAAAAATCAAAAGGAATAATGGCAATAAAATGTAAACCTAATGATAGCAATTGACTCAATTATTCTTCGAGTTAATATAATGCCATCCTCTCTGGAATAACCATCATTACCTAAGGGTCATTAAGCATTCGAACTACTTTTTATTTCTCCTTTCACTAATGTCCGTTATTTCGAGTTCTGCAGATTACTCCGTCCCGGAAGCTCAAATTGAAGAAAATAGGAGTATTGTTGTTTCCACAGTTATTGAGGAACGACTCTCGTCTTTAAATTGGCTTTCCCGTTTTCAACTAATTTCAGACACGGTTTTGCTGCATCTTCTTTGAAATTTTCTAGCGTAATCTTGTAAAAATAAAAAATGAGGAATTTAAAATATGCAGAATGGAAACAGAATGTCTGGAAAGCAAAAGGAAAAAGGTGTTTTATTACGTCTTTTCCAATTCTTTGGGGAAAATTTAAAATTATTTTAAGAAATATCATTTTGTATTCTCAGCTTTTGTATTTTCTCTGTAAATGAAAATTTTGTAACGATCTGGAGGTGAAATAAAGAACTTGGATTTGAAAATAAATCCTTCGGAAAACAAAGCTTTCCAATGATATTACGATTCAGTGTTAAGTGATTTCCATTGTAAAGATTTTAAGCATAAAGAAAAGTATTTTTTTTCACATTGAGAATCCTTTAATCATACGTCAAGGGACAGCTGTTCGCGTTTGGGATTTTCGTCTATTTCTTCTGCATGTCTGCATGTGGCAATCTGACTATTTATTGAATTTCACAAAAGGCATTGCTTACGTATTTAAATAATTCAAAATTAACAAAATTCTGCGAAAACTTATGAGACCTTGGAGACCTCATTTTTCAGCAAACACTTATTTCGTAATTTAAGAGGAACATTGTCCATTACTCAAAAGAAGTGATTCTCACTTCTGGTGTTGCAAATCGATTTCTGGGAGGTCGCCTCAACTATTTTTTATAAGGGATTTCATATTAAACGTTTTCAACGCTTTTTATTTAAACATGGCTGCAATCTGCATTGTACTACTCTATTAATGGATAACTTTATATCCATAATGTGTAATTTATATATATATATATGTGTGTGTGTGTGTGTGTGTGCTTGTGTGATTTTATATTTCGTGTGCTTCCTTTACTCTGTTAAGAATGCTTTTATTATGAAATGTAGAGGCGGCCGGAAGGGGAGGAGGGTCGCAGATCTTCTGGTTACTGTAAAAGTGGGTCACAGGTTACTTATCTACTATAAAAGTGCGTCGCGGCACGAAGAAGGTACCTCTGCTCTAAAGCGTTATTTTTAAACAAAATATGTGGTTTTGGTATGTTTTTATGTGGCATTGAAACCAATAGTAGTTGCTTAATGTATTTTCACGAGTACACCTATGGAATTGCATAATTTTCTAATAATATTAACCAAATATTAAAGCTACCAGAATTTGAATACAACATAAATTCGAAAAGAACACAAATTCGTGAATTTAACCACTAGGGTGCCACAACTTGGTTATATTTGTGAATTAATATTACGTTTTAATTACGGAACAATAGGATATACGTTTGTTTAGAAATTATTCGAAACGTGTTTCTTTTGGGGATTACGGCTCAAGGATCATAATGGTCATGCTGGTGCCAGACCAACAATTTATCGAGAAATCCTAACTTCTGGACCTAAAATTTTCTGAGAAATCCGTACCTCTTGGAGCCTAGGGAACAAAACTCCGGACTACGATAAGCAGTGCGATGTCTATGAGATCTCAGAGTAAGCGTTCTTTGTACACTGTTGGGAGTCGAACCCGGATTAACGGCGTACTAGGCGAACGCGTTACCACACTGCGCCACCGCAGAACATTCGAAAAATACGTAATTCGAAAATTATATTATAAAATAGTCGATTTACCTTGAGCGTATTTTTACGTGAAATAATTTCCATATCCGGCTTGTCTAAATCTTTTGATTTCTTATATGGAACGAACTTTTATATTTTTTTTTAAGTTATCGTTATATCCAATAAATTCGACAATCTCATAAGAATATGCACTTTGTCTATAGCAGTGTTTCCCAACTGGTGGTCCGTGAGACGGGTCATTATTTAAAAAAAAAATTGAGAAATACATAAAATTATTTATTAAATATTAAAATTAATTATAAAAATGAAATTGATTGCATATTTGTAGTATTTTACAATCTGACGGAATTTCAGAAAACGGTTCGTATTAAAAGTAATTCGTCTTAAGCGTGTTCATCTTAACGAGGTTTGACCGTATTCTCATTAGATTTTGGGGTTTATTTTCCTCTTTATTATTTTTTTTTTTTTTCCAAAGCACGATTTTTCAAACACATCCCCCTCCCCCCCAAAAAAGACCCGGCTCCCTTTTTTATTAAGGTCTTGCAGTCAACTCATGAGAATTTTTCAAAGTGGTCCGCGGGTACAATTGAAGTGGAAAAATGGTCAGTGAGACCAACTGAAGTAGAAAAGTGGTCCGCGACTCCAACTGAAGTAGAAAAGTGGTCCGCGACTCCAACTGAAGTGGAAAAGTGGTCCGCGGCTTAAATTGAGTTGGGAACCACTGGTCTATAGCTTCAAACAAAGTGTCGAATTATGCATATAAGTTAATTTTGCATTATTTGTTTAAGAAAATGCACTCACAGTGAACAGCTTACAGAAGTTGATTGCAGCTAAAAGATAATCGTAAAGTTTTTGTTAATTTAACTTCCATTTTTTTCGGTTGTCGCAATTTGTATCATGTTTGAGCGACTGCACCAATATGCTGTGCTTTCAATTAATTTCTTCTTCGTTACATTCATTTAACACTACTCTTGACATCAATGGGCCGAAAGAAAGATGGAAGTCGTCACCAAACGTCGGCAAAAAACAACGCACTCAGTATACAATTCAGTTGACCATCAATACCGCTGGCAAGTTAGTTGTCCTGGTGTTTGTAATCACCCAGGAACTTCGAAGCAAATTTGGACCCGTTGTGGCCAAAAAGTTAGAAATTATGAGATACTCCAATGTCCTCGCCATGTGTTCAAAGTCTAGTAAGAGAAGCAAGCAATTAAATGCAAAATACTTTGAAATATTAAAGGAGCACACCACCAAACAGCATGTTCTTTTGATCCTGGATCAGTGGAGTAGCCAAAAAGGTAATGAAATATTAAAAAATTAGAAGATAATGAAAAAATCATATTCCTAATACAACAAAATTTCTATAGCCACTAGATGTTCAAGCCCTTCGCGATTATAAGTACACAGTAAAGGGAATAATGGAATATTCCCCTCCTCATCAGGTAATATGCGGAGAAATTTATTTAACAATAAAAGCAAGTACTATTAACATGCGTCTGTACCGTATGTTTCACCTTGTTTGTCATAAATCAACCCTTGTTGTCCTTGCGCCATATACAACCAACCATTAAACTACATCCCTTACTTCACAGTCAAATATCAGGCTATACATGCAGTGCTGTATTTATAAATGGGCACGCTGGGCACTTGCCCAGGGCGTAAGAGGCTGCGGATTTTTTTTTTAATTGCAATTTATTTACCGTAGAATTCTGTGATCCGCTATACCTGAGAAGGCCTCCTCTATCCTTTTTCTAAATCTGAAATTCTGAAAAATTGCGTGAAACAATTCCTGTCCCACCCCACAAAGGGCGGATCCAGGCAGGGTGCGTATAAATTTACGTTGAAATTTATTATTTTCAAATAAAAAATATTTAGAACTAAACTTACAAGTGAAATTTTAAAGCTTCCCGCCCCCTTGAAATTCTGTTCTTCGTCTGCCCTTATCCCCTCCCACAATACCCAAAAAAATCCAAAAAATTAACGTCAAATAACCTAATTGTTTTTATATAAAAATATCGTTATTATATCTTATAATAATGCACATAAGGTAGGCTAACCATAAATGTCGCTCCTTCCCTATCGTCTGCGATTTTTCGTCGAATTTGAGGGAGCGAAACGATAGAATTTTATTTTTTTCTGTCAGTACGGCGGGGGGGGAGCAGGGGCGTAAATAGCTTCGATGACTAGTGGCTAACTTTTTATATGGGGGTTGACCCATTTTACAAGGGGGGGGGCGACCAGTCTACTTCAATGCTTAACAGAAATTTCCTTGGGGGTAAACCCCCTAGTTACGCTAATGGAGGGGCAGCTAAAAATCGTTGCACCCAGGGCGCCTCGTACCCTAAATCCGGCCCTGCATACATGCGATGATATGCCTTTGAAAAAGTACTATTTCAACCACGCATCCTAAGCTTTCGGTCTGTAAAGCAGGTGTGCTGTAAGCTGATATTTAGTTAACTTTAAGTGAATGCGAGAGTTTGTTAACTTTAAGTGAATGCGAGAGTTTGACGTTCTTGAAGTGTCGCTGGTGCACACAACATTTGTGCGTTACACATTTCTATACTGCACAACACTATCATGGGGAAAACGCTTGATATCACGGAAAAGTTTTGACATGAATATTAAGCATTTAAAATATCGTATTAACGCATGTATGTTTTGCATTCACGAAACGCCCTTGCACTTTGCTTTCCCAAGTAGTACTAACTCCATCGTTTCCTTTTAGCAATATCTTCTCAGCTGTTGCGATTGCGACTGATAGGTCCATAACATTTTTACTGCCCGTAACGAAGCCTTTCCAACGACATTATTTTCGTTAAAATCGACGATTTACGCCTCGTGCACTTTCCTGGTTAGTAATAACTGCTTGCAGAAGCCTGCTTGGTGGTTAGTTAGTTCTATTTATATGGCGCAAGGACAACAAAGCATATTCTACGCCAAATACGCTGAGAAAAGCCTTCCGGTATTTTGAATATCTGTAGAAAAGGAATATCCCCTTCTGAGTGGTAAAGCTCTTAATTTTCATTCCATTTGCGACTCCTTACTTGCGTGAATCTGTATCTTCGGCGGTCGCTGTGATAAAAACTAAGTATTGCGCGAAAATCAAAGTGGATAAAAAATTCAAGTGGATGTGTCCATAGGCGAAGGTAGAAAGTTCATAAGAGGAGGGTTATAGGCTTAATGGGAGGGTTACAGAGCTACAACTCACATATTCCTATGTTAAATATACAAAATTTCATTGCAATGGGGGGTTACAACCCCCAAAACCACCCCCGGCTATGCCTATGGCTGTGTCCAGTTTGATTCCACGATTTGAGAAAATGTGTAGTGATCAACAAGCTTATCCCTAATTAGGCTTATCCGCTAATTATATATTATTAGTCGAATTCTTACAATTATATTCTTTATGGTCTTCAATATATGTGTTTTATTTACTATGGGCTTGCTAGAATTTGATAGGCAGTGTGTACTCCTTAGGCCGCGTCCACACATGCAACATAACACCGTATCGTAACACAGTTGCATATCAAGTCCCGTCCGCACTCCGTAACAGAACGCTAACATTTTCGCTTCCCACCAGTTATCGGTTTTTCCCCGTCGCTTCAAAGGAATGTCATGGGTCTATGTTGCACCCCATGTTCGTGTGTTTGGACCGATTTGCGATCAACAGCGTCTTATCAGTGTAGGCTGGATATCGGCTTGAACTGATGGAATGCAGTAATGGTAAGCGGCAATGTTCGCCCCGTAACATCATCACGTAACACGGGATTTTCGCGACGCTGTTCTGTTGCATGTCTGTACGCAGACTTAGAATTTTACATGGGGCGCATTGAGAAAACTTGGATTCAGAAATGGCAACAAGAATCGAAACAGTTTTGGAACCACTGTATAATGGAAACATTTACGCACAGCTTACATTTTATAATACAGTATTTAAACCAGCTACAATGTACTCGCCTCATTACGAGCAACGATAAAATTCCGATTTTTGAAAATGAATGGGGAAGACCCGCTTTTGTTAAATCCAGAAATTCAATTTTCAGAACAAAGAAACAATGGCATTTATATGCAATTCAGTACATGACACTCCACTTTCCTATCGCTTGTGCCAGTGCGTGTGTTTTAGGTAGAGAGAAAAAGAAAACTTGCTCAAATTGAAGTTGAACCAAGAAATTTCAGGTTTCAGTGCCACTGGGCACTGCGTACGTGCCTATCTCATATGTACGTTGACCAAAGGAAGAATTTGAGAGTGTTAAAAATGTAATCGTTGTTTAATAATATACCTCCACAACCTCGTATATTTATTAAGAAATTCTCCATTTGGTCTGAAACATTTATCCAAAAACAGGTTTAATTAAATATCACTAAATGACTATATTGATGTTGAAAAGGTCACAAAGCACATGTATGTGCTGAGACATTATCTACTTCGGAAATCGTTCAGTATCTGTGTATATATATGCGCATATCTTTCTACTTTCGGATATCTACCAATTGTTATGGTGTGCGTACTTCAAAGACCCAAGTTTACGAGGAAGAAAATATGAACGTTTTTGCCGAAAACGTTATATCGGTGCCTACTTAAAAAAACTTAACTACTCACTAAGGAACTCGTCGGTTATAGCGGCCTTCGGGGTAAGTCGCCAAGCAATCGCGATGTATCGCCCGGTACTGTCCGTTCACGAAAAGTAGTCCGATGAAACAGCTAGAAATAACGGTAGGTGACGTCACAAACGGCCTAGCCGATTACAGTAGAGGGGAAGGGACTTCATTTCAGAACTTGTTTTTGACGCAGACAAACGTTCGCTAAAAACCAGTTCTGAAATTGGGTCCCCCCCCCCGTTGCTGTAATCGGCTAGGCCGTTTGTGACGTCAACTTCAGCTATTTCTAACTATTCCATCGGACTACTTTTCGTGAACGAACAGTAGGTTGCGACGTGTTGCCTTTTGTTCACAGCAACATAATAGGTAGAATAGGCCATTTTTCGTTGATTAGCTGAAATTTTGTGACACTAGAGTAACAATTCGTATTCTGCGCGTAACAAAGTGAAGTGGTACGTACGGTTTTAGCGTAGTATTTAAATGAAACTTCATATAAAGATATAAATATGTCGGCTATAATAAAATTTAACTATATATGATATACGTATATGATAAAATGAGATGAGATTGAAATAACCATTATTAGATAAGAGTTTGGAAATGGTTTCGTGATTAAAGGACACACATAAATATCAAGAGTCATATAATTTCGTATGAAAATTGATGAGCGCTATTGTTTATAATTTTTACAAATACATCGATAAAATATGTAAAACGTTTAAAGGTTGGTTGCATGTGAAACACATTGGAACGTCTTCTCCCTTTAATAGATGTTAGTGAAGAAAAGCGTGTAGGTCCGATATGAAGTCTAGTCAGGACCTCTCCTTTTCGAGAGTCAACCATTTTTCGGTTAACCCGGATTTCAGTTAAGCAAAGTTCGGATTACCGGGGTTATATATTATTTCGTTGGTTTCTGAAAGTATTCTATTGAAATAATATAATTTCCATTTACGAACTCTCAATTTTATGAAAATTTTTGAGTATTTTGGGGTCCACATTAGTTTGTAACATCAAAAGCCCATTGTATTGCAATCAATTGTACGTTATCAAGAATATTTCACGTGTACATGCGGATTTAGTCGACGAAATTTTATACAAATTTGAAACAAAATTTCACCTTTAACCGCGAAAACACAAAAAAATTAAAGCGTATGTAAATAAGAATTTAAAATTTTTCTTTATACCTTCAAAGGCTAAATCGTCCTCCTAAAATATTTAAAAAGAAAACTCAAGAAAATGTAAAAAATTTAACTTAGTAGCTTAAGACATTGTACTAATGGGCGTAAGTATCTCTTTACATTCAGCCGTTTATTATGTAAAACGTTTTCCACAAACTCCATGAAACAATTTGTATTCCCGGTACTTCGAAGAAAATGCATTTAGCTCTGAAGGACTGCTATTTTCACAAAAGAAACGTAGGAATGAAGCACTATTGGATTGGCATTTTAAAACATGGAATTCGATTCCGTCTCCAAAAATGCCACGTATGTGTAATTCAAGTATCATTCGGGTAACTTTTTTCAAGGTTCCAGTACACTTAAAGTATATATATTTATATTCAAGTCAAAAGGAAACCAAATTGATACTCCCTCTCACAACTCTCCATGGTATTGTTCTCACTGGATGATATTTGCTCTCATCGGAATTGTGAGGTGATAGGAAGAGTGAAAAAAATCCGTACGTGGGCATTTCTTATTAGAAGGATTGTTGCACTCGTGTCTGGCAACTGGGAGATAGGGTCTTGCAAGGAGACGCAGGATTTTGAAGAAGGATTACACCCATCAGTTAGCTGAACCGAGGTAAGCCCTAATAGGATTAAGTATCCCTTTGTGAGGTACGGACGTGGACAAAAGGATGGTACAGGGGATTAACCCCCAACTAAAAGACGTTTCTTTGGACGGATCTTTTATAAAAGGTATTGTAGTATTTGAGTAGAAGATATCCTTGGCGACCCTGATGGCAAGAGTTCTTTTTCCCCCCATTGTCACATACAACAAAGCAAGCAAATATTCATTTTGAAAAACTACGGATTCGGATTCTTCTAATTAATTGTGGACTTCGCAACAGCAGATTCTAAATCCACTGTTACCGAAACCTTGAGCTCCAACGAACTTCTCTAACAACGATTTAGAACAATACATACCCACGGGATTTTTCCAATACTTGAATGCTCAGTAATGTAAAGCATTCTCTTTTAAAGTATAGCTTATAGCATTACAACTTTAAAATCTATTTTATTTTTCATATCTAAAAGCCAAAATAAATTTTAAAAAATATCCAATTTAAGGACATTTGGTAAGTCATTTTGATTTTAGTAAATTTACGATAAATTAACAATCAATGTAAGTAATTTAAACTATTTAAATTTTAAAATGAAAGTCTATATAGTGTGCAGATACCGGTTAATGCGACACCTGTATAAGACAGGAGTCTCGTTAATGCGGATAAGTTCCTTTTCGCCGTGTCTCGCCAGTCTCACCCTGTATAACTGTATAAGCGGAATGAGAATTACATAAAATTAATTTATAATGGCTGAAACCCTGTTCTCGATAACGCCATGTTTCTTATGAACAGCTGAGGAGAAAAACGATTTTGGCGGATTTCTAAGTACACACACAAGGCACAAGCCTGGGGGCGGCACTTATCTGGGGGAGGCAGAAAACAGTTAAAAATAAAATTTTCCAAAATCGACAAGGTTAAACATGCTTTTTTTTTAGTAGTTTTGTTTCTAGATAAATGTTTCTAGGTAAAATAATGTAATTAATATTTATGTATGTAATGTAATTTATAAATAAAAAATTATATAGTTGTTTGTAAATAATATATATATATATATATATTATTTACAAACAATATCTATTCCTATAAACTCTCTGTGACTCTCTAAACCTTCGGTGTAGTATATGAATTAAAATATTTTGTTTGCTTAGTGTACGTTCTTTTACAGATATATGCATATTTTAACACTTGATTTATAAGAAAAGGTATATGTTTCAAATTAGAACAGTATTATTTAAATATAAATTAAATGTGTAATTCAACACAAAATAACGTTTTCGCTCATATAATCATATCAGCATTTTTTTTTTACTGAAGAGCACTGTCCCCCTTGTGTTTCAAGAAGTCACCATCATCCGCATTTATGGAAAATTTCCCGCCCTTAGGAGAACACAGCACACTACCAACACATAATGATAAAAATTAATGTTCTGAAGTTAAAATACAGATTTAATAAAAATATCGTATTTAATATAAATTAATTGCTCTCTACAATTAGCATAAATGTTTTTTTCTGAAAATTTATTAATTTAGCTCAAGTTAAAAATAAGAATTTCATGTACAAAAAATTTTCGTGAGAACCTCTGTATTAGCCAATTGTATCACTAGCCAGTCTGAACTTCAAAATGGGAGAAGAACGCGTTTTTCGGGGCCAGTGGAACAAAAAAGCGGGACTCTCCAATACAAATTTGGACACCTGGTTACCTTACGCATTAACAGAAGTAGTACAGTTCGTAGCCTTTTAATTAAAATAAAAAGAACTAATTAAAATTAAAAAAAAACATTTTAAACACATCATTCGTGAAAGAGCCGCATTCCAGTAGCCAAAGGGCCAGATTTGTCTCTATAGTCGCAGATTCCTACCACTGGTATAAAGGAAGGTTAGTAATATAATAATATTTGCCTAAACTATTTTAACAGTCTAAAACTAAAAATTTTGTAGGTGAGGGCACCCAAGCCTCCTCCTTAATAACGTCCTGAATCGGCCCTTGATCTACATTTTACCGGTTTAAGCAACTCACTAAAAATCTAATACTGAAATCCTTCCGAAAATGTCATCAGTTCCTTACACAATTTTTGTTTCGTTTTAGGGTTTGGGTTTAAGGGCCTCGAAATTTTTACCTCCAGGGGCCTGTAATGGGCTTAATCCGCCTCTGGGTATAGGTATTCGACACCACACGAAATCTAATTGAAAAACAAGCCTTCGCCCTTCTTTCAACGCAGCCACCAGCGTTCTTCTTTAGGAATCTATATTCCCTTTCCAATGAGGTTTGTCCAGACGCCATTTTCCGACGAGTTCACTGACCCGTTGAACCCTCTTGCGGACCAGAGACTATGTGATGGTGAGTGGTCATCATACGACTCAAGGATCACACACAGTGTCACAGAGGACACAGGTCATGATGTCCTTGCGACGGGACCTGCATTTCTCTGAGAAATCCGAAGCTCTGCAGCCAAAGGAACTTCGGACTACGCAACAAAACAGCTTATGTTCTACGATAGCAGTGAAAGGAAAACCTGGTTAATGGCACGGCAGATGAACGTGTTACCGCTACGACACCATAGGACAGTGGACCTTCATTTTTCCGAGGAATGCGAAGCTCTTCAGCCAAGGGAACCCCGGACTACGCAGCAAAACAGCACGTGTTCTATACGTCTGTTCAACTTAACCTGACAGTGGAGGAAAGGCTATGCCTTGTAACCTTCCGCCCTTACAAAATAGTTCGTCAGTTAAGTACTACATTTTTGTGTTAAATTCATCGTCAAATGCAAACAACATGTCTATATAATTAATCTAGAATTTTATATATAATGTGTACCCAGTAATATTACATTTCGTCTTTATTTAGGGAAAAATGTGTTTATTACGTCATCGCTTTGAAATCCAATAGGGTCAAAGCATGTTTTGGCACAATTTGGAGAAAGTGAAAATTGCAGCAACCCTTTCCCTCCACCCCAAAACGGGAAGACGATTCATTCTCTGTTCTTTCTTTCGAATTTTGCATACACGTGATAATGGATACTGCTCCTGTATCGAATAATGATTCTTTTACATTCCAACCACATGAGGCTGAAAAAACACTTAGAAGTTCGGCTAAGCTTATTGTCATGAATGTTTTTTGTAAAATACGTGAGGATTACCCTAAAAAATCTGACAACGATGTCATAGCGATTGTTTCCAGCTTAACTGGTGTTTCTCCTTCCGGCATACACAGAACGAAAGCTGAATTAAAAGATAAAGGAAGATTTTCAACTCTGGGGAAAAAACGCCCACTAAAAGTAGCCATGCATACGAGGATAAAAATTTACGATGAATTTATATTATCGGCAGTACGGAGAAAAGTTCACGCTTTCTTTTTCAGGAACGAAATTCCTACAAACCTAAAAGTTATGGCTGCCATTAATGAAAATTGTGACTCGCCAAACGTCAGTATTATTACAGCAAGAGGTCTACTGATAGGTTTGGGTTTCATTTTTACTAAACGAAAACGGGAGTCTGCGCTGATAGAACGCGATGGCATTCAATGTTGGCGTCATTACTATTTGCGAGACATCAAACATTTTCTTTCTGAAGGTCGACCCATCATTTACACCGATGAAACTTGGGTAAACTTTGGCCATACCAAAACGAAAGTATGGATCGAATCCACTGTCAAGTCAGCGAAACAGGCGTTTTTCAACGGCCTCTCACCGGGCTTAAAAGCTCCATTCCGAAGAGGGTCCAGAAATATCTTGGTTCATGCTGGAAACGAAGATGGTTTTATAGATCGTGCTTGTGATACGTTTTTAGCTTGCAAGAAAAAAGGCAATTACCATGGGAAGATGAATGGGGAATATTATGTGGATTGGTTTAGGAAGAAATTTCTCGCCAACGTGAAGTCGAATAGCGTCATTGTATTCGATAACGCCTCATATCATAGCTCATTGGTTAAAACCATTCCATCGACATCTACACGGAAAGCCGATATTCAAGCTTGGTTGACAACCAAAAAAATCCCATGGAGTTGCGGAATTCCATATGTTGAAGGCCGAACTTTTACAATTTGCGTAATTTTTACGATGTCCGTAAGAATTACGCAAGTTATCGCATTGACGAAATAGCTACTGAAAGTGGGACCTCCGTCCTTCGCTTACCTCGCTATCACTGTAAGCTTAATCCTATTGAATTGGTTTGTAGTCAAGTGAAGGGCTACGTTGCTGGTCAAAACCAAACGTTTAAAAAGAATCAAGTTTCGAAACTGACACTCGAAGGCATCGATAGAGCCACACAGCATGCTTGGAGGAATTTCGTCGATCACGTAATGAAAACTAAAACTCAAATGTGGGAATTGGATGCCCTTACGGAAAATATTGTCGAATCTGTAATTTTTGCAATTGGCGGCTCCGACATTTCAGATTATTCAGACGATAACCTCAGCGGATTTAATATTTTTGATTATAAATACAAAAACGCCCCTTTCAGGGCCAAAAATAAAATAGGACAATAATAAAATATCACCCCCTACTCCACATACACAACGCATGCCTAGGGCCGTTTTCTATGGCGTAGCTTATAGAGGGAGAGACAACTTCCACTTAGGGTTCGTCCACAAATTACGTCCGCAAAATTTTACACATTTTACCCCCATCCACAATTGTCTGCTTTAAAATCCCTCCGTTGCAGGCATCTCACGAAGACCAGACTACTCCCATCAGCAATTCTCATAATTCAATGTCCGCCCCTCCCTCCAGTTTAAATTTATCTATGGAAGGCGTCCCCCCCACTTTTCCCCAAATCCATTTTTCAAAAATCCGGTATTATGCGTTTTAAATTTTTGAATTTAATCCAAAAAAATTTTGAATAATGTTTTAATTTTTAGTTGAAAACGGCCTAACCCTTCGGGAAAGTTCACTTGTGAGAATTATATAAAAAAAAAAAAGCCTGAGAAATGGCAAGAAATTGCCAAATCGGGTTATTGGTCGAAGACTGAAAGGTGGGAAAACGAGAAGCGCGCATGAGTACTTGAAAAACAGGGTTTCTTCGTTGCAATACGGTCAGCTCTAGTTTTCCCTCCACTGTCGGGTTAGGTTGATAGGAGTATACAATAGCAGTGAGAAGTCAAACCCGTTTGACTGGCATGACAAAAAGAAAAAAGAAAACAAAAAGAAAATAGAAAAAAAAGAATGTGTTACCGCTACGCCACTGTGTAAGACAGTTGAACTACGTTTTCCTGGGTATTCCGGATCTCTTAAAGCCTAGGGGAACCAACTCTCGGACTTCAGTGAGTCGGCAAGCATTATTGCACTTCTAACTACATCCCTCCATAAAATTCACGAACTCTTATTTGCTACGTGTTAAAACAGACGCGATTAATTCAGCAAATTCATTGAAAAACATATTCACAACTTTATATTTTAGCTAATATCTCACTTTGCAACGATCAAATAAATTATACATTTCTTGTCCCCTCTATAGAGTCAGTACTATAGAGTGAAGAAAACGCCAGTGCCAGTAATGTAAATTTTTGTGGACTGGCTTAGTTTCATTGGTATTGTTACTACACTTGAATTGTGAGTATTGCCTTTTTATTAGATATTATTTGTATTATTGTCCTTTATGTGACAAAAAACATAGTTGTATTTAAATAGGGTTGTATGCTGATACGTGCAAAATTATATAAAATGAAATACATAGAAGATATATATAACCCTAAACACTGAGCAATCTGTACCATGTACGAATACGATGCATAGATATCTCGTATTAGTATAGTAGTGTAGTAATACAAGGTATTTTTCCGGCTAGAGTTTAAAGGAATGCACGGCAGTCTTGTCCACATATCGGCCTTGATAGTGAACAATAACATACACTATATATAGATTATTTATACAATTATATACCTATATAAAGTTTAACGAAATAATTTATTAAATGCACTTTTTTCAATTATATATTTCGCATTTTAGACGGCAGATTAAATTGACTCAATGCTTAAAAGTTTTCTTTAAATTACAAACTAACCAATAAAAAAAGCTGCAGCTTAACGTATTGTTTTAAGCCCTTGTTAAGGAAATCGCTGTTTTAAGCCGTTTAACAATTTTAAGCCGTTGTCAAGGAATGTTCTTGGGATACAAAGTTTTTGTAAGACTGGAAGTCTAATACGCTTTTTCAGGAAAAAATAGGCAACTAATAGCGAAAATCTAAATCTACAGGTTTCAAAATAAAGTTTTTAATTCCTTTGTTGCCTGTAGCAAAGGAAAAACTGCTGGCCTTTACGGTCACCCAGGATATTCCTCAAAATAAAAACTATAAAACCCTTTCTAAAGATCAATTCTAAGGAAAAACATTCTAGTTAAAGCTAATCTTCTGCCTCATCCTTTTGTCAACTTTTGGGTCCCCACAAAGGAGTACTTAATCCTATTAGGGCTTATCTCACTTCGAAAACGGATGCTTGTGATCCTGCTTCAAAATCCTACATTTTCTTGGAAGATCCTATCTTTAAATTTCTAGGCACCTGTTCACCAATTCTTTCCGTAAAAATCGTCCCTCTCCCGAAATTCTCGCATTCGTTTTACTATTTTGTATCTATGAGATGAAAGTAAACGATCTTCAATTACAAAAATATTGGGAAACGATGTGGACTTCAATCACGTCCCTTGTTAAGAAATTGATCAACGTTTTTTCACTTCGAGATTCAGGTATTGTACAAATTTATCCAGACGCTACGGAAAGATACATAAATCACAAATGGAATAAATTATAATTCTTCAGAATGGAAACAAATTCGATGCTTTAAAATACCAATGTGATCCGACAATCCACCGTATGTTTCCTTCAGGTAAATCACTGACTCCTGCAGCACTAAATGCATTTTCTGCGAAGTCCTGGAATGTAAATTGTTTCATGTAACTTTGAGAAAAAGTTTCAGGTAGTGGGTGGTTGAATGTAAATAGTGACTAACAAGGGAACTACCCCGAGTGGGAGTCCTAACTGAGAATTGAGACATATTGCAATTTATAGATTTTAGACCCCTAATTACGAATCCGAAGTCCTGTTTCTGTGAAATCCACATATTGATTTTTAATTAACGATTAAAGTTTTCCAAATTGGCACAAATACGTGTGTCATAAATTATAAAATTGAAGCAAAACTTCCTAGCACTTTTTCCAGAGGAAGGCAAGCTCAGTGATCAATTTCATAAATTATTTTTATTTAAATTTTAAGAGTATACGCTTATAAATGAATTTTAAATATTATGTAATCTTTGAGTTCAAATAAATATTACTTACTTGAAATATAAATGGTAACTGGTATGTCATTACATCTTTCTTGTTCCGATAATGATGCGGAAGTATGAAAATAGAAGTGGGACTTCCAAGTCTCCAGGACTAACTGATTGCATGTAAAAACCATAAAGCCCAACTCCCATAATTTATACACACTGTGACATCGCTGGTTTTATTCTGAAGTGTGCCTACTCACCCACCACCCCACCACAGTCCTCTGGAATCTCCAAAAGCGGCTTAGGGTTACGACTTAACCCATACCATGTGCCCTGGAGGGGAAATCTATGATTCCAAGGAAGAATATTTAGGAAGGAAAATATATAAGCAGCTGAGATGTACGATGCAGAACTATATATATCTTGACACCTCGTCGATACTTAGTTAGCTAAGAGATTTCAACACCATGAGGTCACGGGGGCTAACACAGAATGGGTGTTTAGAGGAAGAACCCCTCCAAACTTTCTCGTTGAAATTATTTTTTTTTTTTCTCGTCTGTAAAATCAAAAGTAACCATCGGCTTTACCAGGGCAAGCGATAATCCATTCAGTTCCATTTATTTGTTGTTGAGTTAATTTCGATTATCGTGTAGTTATGCATTAAGCAACAAAAAGTCTATCGTGATGCCGCCTTAGGCGGCCGCCTAGTTCGCCTTATGGTCGCGCCGGGCGTGCTTCTGTATTTACTTGGAATTTCTTGAATGCGGCCTTCTTCAATTAGAACTAACTTGCTGAATATGAAAAGGTTTTCCACCCCTGGTCTATTGTAATGCAGTTTACAATAAAGTAAAAAATGGCATTGACATGGAAACTACCCCGAGTGGGAGTCCTAACTGAGAATTGAGACATATTGCAATTTATGGATTTTAGACCCTTAATTACGAATCCGAAATCCTGTTTTTATGAAATATATTAATCATATATTAATTTTTAATTAACGAATAAAATTTTCAAAATTCTCACAGATTCAGGTGTTTGGCGAAATATTTATAAGAATTGGCGATGCTTTTATTATCATTTCAAAAATAGTTTGCTTTTTGATACATAAAGTTTTGAAACAAGATACATGCTTTTTGTGAAAGCAAGCAGAATTTACATTTTAGATAAATTAAACTTTGTGTGTACTTTCTCTATTTATAAAAAATAATACCACAAAATTTTAAAAATTTGGATAATGTGCATACAATGTGAAAATGGAAAGTAAAGATTGAAACATGGATCTGTTTTTTGCAGAATTAGTTAAAAAAAATAATTAAACAAGACTGTCATAAAATTGGTATTGAACAAAAAAATGTTCAAAACATAACATTTGGTTACAGTGAGTGATTTTTAAAAACGAGTGACTCTTACATAATGAAAT
>QLNU02015270.1:18357972-18385922 GCA_006491805.2 Dysdera silvatica
ACATATTATCAGTTGAGGTTTTACTTAAGATTTTATTTACTTCACTGAAACTTGAATTCAATTTAAGAAATTGGACTTTCCATTCTAAAGAGAAAACTTGTTGATGGAGAGTTTATGGGATCACCCAAAAAGTCTTTCATTTCCAACTATCTTAAATGGAAATCTAGAAGTTGATTTTCGCCAATTAGAATGTAGCTTCTACAGTACGTTCCATAATTATAAATCCACACACAAAATTACCTTTTTTTCATAAAAATATGCAAATAATCTCCCAAAAAATTTCAGTGGTCTCGTATTAGAGTATGTAATAATAACACAGTGAAATATGCTAAAAAGAATTTTTTTTAACGAATGCGTCATTTTTTAGTACTAAGGTGTTGCAAAATAATAGGTCCACCTTAGATTTCATTCCAAAATACCGTGTGATTATTTCTCATTTATGCAAATTTGCGTCCTGACATGTGCTTTCGACGTCACTGAGCTGTAGAATGTGTTTTTAACTGTTACTTTTAGTATAATATCGAATTAATGAACAGAAAAGGAAATGGGTCGCAAAACAGCTTACCGAAAAGGGAAAAGGCCAAATTAAAGCTTTGAAGGAATGAGGACGTCGAATAGAGAAATAGCGAGACGTATGAAACAATCACATAATGTGGTCAACAATTTAATTCGATTAAAGGACTCTTACGGTGCATAAAACTCCACCGGGAGACCTGCAAAGCTGACCTCTCGCCAAACAAGGATAATTGTTAAGGAGGTTCAATCTGGTTCAATTTCTTTGGGTGCTTTAGCACGTCAAAAGGACATTCCAATCTCTAAGTCAATATTATCTAGGACCTTGAAAACAGTGTACTGATTAAGATACAAGAAAAAGGAACGCTACTCAAAAGTCATCTGAAAAACGCAAAGAAAGGAGACTGAAATTTGAGCAACAAGTAATGACTAGGAAAGAAGACTGGAGAAAAAAAAATACTATTCAGAAACGAAAAGAAATTAAATTTGGATGGGCCAGATGGCTTTCAAATTCATCAAAAAATAACAAATCTTTTCGAAAAGATAAAGTTGAGGTGGTTCGATCATGATCTAGGCAGACTTTGAATGGCAAGGAAAAACAAACATTACATTATAAAATACTCGTATGAATGCTACACATTATCAAAACCTACTTGATGAGCACTTGCTACCATTTTCAGCAGAAATCGGAGGGCCATGCTTCATGCTTTAACACGATAATGCCCCAATCCATACAGCTAATTCAACCTCTGAGTGGTTTATAGAAAACGGTGTCCACATTATTGACTGGCGACCTTACAGTCCAGATTTAAACCCCACAGGCAATCTATGGTGAACACTTGCAAGAGCTGTATATGCAGGTGAAAAACAATACAATACTACCAATGAACTGAAAGAGGTAATTCTTTCTAAGTGGGGTGCCATTAACGTGCATTACTTGCAGAATGTTATTAATTCTATGCAAAAAGAATTTATGAATTGATTCTAAAGAAGGGAGGAAAAATCTACTACTAATAAATTTTTATGAATAAGTTTCATATGGTGGACTTATCTTTTTGCAACGCCGGTTTTTAATTAATGTGACTTTATTCTTGTAAGTACATTTGCAATCCTTTTTATTTTTATATAATTTGTTGTTACACTTGTAATAAGTTTAATCTAAAAACATGAAACAGTAGTTCAATGTGAATTTTTTTTCTTTTCAGGTGGACCTCTCATTATACAACACACTGTAATTCGAAATTCCTTTACATCGATTAATATCATCGAAAGGCTTCATTACTTTCTCTCAAATATAATATAATAAAAATATGCTCAAATATAATATAATATAATATATCATTATTAAGAAGAAAGCGAAATTTTTACGTATAACATTTTAATTTAAAAGAATGCTCAATAATCATTAGTTAATTATATAATAAAACAATAACTTACTTCATTGTTTCGTTTTTAAATGCTTCTGTTATATTATTTCAAGTAACAGGAAACTAAATGCACATAGACGGCTTTCTCTATTTTTCACTTAAAAATAACTCAAATTTCACCTACACCTTTCCATTTTTCCAGTTTACTGCATGGATATTTACTATTCAAGAAGCATTAAAAAATTGTTTACGATAAATAATCATTTGTAAAATTTTCAATTTTTAACGTCCTACGAACTCATAACATATATTAATTACAATTAGGAATAAAAAAAAAATGAAATAATTTCATAAAGGCTAAGAAAGTTCTAGTTAATAAGATTTCCAATACTGGCGTATTTTAATTAATTGTCGTAAATCTAATTACTAACATTAAGTCAGTAATTCCTATGGGAACAGCTTTTCTTTCAGTTTTCACATTAAAAATGAAAGAAGATTCATAAACTGCTCTGGAATGCATTTCCTGAAGGCAGTTCAATTGGCTTCCAACAGAAAATGCAAAATTGGGTTTATTTGAAGTCAGAAATGCGCTTGGGACCTATATTGATAGAATTCTACTTGCCTTTAGATAACTTAATTATGGTGGAATAGGTATTTAAGTTAATCTGATAACGTAGAGCTACGTAGAATAAGAAACAAATAAAACAACAACGTTTTCAAGCGTAGTTGAAATTTTATTAAACAAATTTAAACGCATTCCGGATGGACTTTGGGCATCTCTCGTCAGGAACACACGTTTGTCTGACACTGCAACAAACAATGAAATTTTGCTAATTCACTGATGGGTTGTGTTTCCAGTTATATCCCGTCTAAGGTTAAAAAGTTGCAATCAGTATTAACCGCCGATTCATCTATCGACGGAGAAACGCGACATTGAAGTAAGTGGGGAAATACGTGATAGTTGAAGAGCTGAAAGTAGATTTCTTTAATCTTGACTGAAGTATAAAGTGGACCTATGATTATTTATAATTTCACTGCTGGGACAATAATCATAAATCTTTTCAAAACGCCACCATCGTTCATCAACATAAATCTCCTACAGAATTTCATTTTTTGAAAGCATTTTTTATTTACAAACACTCCGCTGACATTGTAAATGATCACAGGTGCACTCCGCACTTCAGTCAAGCTTGGAAAAACCTACTTTTAGCCTTTAAACTTTTACCTAACGTTTACCTACCACCCCACCTGCTTCAATGCCGTGTTTCACCGCCGATAAATGGAGCAGCGGTCAACCTCGATAGCAACTTTTTAACTGCAAACCGAATTAACTAAACTAGCAACATCACCCGTCCGTGAATCGGCAACGCTTCGTGTTTTGCTGGAAACGTGTATTCCTGATGAAGGGCGGCCAAAGTCTGTCCAAACCGCGTTGAAATTTTTTTAATAAAATTTCATCTGCGCTTAAAAACGTTGTTTTTCTATTTGTTACTATTTAGATGTTACTCTAGCTTATGCATCACTCAGCAAATTTTGTCAACTTTCTGTCATGGCAGACGCCAATGAGCGTCGGCAGTCTACTATAATGGAAAGTGTTGGTATTATCGTGAGATTGAGGTTTTTGGCAGTTTTTTAAATTGATGAGAAATACTGGAAGTGTTTTTTTTTATTGATTTCCAGACGTTTTCGCACCCCTTGACCTTCGGGCGAGACGGTTGCAACGGATAACAGTCAAGAAACCTGGCCCCTCCCTAAAAGCCATGAATCAGTGGTTGTTGGAAAAGTAAGCTTAACACTATTTCATTGAGCAAAAAACAGTTTTCTCCAAAAAGAAGGGAAAATCAATAATTTTAACGGCGAAAGCTATAAAAACCAAACCAAAACCAAGCAAAATCCAAACCAAACGAAATCATATTCAAACAATCTAGATAAGGTTACCAGAAAAACTAGACCATCAGAAAACAACATTTGAAGTGAAATCACCAAACGCTTTAAGGAATACGTTTTCTGGAGTGGAGGCTGTATTCATATTGAGAAAGACTTTATATACTTCATACAGAAAAAGATTTTATATACTTCATATAAAAAAATCATCCAGTTTGATTTTACTGTATTTGGTTTTCTTCCCTAGGCGGTAAAGATTCGGTATGCTTAGAAAACTTCAGGCGTCGACGTAGCATGGTTTTTGATCTATATCCTTGAGCCATAAAATATCATTAAATTGGAAAATTATTCCTCGGTTATAGGGGCGTAGAAAAAGGGGGGCTCAAGCCGCCATTGGATATTAAAACAGATTATTTTCTCCAAGGCCGAATCACATAAGGTTCTTTAAAGCCACTTGTGCCCCCCCCATAACCACTCCTCCCATGAATTTTGAATTTCTAAGCTACTGATTTGTATTTTCGCCATTACTCAGGGTCAAAAAAGCATATCTTTGAAATTTCGCGTTAATTAAAAAGTTATTGACCCTTGTGACGATTATTTAGTGATTTTATCATGGCCAATGGAAACAATTCATACTCTTGTTTTGAAGCATAGTAATTTCAGAGACATTGTCATTATTAGTAACTTTTCTTCCGCATGCACATTTTAAAAACAACATATCATGCAATTTGCTCCTAATACAGACTTGCAAAAAATATATGCACCCATTAAAAGTGGAGATATGCCCACAAAATTTGGCATACAAATAGTATGTCAGGAGTTATTCAAACAGTTCAAATCCTATCTTCAATGATGTGAAATGGCTCATGTAATGCGCATGCTGACAAATGTGCATGCTGATAAATGTGCATGCAGCATTTAAAAGTCTAAAAGGACCGGCATGCTCACTTTCCGGCAATTCCAACTGGATTTTGTCCCTCCTTGTATAGAAAAATTCCTTTTGACACGTGCTTGATGGTGTTACCAGCAATTGACAAGTTGGAAACTGATTGTATCATAGTTCTAAGATGAGCTGGTTGGTCCAACAAACGTACTGGCCGCCATCTCTATCGGAGCGATTAGGAGCTTGGGTTATAGGCATATAAGGGGGTACAGAACTATATCTACAAATATATTCATATGATATATATATATATATATTTATATAAAATTATATCACATTGGCGCTTATCAACCTCTTGCGTATAGGAGGAATATTTACATATGTATAAAATGCTGAAATTCAAAATTTAAATTCATATTTGTTGTCGAGGCATTTAATATATACAAGATACAGAAAAGTGCAATGAATTCATTAAAAATTACCGAATACAATATATAAGATACATAAATAAGAAATATTAGCAATAATAAACTTCGAAATAATAACTGTTAAGAACAAAAATATAGATGCCGGGAATGGAGATGGGAAAAAGTGCAACTACAAGCCTGACAAGTTCCCATCACAATCAGAAACGACAAATCAGAGATAAAAAACTAACGGATTATGTATATAAACAAATAAAAACAGGCTTAAAGGGAAAGCAAATGCAAAAACAAAATTAAAAGGACAACAATTATGTACATATATTAACATATATATTAATTCTGGATTATAGTTTAAACCAATCAAAGACATTATTATTAAACAGCAATAAAATATTCTCTATTTTCATTTTACAAGCTGTCAGATTATTTGTTTCCGCTATTTATTAAGAGACCTAACATTTTAAATACATTCCCAAACCGCGTTTGTTATTCTCATCGCAACCGGAATATCTTTCGCAAACGATGAAACGAATTTCGTTGTTTTAATGGAAAATAAATACAGAGCAGCTGCTAAACTTCATCTCTAATAATTTTTAAAAATTGAAACATTGTCTAGCGGCAATTCGATGAGAGTTTGTTGTATCTTTTGCGGATATAAAACTTCAGTGAAATTTTCCAATAAGTTCAGGATACACAATAGCCTCTTGATATAGTGGCATGATGCGCATTGCAAATAAACATCTGTCAAAATATACATATATTGTGGTACTGCGATAAACGAAGGCAGCGAAGCTTTCGTAGGCTACATGGAGTGTAAAATGCTTTCTGAGATTTCGAAATTTATGCGAAATTAAGGATTCCCTACATCCTTAATTTGCATTTGCTTTCTATATTTTGTGGGAAGGCTTTGCGTGTTTGATACAGGCTTACCGCAACCGATATTTTGTTGTTGTTTATAGTTACATGACACGGTGTGAGTTATTCAAATGCAACATTTTTCATATCATGCACTACGCACATCTTTATTGTTTGGGATATTTGGATCATCAAAGACTTAAAAAATGCATTTTTCTTTATTGTAAATTTAAGAGGGTGCATGGATAGGGAATGCGAAACTTAGAGTGTAAATATAGCAAATGCATTAAAATAAATAGAGCGAAAAGGTAATACATGAGAATTTGCCAGATGCGCTCAATGTCAAGCGCATTTCGATGCAAATACCATGTTTTCATCAAAATAGTAAACGTAAACGAAACAAGATACTGGAATAAACATAATGTAAAGTACCAGGAAAGAAATTTAAATGCAAAAGTTTATAAATATTGATAATAAAGGTTATAATATTGGTAAAATAGCAAACAAATAGATTGCCAAACCTTCCAACTTATACGCAGCATGGGAAATTTACACGTATGAACGACCCTTCAAAATAATGGATATATCTTTAGAAACTGTACACCCAATAGAACAGTGGTTCTTTAACGTCCCTAGACAGCGGACCCTCTTCAGAGATCACTCGCCCTTGCGGACCCCCAAGAATTAACTCAAAGTTTAAAGCCCGGAATTTGCATCATACATATTTATTTCTAGTGTTTCATCACTAATTTTCACCATTTAAGGAAAGAATTTTTCGTCCCCTCATAATTTATTCTTAGCATTAAAGAGCAAATGCTCTTGTCTTTGATTTTTCCGAAATTTTGTGGAACACTTGGAGAGTCTTACGGACCACAGTTGAAGAACCGCTGCAATACAACAATAGGAAATTATACATTGTACATCCGTATCTCTCACATTCATGGCATATATGAAACAATCTATAGCATACTCAAGAGAGCAAACATCACAACATAGTTCTCTTCGAACACACCAGTTCGTGAACATCTTACAAAAGCTAAAGACAGAGTTCAATTAGAAGAGCTGAGCTGCGATGTGGACTAAATTCTATGTAAAGATAGCAACATAGAACATACAGGACAAAAAACGCATAATCAAAACTGGGAGAAGAGAACAGAGACAAGCACCTGAAAAAGGAGGCAGGTTCTCACTTTTAGCAGAGCGCACATTACACAACACGGACGTGAAACAATGTGCAACACAGACAAACTTTCACACCGATGCGTCCCAAATAAAAAGTGTCGACTCTTCGTAAAAATCTTGGGAATTTTATAAATTATACAAAAAAGCCATTACCACACATTACGACCACTTCCACAGACGTGCAGACAACTTTTTCGCTGAAAATTCTGAAATGACAGGGAATTCCCCAATACCATGTTTCCTCCTATTCTGCTTTTCCTCCTACATTAGGTTTGTTTTATTTTGCGAGATTACACTGGGTATCGCTTATTTTAAAAATTTCGGGTTTGAAATAGGCAGAAAGACACTTCATGGACATTATTGGTGAAGACGAAATTCTGCTGGCGTGTCCGAAAGCTTGATGGTACGTCTGCTTGAAGCTACGTCTGCTGTTTTAATATATTACGAGTATTAAACTACTATGCTAAAAGTAAAAAAGTTATACGTTATATGTATGTGTTAATTAAGATTTTACCTGTTTTGGAACTAGCTAGGTATAACTATTTTAAAAACATATAATAATAAAAATACGTGCAGTAGGCCGTTTCGTTTAATCCGGATTTCGGTTACGCGAGATTCTGATAATCCACTTCCTGCTATACTATACTATGTAGTCCTTAGGAAAAAGTGTGCGCCTTTATCGTATTCGACATTCATTTTCTGTATTTATTAATAAAGTAAATTATTATTAAAGTAATGCTTTTTTCAAGTAAAAATAAAAAAGTATACAAAGATACAAAGAATATGTCAATTACGGTGAATAATAAAAAGATTGATGAATAATAAAAAAATTGAAATTGTTGATAAAATTGAATTCTTAGGAATTCAATTAACTAATAAATCGAACTGGAATGACCATATAGATAAAACAGCAAACAAAATAAGTAAAAGCTTAGGAATTCTAAGAAGAATTAATACAACAATAAGGGAAAAAAACCAGCGTAGAAATGTATTATTCATTGATCGACAGTCATCTGACATATTGTAATTGCGCATGGGGGAACTTAGGCATTGATCGACAGTCATCTGACATATTATAATTGCGCATGGGTGAACTTAGGCTCGGTAAATAAAAATTAGTTGAAAAATATTCAGAAAAAACGTTGAAATTAATTAACAGTGATAAAAGACTAAACTGAAAAAACTTATTTTTCAAGTACAATATATTACCAACAGAACATTTACACGAATAGAGTGTCTTCGTAAAAATGTATGAAAGAATAAAGGAAGGCAAGCACACTGAACTTATAAGAATAATATTAAATGAAAAAGATAGAAATACACGTCGTAAATACAATGCTCTATTACTCCCAAAAGTAAGGACCGAAGTAGGAAGGAATAATGTAAATTAAAAAGGTGCAAAACTTTGGAATGAACTACCAGAGGAATTCAAAAAATTGAAAAGTAAAGAAACATTTAAAAAAGTCTAAGAAAATATTGGATACAAGGTAATGGAAACTAAAAAAAATGGAAAAACATATTGAAAGGACGAATGATTCACAATTAGTTTTCTGTCATTTTTGGACTCAGATTGTAATCCTAAAGCCCCGGGTATGTTATATCCCTGCTGATATTTTCTTGAGACCTTTCATTGTAGAGTCTAATAAGAGCTGATACTGTCTGTATTATCACTGTAGTTACACAGTATATTGTTATTATGACTTTACAAATGAAGAATAAATAAAGCAGTGATAATAGATAAAGGTCAGCAAAGCAAAATTTTCAAAATTATTGAAGGGATACGGGTGCCAAGCACATGTCATATACATTACAATATATGAAAACATTGCAATTTATTTTGTACCATTGAGGCCCTGCGGTGGCGCAGTGTGGTAACGCGTTCTCCTATTGCGCGGCTAATCCGGGTTCGACTCCCAGCAGTGCAAAAAGAACGCTTACTCAGAGATCTCATAAAGATCGCACTGCTCACTGTAGTCCGGGGTTTGGTTCCCTAGGCCTTAAGAGGTTCGGATTCCTCGGAAAACAGTAGGTCCCGGCGCAGCATGACCACTGTAGTCTTTGAGCCGTAAAACCAAAAAGAAAAGAAAAGAAAGAAAGAATACCATTGGAGGCACCACAAGCTCGTATAACTCTACGCTTATGATTGAAGGCATCTCCAAGTTCCGTCTACATAAATCTATCCTCTGCAATTAATTTCCATATCATCCCAACTTCTTTACTTAAGGGTTGGATGAAATAAGAAAAATATTTTGGCGTTATGAGGATATGATATTTACATATGGCTTTCGCATATGCATTTCATAAATGCATGCAACCATTTCGATGGATAGCTTCCAGCTATCTTGAATAAATTCTTTTTAGTGAATTCATGCTAAAAGTGGAAGAAGTTAATAAATGTACAGTGATTCAAAAAAGTGTCAGAGCCATTGTTCCATTTTGATAGCGTATTTTACGTGATTTTCTGCTTATCGACATTTTTTTTTTGGCACGCTATCCAGAATTTCAGTATGAATGCCAAAGACTTCTAAAGCCTTCTTACTTCGAACTGTTTCAGCGTATTTCCATATTTTTGTTCGATTTCCAGTTCCGTGCAGCTGGGCTTACACTATTTGACATCATGTTTTCGCTATGATATAAATTCCGTTTAAACGAAGTTGAATTTAATTAGAAAAAAAATTTCAGGCTTTCAAAAGATTATAGAGCTATTATGTAATCTTGATAGAATTTTGTTTTAAATTTCGATGATAACTTTCTAATTTCTTAATAAAATGTCTGCGATTTAGGAAATATAAAATTCGCACCAAATTACTGAATATTCACCATTCTTTCCACATTAAAAAACATTTCCTAGCTAGAAAAATAAACTACATATTGAAATAAACAAAGCATGATTATCATTAAATGAAAGATGGATGAATGATTAAATGAAAGTTAGAACTTCCCCGATACTCTCACTCAGCAGCATTTACGTTAAATACGTTTTGAAGGATGGAAATGCAATAAATCTTATTTTATCATCACAGATATTTAATTAATCATGAATAATTAATATTCCGTAAAATCTTATATCTGTCTTCAGATAAATAATTAAACCCGCGCCACATGCTTTGCAATTCTCAAATGCACGTTTGGGATAACAATCACCCAATCACGTAAGTCCCAAAAAATGAGTTTTGTTTTATCCTATATTATGATTGTTCTGTTTCTTCCTAACCATGATTATTTTATATAGCAAGTCTAGCTTATCATCTGTTTGCTTAGTTGTGTAACGAATTCTAGCAACAAACTACACTGGTTTCCATAAATTAAGCAACAAATGGAAAAAACGTGATAACTCATAAAATATACAACCAATTTGGATGAAATTTGGTGAAAATCTTTATCATACCATATGTAACTAAAAAATGTAAGAACATGTGATACAAAGCATTTACATTTTGTATAAGCTATACAAATAAAAAAAAGTCAGAAATACAGGTGTCACGATTAAATAGTAAAAGTATCTCAATACGAAGCGTGGTTACTGACCTGACACCATTGTTCCATGCTGCTAATATTGTTGTCAATGAGTTCCGTGGGTAGCAATGCCCATTGTTCGCGCAAGCAATTCCAAGCCCCTGCAGGGTTCCGCGAGTTGGGTGGATGCTAGCAACACGCCTCTCGAGAGCATCCCAAACATGCTCTATGGGATTTATGTCGGGAGAGCGTGCTAGCCATTGCATTTCGATTATAGTCTCTTCTTCAATTTACAGCTGCACGAGACGAGCTGTGTGAGGGCGGGCATTATCTGCCTGCAGTACAAATGTATCGCCAATAGCAGCCGCATACCGTTGAACAACGGGGTCCATGATCTCGTCTCTATACCTCTGAGCCTTAAGGTTGCCATGAGACAACACATAGAGGTCAGTATGTCCACCTAAAGATATGCCTCCCCATACAAGCACACTGCCTCCACCATATGTGTCCCTTTCCTGCATAAGAGAGGGCTGATATCGAGTACCAGCCTCTCTCCAGATGAAAACTCGTCGAGAATCACTCTGCAAAGCAAATTTCGACTCATCCGTGAAAAGTATGGACCTCCACTGATTTCGAGTCCAGTTCTCATGCGTACATGCCCAATTCATACCTCCCCCTCCTGTGGCGAGAAGTTAAGAGCATGTATAATACTGGTCGCCTAGCGTACAGTCCTTCTTCATGTAGCCTTCTGCGTACAGTCGAAGCTGATACAGTCCTTCCTGTAGCTGCAGCAAGCCCAGATCTGAGATGAGTCGGAGTAGTAATCCTGTTTCGCCTTGCAGAAAGCCGCAAGTATCGGTCATCTGAGGAGGTCATAACCCTTGGCCTACCTTCGCTGTATCTTCGGGAGGCTGAATTCCTGGTTCGGAACTGTTGCCACACTCTGCTGACCACAGAATTGTCGATGTTCAGCCATCTTGCAACGTCCGCCTGCCGTTGGCCAGCTTCAAGTCTGCGTATAGCTGCGTAATGTAATTCCACTGGTAAATGACGTTTCGACGTCATTTTTACAAATTGGCTATCTCGAAATCTTTTCATTCACCATCGCACATTAATTGGCGACTCACTGCAAAACAGCTAGTTTTAAGCTTTTTCGCATTTGCATAAATCAACACCAGCGCCACTCGTTTGCATCCTGTATATCGATGCTATATGCTTTTGTCAGTAACATACGCAAATTCCGTGCATTTTGAACTACATTTGACCAAATTATCACGTTTTTTCCATTTGTTGCTTAATTTATGGAAACCAGTGTAGATAGTTACGGCGCAAAAACCACATTAGAAATTACGTTTGCAGTCCGGATGGGTGTTCAGTGTTACCATATTAGGCGATACCAAATAGTGTTGTACTTTTATTTGGCTTTCGCAACTTTGTTACAAACGTAACATACAGTGAGTGATGCAGCAAATATGTTTCTACGTTGCACAGAAACAACATGCGTAGATTCTTCCAATAGAATACATCACATATAATTGAACGATCAGTTCGGAACACTAATGTGGCGCTATAACAAAATAAAGATCGCATTAATTAAAAGATAAGTGCAAATATTCATTCATAAACAGAAGCGTAATGCATATTTCAGATGACTACTAATCCGGACGCTATAGTCCGTCGCTTTGCTCTGGTTCTTCCAGTCAAATAGAATCAATCCTAATTCCTTATCAACAGAGCTCCTCTTTTTTCAAGAATGGACAAATTAAGCGTAGCGTATGTTAAAAGGTTAAATTGAATTCAAACACATAACTAAAGTTAGTTCAAAGAAACAACTATTAATTGACCTGGCAGTAAATATCACAGTCTCATTCTTGCATCGGTATACTCTTACTCCGAATAATGCCAAATTCTTGAAAATGCACACAGAACTCTCAATTAAGCAATAAATTATGATACATCGCCGGGAAACTTGTTCTATAGGAAATCATAATTGGAGTTGTTCACGTCAACGTGGCATTGTATATATCCTTGTCTCGATACGATGATACCCCCTGCCGAGGTTATCTGTCCAAGTTATCAATCGTCCGCCAGATACCAGAAAAGCTAAGATGATTCCACTGCGATTGTATTCGTAACAACGTCTTCTACCGGAACGTATCCTGCCGACTGGAACGTAACCCAGAGCAACTGGTTGCTTTAAACGAAGAACGTAACTACTATCTTAAGAACCTGATTCTGCCGGTATTCATTACATAGATATTGCTTAATACTCGTATTCAGAGATTACGCCCTGCTATGTCTTTTGTCACAACATTCTAGCCGATGCCTATCTCGATACTTCTTTCGAGGTAACCTACACAGGTCACACGCTACATACGATCAGTCCCATTTTATCACCTAAGGGTTGTTAAAATAAGGATTAACATATTAACAAACGCAACCTTTGAGAAAAACGCCAATAAGAAAAACTTCGACCGCCCTGAATGGCTCAGTTGGCGCATTCCCTGTACTTTCGCCTACCATACATAGTCTCATTCGATTTACTATGTGCATTTTAACTAAAGGGATAATTCATTAAGAACCAGGGGCGCTGAGAGCCAAAGTGGGACCCCAGGCTCATTTTAACTGGCCCCCCATGACCCCTTCCCTGGGCAGTGGCATAGATAATTTTTTCAATGTCGGCCCCCTCAACAGAATAGGTCCTTTCCAGCATGGGCACCTAGACTTCATCCGCGTCCCGGGCTGCAGCCCCTGCTGTAATCCCCCCCCTCCCGCACTTCCGTGTGCTCTGTTAAGGACTGAATAAGAGTGAGGAAGAATTATTCAATATGATTAAGGTTTGGATACTCTACACGTTATTATTATCATTGGACACTCTACATTTTAGAGTTCATACCAGAAACTGTATTTTAAATAGAGAAGAAAACGTGCCATTTATGTGAGATGGTAATTTAGGGGTCTCTGGTTTGATTCCAGTCTAGGTGCAAGGCATATCTATTTGCTCTGCGCAGGACACACGTTGCGCAGGCGTACTCAAAAAATTCATAAGTGGGGTTTGCATATTTAAAATTGGTGGGTTACAGAACTACACCTTCATATATTCGCATGTATGTGTACAAAAATTGTTTGGCAATATACGGTTGTGACCCCGCCTTCAATCTTCTTCTGCCTACGCCGGTACTGCCATGAATCATTAAAAAGAGGAAGGGCAAGAATTGAATTGCACGTGCGTATTTTTGTAATCTCCATTGTTAATTGATTCATAGGTAATAACCATCTTCCATACGAATTCATTTAGAGGCGCCTGCCGAAGCCGGCGCCTCTGACCCTATGCTCTTGATATTGCAGAAACCTCATACATGGTATGCCCTGTCTGAGAAGGCAGCGCCGTCTATAACGGCCACCTTTCATCTCTAACTGCTCAACAATAACAGCAAAAGAAATTCATAATTCTTTTGCCTTCATTATCACAAACGTATACTCCACTATACTCAGTTGTATACAGGTGGTTGGTTCAAGATTTATGGCGCAAGGACAACAAGGTTCATTTTTTGCCAACTATTCAAAAGCCAAAAGAAAGTTCTTAGCGACAATTTATGACATTTTCAGGACACCGGGTAATTTTAAATCCAACAATATTTATTTAAAAATCCAAGGAAAATCACCACACACTTGATTTTCCCTTGGTTCCAATTGAAAGTCAGGCATTCATAAAACTTACTCGTGCTTGCGAACTTTTTTAGTTGGGAGGGGAATTGTAAGGTATCGAACGTTTGTGAGTTTGACCGCGGGAGGACAGCAAGGATCACGCTGCGCTAAACTTGGAATTTTCCTAGGAATCTTAACACCTACTTCCCAGGAAATCAATCTATAGAATACAGTGAGCAGACAGAAAGCAACAGTTCTTTTTTTGCCATTGTTACAAGTCGAATCTGGGATAACGGTCGACACGTCACCACTGCATGGCCATGTAAAATATTAAGCGGAGTGAGTGGCTGCACCAATATGATAGAAACATACATTGTACGTATAAATAGGTAATAGTACATTGTACATATAAATTAATATATAATAGTCATTGTACATATAAATTAATATATAACAGTACATTGCACATATAAATTAATATATAATAGTACATTGTACATATAAATTAATATATAATAGAACATTGTACATATAAATAAATATATAATAGTACATTGTACATATAAATTAATATATAATAGTGCATTGCACATATAAATTAATAGGTAAAGCCTATTTTTAAATATTCGATAATTTGACTAATAATTTTTGGCATGCACGTGGAAGCTCAAACTAAAGCTTTTTTGTAAAGAAGAAGAAACTCCTCCTTGGACCAAAGCCGAAGCGAGAACCTGCGTATGAATCATTGTGCCTTCTTCTGCTAGACCAAAAGGGCACAAGGAGGATATTCATTTTCTTTTTATATAAGGATTTTGAAAGAGATATTATAATATCTTTATAAAAATAGCTTTATAAAAGTATCCCTATAAAAATATCTCTATAGGATTACCTACTTAAAAATACGAATCCAGGATGGGGAAAGCGTCTCTTTTTCTCCAAAATTACATAAGCTCTAGTTTGAGCTGTAATTAATACGTGGGTGGCAAAAATTATAGTATAATAAATTCCCCCACGAAAACTCACAAAATTCTCGCCCCGGAGGCTTTCTTGTGTTGACCATATTTGGCAATTGTGTTATCCCTGCGGAGGGTAATAATACCTTAACATCTTTACATACGGAGAAAGAGAGCGTTGTTTCCTGTCCTCATTCGTCTAGCGGTCCAAGACACTCCGGGCTAAACGGAGGGACCCTGGTTCGAATCCAGGATGGGGAAAGCGTCTCTTTTTCTCCAAAATTACACAAGCTCTAGTTTGAGCTGTAATTAAAACGTGGGTGGCAAAAATTATAGTATAATTAAAAATACCCTTTACAAAAATTCGAAAATTTGTATCTAAAAACATGTGCTTACGGGTTAAAATTATTGCTACTTTTTATCATTAAGTACGATTTGATCAGGATTTATTTTAATGTTTTTAACGTATACCGTTTTGTCAATGAACGCGAAAGGGATTTTCACACGGTTAACATGGCCTATTACATATTTTGTAAAATTTTAATTCTTATGCTCTTTGATTAAAATTCTGGAAATATTAAAAATTTTATAGTTTATTTAATATCAAACTAAACATGCTTATATTAATGACTAATATTTATATAGCTTCTACGTTCATTATTGTAAAATAAATTGCATTATTTGTTCCTGCAGGAAATGCAAAACAAATTCCAATACAAAAACAAAAATGAAATCATCGTTAAAAAAAAAGAGAAAAGAAATAGTCGTTCCATTTGTGCAGCAATTATTGTGACTGCACAGAAAAAAATTTGAAAAGCTTTGCCCGTGAAAACTAATATTGAATGCGAAGCTTTCTAAATTTGTTTGACGTTTCCTATTTTCTTGAAGAAAAAAAAGACATGGGATTAAAAAAGTTTATGCGATTAAGAAAAAGGTTTTAATGGAACGTAAGATGAGAATTTGACTGACACCAGAATTTTCCCTTATGTCTTAGCGTTTTTAAGCACAAAAAATATTTTTCAGATATTCTATAACTCTGCTACCATTTATTTTATCTTGAAGTGGGGGTTTTACGTCACAATTATTTAAAAATGTATTAGTACACAAATTCACTAATTTAACCTTCCAATTCCCGAAAGATTTATGAATTTAAATCAGATCATAATAATCTTATGGAGAGTTTAAAAGTAAACAGTAATATCTGAAATCGAATTCCATAAATTTTGGCCATTTCATGCTTCAGATGCCACGTGACGTTTTTAATTCCATCTTCATTACCTATTAAGATCTAGATGAGATCATCTAGATCATCTATATCTATCTAGATCAACTGGATTATTTTGTGATTATCTAGATCTACCTATATCAATCTAGATCATCCAGATCATGTAGATTTATCTATACCAATCTAGATCATCCAAAATCTTTCTAGAACTATTTATGTCACTCTAGATCATGTAGATCTATCTATATAAATCTATATCAATCTGGATCATCTAGATCTATCTATATTAATCTAGATTATCTGGATCTACCTATATCAATCTAGATTATCTGGATCTATCTATATCAATCTGGATCATCTAGATTCATCTATATTAATCCAGATTATCTGATCTACCTATATCAATCTAGACTATGCTAGAACATCTGAATCTATTTATATCAATCTAGATTATCTAGAAGGTCTGCTAAGCAAACTTGTGGGATAAAATGAAAGCAAAAATATTGTATGCGGGATTATTGTTATTACAATCTTTGCAAAAAATATTGATACAAAATTGTTGTAAGCGAAATCGTTATAAAATTATTTCAAGCGAAAATACTGTTATCTATTCAAGATTATCGTACGTGAAATTATTATTATTAAAATTATAGTAAGTTCAAGTCTTTACTCATTTGTGCTGTTTTGTTCTTCTAATTCTTGCTTTCTCTGAATAAACAAGTGACTTAGTCTTTCCATTTTTTTTTGGAATGGACTTGTTGCCTAAAAGAAAGAATAACTTTATGTCCAAGTAGTGGTAAATAACAGCTCTTTAGTTCTTTCTTCAATATTTATAAAAGAGTTCCATGGTTATATGTGTGCGTGTATGTGTGTGTGTGTAAAGTGAGGATGTTTGTGTAAATAATTACTGGGCAAAGACTGTAAGAGTCCTGCTGCGCTTGGACCTACAGTTTTCTGAAGAACCCGAACCTCTTAAAACATAGGACCCCAATCCCTACGGTCAGCAATTTGCCGGCATACATTCTATTTTCACGCCGTTAGGAATCGAACTCGGGTTAACAACACGCTCGGAGAACGCGTTACCACTGTAAAGTCAGTTAGTTCTCAATAAATCATTTTCTGACATCAAGTGCATCAAGTTTTAAAAAATTATACTCATTATCCTGGTAAAATTCTGTCATTATTATAATTGCCGCATATCACATGAGTAAACAAATGCTGCCAGTGACGTAGCAATTCAAAACTCATTAGAGGGCTCAAGTGACATTAAATAAGATTATGCCATCCGGATTTACAGAAAACAATGTGTTTTGATATCCAATGGGGCTTAAGACCCTTTCCTACGTCATTGAATGTTGCTATCCTGTTAGGCTCGTTCGAAAAACAAAAAGTCTGTCAACAAAACATGCGTTTTGATATCCAATGGGTGCTTGGGCGCCGTTTCCCCCGCCGCCGAATGCTACTATCTCGTTAAGCTAGTTCGAAAAGAGAAGCCTGTCTATAAAACACGTGTTTTGATATCCAATGGGGCTTGAGCTCCTTTTCCCAAGACACTGAATGCTGCTTTCCTGTTAGGCTCGTTCGAAAATAAAAAGCCTGTCAACAAAACATGGGTTTTAATATCCAATGAGGCTTGAGCCCCTTTTCCTCTGCCGCTGAATGCTGCTATCCTGTTAAGCTCGTTAGAAGAAACAAAACCTGTTTACAAAACGCGTGTTTTGATATCCAATTCGGGTTTGAGTGAGCACTCTTTTCTACGCCCGTGAATGTTGCTATCCTGTTAAGCCCGTTCGAAAAAAAAACCTGTCCACAAAACACAGCCATCGAAAAAATAACAGGAAGTAATATTTATCAAGAGCTTTGTCATAAAATTGGAATTATTCCATGTCTTTGAAACTAATTAACTTTAAGCTTGTCTCCCTGGGAAGGTTTCTCCGTTTTTTGAAGTGAATAAAATGACTAATTGGACTCAAAAGACGTCAAAAAAATTAGCCCTAGAATGACAGTTAAGAATGGTTTAAGATGTTCATTCATCAGCGGATATTTTGACAACCTTTGCGTGTTCATATCATTTGTATTGTACTCTCCTTTTCTATTGTTCACAATAGTGGACGGTGACAATGACCTAAGTGAAGATACGGATTTTTCTGTATCTTTTTCAAATGCAGCAACAACGTGTCGTGTTTTGAATTTCAAAACAAGGAATAAGGCCCATTTTAACTCATTTATAGAATGAAATGCGGTGAGTAATCAATATTGATAGAGCTTTAGAAAATAATATATTTCAGGGTTTGCTTGCAGTTTTTCGTTTTGGTTATCATATTATATTAATTTTATAACTAGTAAAATTTGACACTGGTCGGAATATACGAAATACAAATGAAGATACAAATGAAGAAAAACGAATAATTTTATAACACATAAAAATCAGGAGTTCGAAACTCATTCATAAAATTAATAGGGAGTACATTTTCAAGACTTGACATAAGCCCTATATCTGTTTAGTCAACATGTACAGGGTGATCCAAATTAAAGTATCCCCCCTCCCCAGAGACTTCACAGAGAACCAATGAGCAGTATATCGCCAAATTTGGTGATCATACAGTTCACAAAACGGCAAAGAGATTCCGATGTCTCCAAAGTTCTAATCTCTATAAAAAAAGTCAATATACATCTCACTAATCTGAACCCGCCTTGCTTGCAAAGCTCTTTTATCAAAATTCTGCATATATATGGTAGCAGCATTTCATGACTACAGACGTTGAGGAAATTATGAAAAATACGGCACTCTAAAGATGTATTGCAACAAATGATTGAAAAATAATTTTCAAGCTTTGCACCCTACCCCACCTCGAAAACATTTTTGGATTTGCCCTTGCTTGAATTGCCCATGCAGTTTCTAGACAATAGAATCTGTTGCATACTACTGTATGTAAAACGTTGCCAAAAGCGTTGGACTGCTATCCGCGTAAACTAAATCATGACCAAATATTGCACATGGGCAATGCCAAAGTCCGATATAATTTTATATCGGACTTTTGATCGGATATTCCTAGAGGTCTACGAAGATCGTTCGTGAAACATTGTCCGAACGAAAGAAGCACAGTTTCATGATCGCGGGAAAATAAATGCCCAAAACTACAAAAATTGGAATAGAGAAAATAAATAAATATTATCAACAACACAGAATCATTTTTGCCTATCAGGGAATCTTGGAATTAACCTTCTTTATTACTGAAATATCGTTCCCATTATCTGTAATGTACTCGTACCAAATTTAGTGATATTTCATCTGCTGTTTCTCCTGCTAGTAGGCTCTGAATATCCATCCTTTCATTTGGCTGACCCTGTACATGAATTAAAAATTGCATCATAAATTTTGCAACGTATAATATATAAATTATTTCATCATGCATAAGTTATAACTAAATACGCAAACTATTATTAATTATATATTATAAACATTATTAATAGAAATATGAACCAATCAAATAGAACCTACAAAGCTGGAAATAGGTGCTACATTTCGCATCTTCCTGAATAAGCTATTACCGTTGTGTGTCAAGTCGTTTGCTCATTTCGGCAACTCATTTCACGGTTCACTAGAAGCAGATGATTCGTTTTTACCTGACTCAAGTCGTGTAGCCCCCAAGGGACAGGGGGAGAAACTACCCTCCGTCAAGTGCAGCAAGGCGTAATTAATTTTTAAAGGAAATAGAACCAGAATAGAACAAGGATGGCGCCATTCCTGTTAAAATCGATTCTGATAGATTAAGTAAATAACATTTCCTCTCTTCAAATTAAAAAGCAGAGAGGACGTTTTCGCTGAATTTACAAAAATATACAATTCTAAAAATCATTATGAAAAATTAATTTGGAATCCATAAATAAAAAAGAAATGCAATGCGGAATACCTTTTGCTTTTCTCAGAAATTGTGGCGCTTGGATAATTGTTAAAATGAGCGAGAACTGAATTTTGTCTAACGCTGCAACTATCAATGCATCTATTAAAGGTTAAATTCCTACAAATTTGCATAACTGATTCCACTCTATAATAATGCATATCGATACAATACGAAATAAGTGATCAAGTAAATTCAGAATTGTGAAATTCACAAAAGTGATAAAGTAAATTCACGATTGTGAAATTCACAAAAGTGATAAAGTAAATTCACAAAAGTGATAAAGTAAATTCACAATTGTGAAATTCACAAAAGTGATAAAATAAATTTACAATTTCCGCTACGTGCGTGAAAATACACGGAAGCATAAGGCGCATCTAACTAAGAAAGCAAGCAACAGCAAATCAATTTTTTAAACACTTTGGAAATTGTTTTTGAGTCATGCATGTTGTTTCAGTAGTTGAGTGTGCTTAATTTTTTGTGCGGTTTCATATATAAGAAAAAATGCATATTTTACGTGGTCTTACGTGGGCTCATAATTTTACTGAAAAAAACACATAAAAAATTTAACAAATTCTAGTTCGCACGTTCTGTCGCACAAATTAAAATTTTTGGACCCATGTATTACAAAGTTTAAATATGGTATTTAAAAATTTACATATAAATCCAAGACCCCTACGTTTAAGTCCCAGAACATATGTAAGAGACGAAAATCCAATTTAATTAATTCCCTTATGGGCATCCGCTTTGAAAAAAAGCGTATAATTTGCATATGAGAAAATTGAAAGCAATTTCGAAGCATAAAGTCAATTTCCACTTAACCCGGGACTTTAGAAATTACCACTCAAGCATATACTTAGTTCAAAAATTACTTAGTTACATAAACCCCGAAACCAATTATTTTTTAATCTTTATTGATTTTTTGTGATTTCTATACACTATTCTAGGGATAAGTTCACCATATTGCAAATCTAGATATTACCTATAATATATCAAGTTCAACTCAGTTAATTAAATTCTTTTTATGAACTTTCGGAATTACTGGTTTGCAAGAAATATCCTTCAAGTTTGCCTGGTGTATTTGTATCCATTATTAAAAATACATTTCTATATTTATCCCGGACTCATTAAGAGATCAAAGAGGAAACAGAATGACTATCTTTGACTTTTTCGAGATACTGTTCAATTTTAATGCTAATAAAAATAACATTAAAGCACCGACAAATTTTATAACACGCGCTCAGTATGTTTCTCCCTGCTGTAAGGTACACATCACAAGACATAAACTCAAAATACTTTCGCAACAATTGAGTTGGGTTTGTTCACGTCCACTTGTTTGTTGAATATTGTAGCGGGGAGACATTGAAGGAGATGGGTGCTGAAGGAGAGAAAATGGCAAGCCTACAAACTAACGGATAAAATAGATTTATGCAATAAACAAACCTACATAGAAATGTTGTTTAATTTTTACTCAACGCACGTACCGGTACATTAAGAGGTCAGAGGTCTTTTGCAATGTGCTAGATACTTATACCCCTATATGTGCAAAAGCACATGTCAATTTAAATAAATAGCTGAATCTTACGCACGAAATGTCCCCATTCGTATTTCTTGTAATTATTTTAAACAAATTATAATACTACTAATAATAATATTAAAATTATCTATAGAAAGCATATATATATCAATAATAATTAAAGTACATACATGACGTTTGCAAAACAATACAGTTTTGGCAAATTGTACAAATATTTCTACAGTTTCTGCTATGGTTTATGAAAACAATGCAGTTCTAATCAGAACCTTTATAAATTAGCACTTGAATACATTTGAATTTATAACGACCTAATAAATATTTTGCATTACAATTGTCCACAATAAACTTTAACTTATAGCTAATGAATTTAACACAATAATTTTTCTTATACCCGTATGCGCAATATATAACAATAGTAGGAACTCTTTATGTTTGTTTATAAAAGGTAATTACATGAATTTATCATGATCTTAGTATTCACACGTCTTTGTTATTTAAGTATTCACGCAAAATTTACATATTGATTATGCAAAACCAGGTGTATATTTAATGAACTTTCTTTGTGCATACATAAACTAAGACGAAAGCTTCAAGACGCTTTCTCATTTTAGTGGCTCACATTCATTTGCAAACCTAATGACGTGCGAAATAACTAAATTACCTCATTTTTCTTTCGCAAACAAAAGTTTCTTCACGATCTATCATTTAATTTTCGAAAGCTTCATGCTAAATTCTCATCACAACTTTTCTATGTTTGTATATTTGCATTGAGCAGTAATTGTCAGGTATTCCTATACTTATTTTTGTGGTTATTTTAAATGTCCACCTTTATTCTACGCCTGCGTTCCTTCGCTTACAACCGTTTGTAAGTTCATCCATAATTTTTTAAATTCGTTTTCGAAATTTCCTATAATTTTTTAGAGATATTAATTTACACAGTCAAAAAAAATATTATTTTTTTGCGGAATTCAAAAGAGTGAAAATCCTATGTAAATTTTCTGTGAAAGAAATTTTTCATTGTAATTTCAGAATATGCAGAATTTCATAGGACAAAATAATAACCTAGAATTTTGCTTAGATAAATTTGAATTTTTATAAGTGTATACATATTTTAATAATAATGATTAACATTTTAATAATACGTTTTTAGTTTTAGTTATGAGTTTATGGCAAAGGGACAGCAGGGGCCTTACCGCATAGTGATCTAAAGTTTTCCGAGGAATTCAAACCGCTTTTGGTCTAGAGAACCAACCAGGCATGATGGCATGCTAAACAAACGCGTTACCGCTGCAATACCACAGGGTCCAAATAAATGATTTATTTGATTCGAACAGTATTAAAGTTTCTGCTGTAAAGTATTAATCGTTCTGAAGATGAGGGATATGTCATATATCTTTCGAAACAATTGTCAACTGTTTTTTATAATTTACAACTGGGATTGTTTGAGTTTTTAGCTTTGATGTTAGCTTCGAGTTTTTAGCTATATGTACTTTGCACAGTGTTTTTCACCAACGTTTTACTTCAGAATTAAAGTGTTACACCTCTACATAAACATTTTTATATTTGCATTTTACATAAATCTTTGTCCATTATTTAACATACCGCTAAATTTACATGCTTCGATGCAATGTTTATATATATATATATATATATATATATATATATATAAATGCGTATTTAATATATATAAATGCGTATTTAATATATATAAATGCGTACTTAATATATATAAATGCGTATTTAATATATATAAATGCGTATTTAATATATATATATAAATGCGTATTTAATATATATAAATGCGTATTTATTTACATATTATTACACTCAAAAGTAACTGAATGAAGCGGGTCACGCAAAATACTCAGTAAATAAAATCGACTTGCCGCCATAGGCAAGTACGAGGATAGTAGAGAGTTTCGGATTGCAGTTGATCGCAGATTCAAACCTTCCGTCATCGACCAGGCCTTGTAGAAACTCACGTGACCTAAACTGTCTACCACTCTTGTTTATTCCTCTTCTCCTGCGCTTAAAACTCTCTGTATCCACTTTGTGCCAAAAATATCTACCAGCATTGCTCCCAGACTTCGTAATTCAATTTTCGGGTCGTCTTCACTCCCATTAATAAACTGGGTTTCTCCAAGTTCAAAAACGTCATCCTTGACTTGGATTTTTGAAAAGTTTATTCCATTCCTTGCCAATGTGATCGTGTCTACATTTGTCAGACATGCAGAGCCCTTCGAATTCGTTTAAACGAACATGATGCTTATGTAAAACAAGAACTCCATAGATCTGCTTTGGTTGAAGAGTCGTGGTAATCCGGCCATAAAATTTTGTTTCATAAAACACAACTTATTCAAGAAATTACCTCTTCATCGGACATAAACTTTTTTGGATGCCATACATTTAATCGCCAAAGCAGATTACGGCGTTAATGACAAGTTGCCATCTTAATTTCATTTCTTCCTTTGGAAGAATTTTCTCCTCACTTCGAATAATAATTCTTCATCAAATATTTCTACTGACTCACGGCGTATTTCATCCTATAAAGAATAATTTTATACTACCATGATCGTTTCTTTTCAAACTCACATTTTGCAACAAGAGATGCTTCTTTAAACTTAAGTTCCACTACCAGAGACGTTTTTCCTAATTTATCGTTCATTTTCATTATACCCGTAACCACCGTTTGTAACACCTGATTGGCATTAACCATTGTGTTGCATCAGTTACCGTTCTGACGAAAATAGTCCAGGGCTATTGAAACAGCTGTGAACGATTAAATTTATTATTCAACTGTGTTAATTTGTTGCCTTCTCAGTTATTTGAAGAGTGCGCAGGATTGTCGTCAAATTATATCAAGTGTATTTACTATATTTACATTCACTTCAGGAGTTTCTGTTTAAAATTTTCTAATAATAGTAAATAATAATAATTAAGTACATGGTCAGATAAAAAATTACTGGCAAAAAGGCCTTCATAATAATATCCCTATCACTTACGGTCACCCCTGTGTTACGGGCATTTTTTCTTTCTTGTGAGTGTCCGTTTATGAGAGGTTTTACCCTAATAGTAATAATTAAAATTAGATCAAACTAAGTGCTTTGTTTTCACTAGAGCCATGCGCATAATTGTATTTTGCTAAAACAAAAATTTTAATTAAAGAAAATATTCCATCAAATAATAATCCAGAATGCAACAAAAATGAAAAAAGCGAGTTTGTAAATTATGTTTACTTTTTCAAATCTGTTATCAAACGTGGGTTTTAAAAATAATACGTAGTAAGTTAAATGAATAAAATTAAATTAAAACGAAAAGGTATATCAATACATAGTGCATATTAAAGAATATAGTTATGTATAACTTTAAGTGAAAATATGTTGTAGAAAATACACGGAATTCAATCCCCTAACGAGTTTTTCCGAAGAGAAAGAGTTTAAACTCTTTTGTATCTAAATAGGGCTAAATATAGCTCACATATCTATTCCATATATTCACGGCATTTCCGAAACAATCTCTCGCATCCTTAAAGAGGCAAATATCCATACATTCTATTCCCCTGTCACAACACTTCGCAAACAACTTACAAAAGTTAAAGACCCAGTTCCACCAGAAGATCTCACAGGCGCCATATACCAAATACCATGCAAAGACTGCAACAAACATTACATAGGACAAACAAAAAGAATGATCAAAACAAGAAAAAAAGAACACAAACAAGCACTCGCGAAAGGAGACATAGCCTCACGTCTGGCAGAACACGCTTTACAACACGGACACGAACCCGACTGGGACTCAACAAAAATACTACACCGTCACATCACAAACAAGAATAGTAGACTCTTCTTAGAATCTTGGGAAACTTACAAACTACACGGGAAAGCCATTAATACATCACAACCACTTCCAGAAACTTATAAACAACTCTTACTCTGAAATGTATGAGACACCTCCAAATTAGGTAGCCCGCAGTATGGGTTTCTCATTGGTCCCTATTGGGGTTCTTCCATGATTCTATTGGAGGCCTCCCATTGGTTCTCATTGGGTTTTCCCATTCTGCGGGACTACTCTGATGAAGGGTTTTCCAGAAATTTCAAGTATAAAAAAGAGACAGAAACATAACATCGTCATTACTCCTGATGAAGGACTGCTGATGCGTCCGAAAGCTTGAGTGATCTTTTTCATTGCTATTTTACCACTGTTTAACCTTTTTATGTAATTTCCTCCCTGGTACCCTGTATTTTATTTCTATTTTACTAACCACGGGTGAAGTTCCACTTCATCCTTTCTCTTTCAGGTTTTTGCGTTCCAGTTTCTGGACTGTGGTAACGGATCATCCAGCCGGAGATCCTTAGTAAGTATTCATTTATTCCAAACGGTACTGTGCATTGTACTCCTTCCATAGTATTCGCGGTGTCGATCTTCATGCTGAACCCTAAAAAGTTCGAAGGCAAGGTTGCTATTACACTTGTTGGAAGCAAATGTCACCTGGCCTAAAAGCACTTTGGAAAACTACTTTCATGCATTCACTTATACGTGCACTTAACTTCACTCACACTTAAATTTCACTCACTTTTTAAATTTAACTCACTCTTAAACTTCACTTACACTTAACTTCACTCACACTTAAATTTCGCTCGCACTTAATTTCACTCGCGCTTAACTCACACTTAACAACATTCACTCTTAACTTCAGTTGCACTTCGCTTCACTAATATTTAAATTTCACGCCCTCTCAATTTCACTCACACTTAAACTCACTCACGCTTAAACTCACTCACGCTTAAACTTCAATCGCGCTTAAACTTCACTCGCGCTTAAACTTCACTCGCGCTTAAACTTCACTCGCACTTAAACTTACTCACTGACAACTTCACCATGTTTAATTTTATTCGTTTACACTGTGGTCGGGAAACGCTTCAAATAGTTCGTAAATACATCAAAACACACATTAAAGTTATCCGTTTTAAAGAACATCTTCACTTTAATCACACCTGTAAAAAGGAATTTCTTATCCCTTTCAAACTTAAAGTTAAACCTCTTGTAAATTCAGCCCTTGGACATTGCATCGCACATAACATAAGTCTTAAATTTCTTTCCGCTAGAATTTCTCTCTGTCACTGCATTCTTACTCAGCTTCAAAATGAAATATTCTTTCTTACTTCCCTTCTAAATACTAAACTTGATTTTCTTACCATGCTCCTAGTTAAATCCGCTACTCGCTCACAAGAATCTAAAATCCAAGAACATATTCGTCTTACTCATTCACGTAAACTTAACAACCTTAGACCTTCTATTTCAAAACAGTCAAAACTCCTTACAAAAAACTGGATACTAAATCTTTCAAATAAAAATCTCACACCACAACAGCAATTCGTACTATCACTCGGCCTAAATTTCTCACCTGCTCCACTTAAAATTCCTACACCACAGATTCTCGCTTCCATAGAAAATGCTCTACAAAATACTCACACTGACGAACGTGTTGCAGCTGATATCCGCTGCAGAGTGGCAGGACTCCTTCGGCGTCCAAAACTTCCTGAGGACAACCTAACGCCTATGCAAAGGGTTGCCCTCCGGGAGCTACGGAACGACAAGGACCTTGTCATACTGCCAGCTGATAAAGGCCGTACTACAGTCGTCTTAAATCGTCCAGACTACTTACATAAAGTCTCTACACTCTTATCTGATACAAATACATACACCCGCATCACAAAAGACCCTACACAAACAATTCAATCCAAAATGAACTCTCTCCTTCTAAAACTCTATAAATCTAAAAAACTTACATTTAATCTCTACGACTCTTTAAAATGCACTTCCGGCCGCTTACCATCCTTCTACGGATTACCTAAAATTCATAAACAAAATATTCCTCTTAAAACTATAGTTAGTTTTTGCAGCTCTCCTACATATAACCTATCAAAATATCTTGCACGTCTACTCTCTCCTATAATCGGTAATAACGACTACACTGTTTCTACTAGCCAATCCTTCTGCACCTCTTTAAATAACCTACAACTTGACGACGACGACCTCATGGTCTCATTCGATGTAATTTCTCTCTTCACTTGCATTCCCACATCACTTGCAATCGACACCGCACTTACACGCCTCCAA
>QLNU02015270.1:18386022-18403391 GCA_006491805.2 Dysdera silvatica
TGTATCTACCACTCTTATTTGACCCTCTTCTCCTGCGCTTAAAACTCTCTGTATCCACTTTGTGCCAAAAATATCTACCAGCATTGCTCCCAGACTTCGTAATTCAATTTTCGGGTCGTCTTCACTCCCATTAATAAACTGGGTTTCTCCAAGTTCAAAAACGTCATCCTTGACTTGGATTTTTGAAAAGTTTATTCCATTCCTTGCCAATGTGATCGTGTCTACATTTGTCAGACATGCAGAGCCCTTCGAATTCGTTTAAACGAACATGATGCTTATGTAAAACAAGAACTCCATAGATCTGCTTTGGTTGAAGAGTCGTGGTAATCCGGCCATAAAATTTTGTTTCATAAAACACAACTTATTCAAGAAATTACCTCTTCATCGGACATAAACTTTTTTGGATGCCATACATTTAATCGCCAAAGCAGATTACGGCGTTAATGACAAGTTGCCATCTTAATTTCATTTCTTCCTTTGGAAGAATTTTCTCCTCACTTCGAATAATAATTCTTCATCAAATATTTCTACTGACTCACGGCGTATTTCATCCTATAAAGAATAATTTTATACTACCATGATCGTTTCTTTTCAAACTCACATTTTGCAACAAGAGATGCTTCTTTAAACTTAAGTTCCACTACCAGAGACGTTTTTCCTAATTTATCGTTCATTTTCATTATACCCGTAACCACCGTTTGTAACACCTGATTGGCATTAACCATTGTGTTGTATCAGTTGCCATTCGGAAGAAAATAGTCCAGGGCTATTGAAACAGCCGTAAACGATAAAATTTAATTTTAAACTGTGTTAATTTGTTGCCTTCTCTATTATTTTAAGAGTACGCAGTATCGTCGTCGAATTATATCAAGTGTATTTACTATATTTACATTCACTTCAGGAGTTTCTGTTTAAAATTTTCTAATAATAGTAAATAATAATAATTAAGTACATGGTCAGATAAAAAATTACTGGCAAAAAGGCCTTCATAATAATATCCCTATCACTTACGGTCACCCCTGTGTTACGGGCATTTTTTCTTTCTTGTGAGTGTCCGTTTATGAGAGGTTTTACCCTAATAGTAATAATTAAAATTAGATCAAACTAAGTGCTTTGTTTTCACTAGAGCCATGCGCATAATTGTATTTTGCTAAAACAAAAATTTTAATTAAAGAAAATATTCCATCAAATAATAATCCAGAATGCAACAAAAATGAAAAAAGCGAGTTTGTAAATTATGTTTACTTTTTCAAATCTGTTATCAAACGTGGGTTTTAAAAATAATACGTAGTAAGTTAAATGAATAAAATTAAATTAAAACGAAAAGGTATATCAATACATAGTGCATATTAAAGAATATAGTTATGTATAACTTTAAGTGAAAATATGTTGTAGAAAATACACGGAATTCAATCCCCTAACGAGTTTTTCCGAAGAGAAAGAGTTTAAACTCTTTTGTATCTAAATAGGGCTAAATATAGCTCACATATCCATTCCATATATTCACGGCATTTCCGAAACAATCTCTCGCATCCTCAAGGAAGCAAATATCAAAACATTCTATTCCCCTGTCACAACACTTCGCAAACAACTTACAAAAGTTAAAGACCCAGTTCCACCAGAAGATCTCACAGGCGCAATATACCAAATACCATGCAAAAACTGCAATAAACATTACATAGGACAAACAAAAAGAATGATCAAAACAAGAAGAAAAGAACACAAACAAGCACTCGCGAAAGGAGACATAGCCTCACGTCTGGCAGAACACGCTTTACAACACGGACACGAACCCGACTGGGACTCAACAAAAATACTACACCGTCACATCACAAACAAGAATAGTAGACTCTTCTTAGAATCTTGGGAAACTTACAAACTACACGGGAAAGCCATTAATACATCACAACCACTTCCAGAAACTTATAAACAACTCTTACTCTGAAATGTATGAGACATCCCCAAATTAGGTAACCCGCAGTGTGGGTTTCTCATTGGTCCCTATTGGGGTTCTTCCATGATTCTATTGGAGGCCTCCCATTGGTTCTCATTGGGTTTTCCCATTCTGCGGGACTACTCTGATGAAGGGTTTTCCAGAAATTTCAAGTATAAAAAAGAGACAGAAACATAACATCGTCATTACTCCTGATGAAGGACTGCTGCTGATGCGTCCGAAAGCTTGAGTGATCTTTTTCATTGCTATTTTACCAGTGTTTAACCTTTTTATGTAATTTCCTCCCTGGTACCCTGTATTTTATTTCTAGAAAACGAAAACTCAGCTATTTTGAACAGTCTTCGGATAATTCATATTTTAAGACCATAAAGTCACTGTAATGGTAATTTTTCATTGCTGCAAAATAAGAAACCAATTGGGAATTCCGAGACTCACCCATCTAAAAATGTAAATAGAATTGCTTTATTCCGTGGTGAATATAACGTCACCAAACAGTATAAATTTGCTGTTTAGTAGTTGAATTATTCCAAGCTTTCGTACTTACGTCTCCAAAAAGCATGTAACGATTGCAGCTCGAGTGGTCGAGCGGGCCAGCGTGCTTGCTTGCGTGTATCATGAGCTTTGTGAAACCCTGCACTGCGGGAGAAGTACTAACCGTTATGGAGGTTTTGTTACAAAGTTATGTTTGTAAACTTAAACCTACTTGTCGTTAAGAAGCTCGAGAATTGTTGACTTGAAGAAAGTCTGCTCTTGCTTATCAAACCGTTTAAGAAGAGGTCGTAGAGAAATAAGCCCTTGCTTAAAAGCTAAACTCCAGTAGAAGGTACATTTTAGTCTGAGCTATTTCGAATAGAGGCAACTGAGTTGTTGGTGAACCTGGCCGTTTGTGCAGATTCCACGGTTACATCTAGCAGGACTGATTACGTGCCGCGGAGGCGACCAGTTGCCGAGCAAGGATCTAACGCTTGATAAGTACTTTCACTCTTATCAACTAAATGACCGTAAGTCTAGTTGTCGTTTCAATGTAATGGCAACGCGGACATTGTGGGTAGATACACGGCAAGAACATTTGAAATAGAATTTTGTATTAACTGTTATTTAGTTGTAATTTAAGTTTTATTTTAACGTACTAACCGAAGTGTAATAGTTTAGAGGTTATAGATTAATTGGTCAATAAGAGTTTGTAAATATTTCCTTTGAAGAATGCAAAGTGTAATTACAGATAATTCTGGTGAAGCGATTGTTATAACTCGGATGATGTGACCATTGATTGAAAGTAACCTCATAGTAGTTTCAGGATTAGTTTTGGGCTAACCAGCCCAAGTTAGGAGTTTTGATTAATTTTATAGTTTAATATTAGTATATCTTCAGTAATTAACATTATTCTTTAGAATTAAAAGTTGTTGTACAATTCTATCAGCAATGGTGTTGGTCAGCTAGTGAGACTGCTCCATTTGTTACCTGAAGTCGTCTATTGTTTTCTAATTATAGATTCTGTTTACGAGGATATTATCTATGAATGAACAATATTAAAGTTGTAGCACTAAAGTATATCTAGAATAAATAAGTTTAAATTGCCAATCGGTTTGATTGTTGCTGTGTCTGATCGTCCTACCCGAAATGGATAATTTGTATGTGATGACTTGCAGCTTAATTTAATGCTAAGCTTTAGATAAAAAGTTCATCATAGAACAAAAGAAATGAAAAATGGCTTATTTAAACAATGTTTAAAATAAAGGAATTCAGGAATTGATATTTAAAATACTCGTCACACGTAAAATTAAAATATTTTCATAAAGTCTAAAAATAGTATTTAGTTCGTTAAAAGAATCAGAAAGCATGTTTTAAAAACACATGTTCTCAGTTGTTTACAAGCATTAGTTCATATGCGTTAGATGCAACTTAGCTTTAAGTTCCTTGTTTTCAAACAGATTCAAGGTCACGTGTAGTAGTTTCCGTTGCATAAATTATAGGAAGCATGTTTCTCACATAGGCTCCTAAATTTCTTTTAAACAGAATCTTAAAATAACTCAAGTTTCACGTACAGTGTCACCGTTTAATAATTCGTAAATATTTCCACAGAACAATTCATGGATTTGGAAATGGAAATGAAACGAATTATGATACATTTTAATGAATAGAAATAACATGAAGACACGTTTTTATTTAAATTAATTTTTTTTAAGATTGAGTCAATGTTAATATTGTTTCTTTGATACCAATTAAGGTTAAATTTGCAGAAATGAAGAGACGAAGAAACACAGCGAGATTAGTTTGTATCTCCTTCACTGTTGTAGTCCGAAAATATTATCAAATCTCTCCAAACACACGCCTGTCCTTTTAAAAATATAGTCCTTCCAAATGAAATTGTGTTATCAAAGGGTCAAATATTCTACAAAAGAAAAGGTAGTCATTTAAACTGAGTGAAGTTTAATTCAGGAATAAAAATATACTAATAAATATGAAATGCTTGGCTACTGCTTCATGAAATTATAGAAAATAGCCTTTTCTCTTCCCTAACATACATAGGCGTACGCAGAAAGTTCATAAGGGGGGTTATAGGCTCAATGGGGGAGGGAACACACAGCTACAACTCAAATAGTCCTATGTTAAATACACATATTTCCATTGCAATGGGGTTACAACCCCCATCGAAGCCCCCTGCGTACGCCAGTGCTAACATAAGCAATCAGTTTTCTTCCCTTAGATAAGAAAACGATTATGAGAGATATTACAACGGTACTGGATCACAAGTTTCGCGGAAAAGCAGAAACAGTTTTGCATTGCAAACTCAGTCGCTTTTTCGTCAATTTCGTGAATTTGAAAATAATGCTTCGTAAAGTATTTTAAAATTGCATATTTTTGTAAACTTCGCGGAGAATATCTTTCCCATTTTCGATGCGAAGGAAAACGCAGTTTGCCGAATCTATCAGGATCCATTTTAGCAGAAACAGCGATACCTATGCACTATCAGCGTTCCATCTCCTTTAAAAATGAATTATGCTCGGTTGAACTTGAAGAAGTACCGTTTTAACTCCTCCTTCTTGGGCGCCAGAACGACTTGTGTCAGGTGAAAACAAATTATCTGTTTCTAGCGGACCGTGAAATAAGTCGCAAGAACGAAGTAAACAACTCCACATACAACTGCAATGGCTTATCCTGGACGACATAAAGTTAGCACTTATTTCCAAATATACAAGTCCTGCCTGATTGGTTCACATTTTTTATTATAAACATTTGTAATCCATATAATGTATTTACAGTAATAATAGAATATATTAAATTTCATTTTGTACAAGAATTTTTATTCCTTACAAGGACTTGCATTCCATACAAGAACTTACGTGCCTTATAAGAACTTATAACTGAATAGACGTATATGAATATGTTTTTGAAAATAACATAGGTGTTTGAAACTCATAAGTTAGTCTTGCTTACTTGGATATTTCTTATGCTTGTTCCCACTTCATAAGAATTTTAAATCTGTATTCTTGATAATTATTAATTTGAAAATGCAAAGTACTCAGAAATACTCACTAAATTCAAATAATTAAAACCATCTAACATTTTGTTTTGAAGATAAAATTTTAATATCTGGCACCCGATATTAGTCACACCTTGCATAACAGTAATAATAATATAATAATAATAATAATAATAATAATAATAATAAATGAAATGATTATAAAATACAGTGAGAAATTTTTTAGTGAATGTATCGAGATGGAATTTGGACTAAATAAACCTGCCACGATCACAATAAAAGATAGGAAAGATAGAAAGCACAGAGGTGTGTCTTCCAGACAACAAGTAAACAACTTTCTAGCGAAGAGCATTACAAGTACTTGAAAATTTCAGAACTGGGTGAACTCTTTCACAATAATATGAAAACTATCACATGCTCAGAATACATGAAACGCATACGAAAAATTTTGAAATCAAAATTGAATGACGGAAACACCATTAGAGCCATAAACAGCTGGGCCGTACCAGTAATAAGTTACACGGCAGAGATTATTGATTAGACATTAATGGACTTGGATAATTTGGGCCGAAAAACACGCAAACTATAGACTATAAACTAAGACTATAAACTATAGACTATAAACTAAGCTTTCTATCTACGGAGGAGAGAAAAGAAAGAGGAGTTTTATAAATTAAATAAACTGTTAAGGAATTAAAACAGAGACTTTAATAAACATTTAAATAAAAGTAATGAAACGGTCCTGATGAAAGGGGCTTCGAAAAATTAATAAAGCTACCAGAATCAAAAGAAGGGGCTTCGAACTCAAAGAACTATAAGAACATCGTACAAATTGGAAAAACACCCCTCTATGGACAATATTTGAAAGAAATTGAGGAAAAAAGTCGATCGTCAGCATAACTAGAGATGGCTCCAATTGGAAACTTTTAAAAAAAAACCCAAAGGCCTGATCTTTGCTGCACAAGAGTAAGCACTGCAAACGAATATGATAGCATCAAAAATCCAAAAGCAAATTAATCACAGTAAATGCCGACTGTATAAAGTAAAAGATGACACAGTAGACCTCCTAATAAGTGGCTGCAGTAAAATATCCCAATCAGACTACAAAAGAAGAGATGACAGAGTGGCTCCGTGATTCACTAGAATATCTGCAAAAATTATGAGATGTTAGTAACCAATAACTACTGGAAACATGAAGCAAAATAGTGACAGAAAACACCATAATAATATTTTTTTGTACTTTCGGCTTCAAAGAGATAGATATTTAGAACATAATACACCAGATATAACATTGGCGAAGGAGAAACCGGTGTTTATCATCGAGAATACAAGACCAGGTGACAGTGAAATTAAATAGAAACAATTTAAGAAATATCTTCAAATATCGTGACCTTGTAATAGAACTTAATAGACTATGGAATTAACAAGTAACAGTCAACACACTTGTGATAGGTGACTGGGGACTATCACACCTAATTTAAAGAACTTCTCAGAAAAACTGGACATTACTGACATAAAGACAACAGACTTATAAAAAGTAGCCTTACTAGGCACCATCTACATATTAAGAAGATACATGGACAGTTCTCAGGTTTCTGGGTGAGACTTGAACTGAACCAAGAACTCCAGATCAAGAGGATCCTTGATGTTGTGTGATATAACAGTGTATAGCGCTAGCATTTTAATAATAATAGTTACATTTCTTTCAGGTAATGCATTCATCATTTCCGTACCTAAGCATGGACATTCAAGTTGCTAGTGTGCATCTATTAGCTGAGTTTTAACCATTTTATTTCATTATGTACAAAAAGCAATAAGTAAAATTTAAAAAGGTGTGTTAGTTCGTTTGGATTTTTTATGGCGCAAGAGCATCTGGGCTATACTACGCCAAGGTATTAGTAAATGTAAAAATGTTATTAGCAAGTGTTATGCAGCAATTAATCTTAGCATCTGTTTGAAACTGCTGACAGTGAATACGAGGCATTTATAAACCAAATTATGCCCATTAAAAGTGAATCTCATTTATTCATTTGTGAATGAAAAGTGAAGCATTTTATTCCCATTTCAGTAATGCATCGATTAAAATTGAAAAAAAAATTAGGGACGCATTCAATTTGTCATGTTCCATTCTCGTAGAGAAAGATTTATTAAAGTTGTTTTGTGACATTTTTAGCTAATACGTTAAAGTAAATACCGCTATGACACTTTTAAACCTCTACTAAATGGTTATCGGAACCTTGATACAAGGTTGTAAGAAATAGATTTTACCTGAGGCAAAGGTGTAAACTGGCTCTCATCCTGCAATAACTAATATTAATTTGTAACATTCGCTATTCTAAGTTATTAACTATAAATTCCTCTTTAATTCTAATATTCATCTGCCTGGAAACATCACATATTCCCACTTTATGTTCTCAATTCTCGTCTCTTCTTTTTAAAGGGCCATGGGAGCAAAATCGTCATCTTTTGTAATTTTTGACAAATCTCTTTCGAATTTGGCAAAAATGTGGAAAGTGTCATTTGTAATATATACACTAAATATTGTGATGCTATACAAAGCAGTTTTTGAGATATTCATAATTTTCACGTATTTTTAGCCCATTTTTACCCTTTAGCGAAAATGCTCCTAGCAATTCCAATAGTTCTTAATTTTCATTTAAAAATTTTGCCATATCTCTAAACTCATAATTAACAAAATGTAGCATGGATTTTTAAATTTAAATAATAGTAAATGAAAAAAAGTTTGAGTATTCCTTAAAAAATAGTTTTTTTTTACGTTTTCGTATATCATCATGAATACAATTTTACAAGAAAATTTGGTGTAATAACCAAATGCATTCTACAGTTTGTTTATATTATAAGTGTTTACAAAGTTTACAATAGTTTTTTACAATGTTTACAAAGATTTAAAATAACTCATCAAAAATTGAATTAGAAGGAACATTTCGGATAACAAAAAAAAAAGTGAAACTGAGAATTTTAATAAAACTTCTTATATACAGCAATGAAATTGAGTTACTTTAATGATGTTATTCAGCATCTTAAAATTCCTAATTTTTAAAACTACCATCATAGATATGTGCATAATGAAATAAAGAATTGTTTAATGTAAAAATCTTAAAAGCATTTTTTCATTTTTTCGGCATTTTTTGCTCCTTTGTCTTCTAGCTTCTAACTTGAGGCAACAAATATATTTCAAAATACCAACGGTTTTCAAATACTTTTCCTTAAAAAGAACCTAAAGGAACAAAAACTGATATTTTATCGAGCGGTTTGTTGATATATCACTCCCGGAATTTGTTTCAACATGGAGCGCTACGATGGGCGTTGCTCCTTGTATCGAAATTTCCTCTATGGAATATTGCTTTGTTTCGTTTGAAACGTAGAAAAGAGCTCCCATATTTATTTTATGCTTTTTTGAAGCTTTCTATCAAAAGCAATGGAGAAAATGGAGTATAATATATGCGATCTGGATAGCGGTAAAAACTACCAAAATTGCTATTGATGAGTTAAATGTTAGAGCCCACTTGGCTACAGTCACAAGTTTCCTTTTCTTTCAACTTACTCTCTAATTCAATTAATTGTCTCACATCTCTATCTCCCTCTCCATTTCTCTCTCTTCCTATATCTACCTCTCTCTCTTTGGTGAAACGGAGAAACATCCATACTATGACATAAGTATAAAATTTAGTTATTATGTTCAATTGCGTAGCATTTTAGATTTCGGTATAACAACTTAATGATTGTTATATTATTTTGTATTGATTTAGGAATACCTCGGGAAGGGGATGCCTCATTAGTTGTTGAACATTAAGAAAGAGGGTTTTATAAAGAAGTGTTTTATTGCACATTTGCTCCATAATATAAGAAATCAATACAGACTACTTTACTAAACATCATAGATAAAAGGTACCAAATTTGGATACACAGTAATTTCTTTCAATGACTTCATTCTATTTAGCAGCTGTTTCCGTTTAATGGCAGCATTTTATGATTTATATAAATGCTTCATAGAATTACTACCTTGAAAAGTCTTTTTCTCTTTATCTCTTAGAAACGTCCTTTTCTACTTATCTCTTAGAAACGCCTTTTTGTCTTCTGCTCTTCAATGAGCATTTTTGTTTATCTCTTAGAAAAATCTTTTCTCTTTATCTCTTCGAAACGACTTCTTCTCTTTGTCTCTTTGAAATGTCCTTTTTGATTACCCCTTAAAAATGTTTTTTTTTCTACTTAACCATGTGTTTTTTCTCTTTCATTTTAAATTTATCAGCAGGAGAAATTACTGGACATTACACTAGAAAAAAGTTCAATTTCAATGAAAAACCCATTACATGTTAACACAAAATAAGCGTTTGTAAGTAAATTGACAGCAAGAAATATGTAGCTAAATTTTGTCAATACAATGCTCGGAAACATCAGAAATTAAGAAATATTTGGATATAAAGGAACAAGAAAAATATAATGGTTGTGTATATTCTGTTACGGTACGTTTTTATTCGACACCCAAATTCTCAAGTATCCATTTTATTTATGTCTGAAATATCCCTTTAATGTAAATCAGATTATTTTATTTCGACTACTGTCTCTATGCTAATCAACAATGGAGTCTCGTCTATTCATAATAGGTATTATAATATATGTAATCGCTTTTCTTATGTCAGTTACGTGAAGAGATAGGGTAGCTCGCGCTGATAATTATAAGCCTTCGTGTGAAATTTTTTAAATAAATTATTATTTATACTTATTTATATTATTATTATTATATATCATTTACTTATATATATTATTTATATTATAATCTTATGCAGAGAGATTAAAAATAAAAAGGAAATTAATTTAATAAAAGATAGAAATGAAGGGTACAAAATAAGAAATGACAAATTGCTTCAACAAATATTTTATTGGAATTGCAAAGAATGAATAGATTGGGATTTACATATAGAGGATTGCTCTAGAGAATATGTGGGATAAAACTGTAGCAAAACCATGTATTTTGAGCAAATAACTTACTTGGAATTATTAAATCAAATAAATGAACTTGGCAGTAAAAAGTGTACCGCTTATGATGATATTTACCCCTGAATTGTAAAGAAAATTTTGAATTGATAGTGGTGCCTTTATTAATCCTATTTAATAATGTAATTGACACTGAAGAAATTCCCAATAAGATTAATATATCCAAAATTCTTCCTATTTGCAAAAGTGAAAAAGCGATTGTAAAGAAAATTACAGGCCAACTGTAATGCTAAGTTATTTGAAATACTTCTTTTCAATAGAATAATGAAATTTATTAATGGGAACAATCTAATGAATAAATATAAATTTCGATTTAGAAAGGGAAAATCAACAAAGGGGGCAATGTCAAAGAAAATAAATAAAATACAGGAGTCAATTGGAAATAAGGAATATAGGATAGGTATATTTTACGATTTAAGTAAAGCATTCGATGTAGTAATAAATGGAAAGATATTAATAAAAAAAATTATGGATTAAGAGATAAAATTATTAACATGTCACATGGCTATTTAAACAATAGACAACAAATATTATATGTTGGTGAGGAAATATCCATATTAATGACTAATAATGATGGCCGAAGGGGTCCACTTTAGGACTTCTGTTGTACTTCATATACGTAAATGAAATATTTAATGTTTCTAAAATAGGTCATATAACTTTATTTGCAGATTGCACAAATGTTATAGTTGGAAGTAAAGATATAAAGATATTTATGGAAAGGTGTTTTACTGCTATAAAAAATATAATAAATGGTTTTGTCTTAATCAGATGAAATTAAATGTATAAAAATCTAAACTAATGGCATTCTCAAATAAAAACAAAAATATAGATATTAACATGAAGAATGATACAATTTCAATTAACAATACTAAAAAATTGAAGTAGTACAACAAATAAATTCTTTGGGAATTAAACTAAAAAACAAATTAAATTAGAATGAACATACAGTTGTTATTAAAAAAAATTAGTAAGAGTGTAGGAATACCAAGTAATTGGGTAATTTTTTGACAAAAAAAATTTACATTGAATTTTATTGCTCACTAATACAGAGTCATCGTATATCTGTAATGTACATGGGATATATTAGTGCAGTTAATAGAAATAATTTGAAAAATATAGAGAAAAAGGCAATGAGCGTAATTAGTAAAGATAACAGAATTAACTGGAAAAATATCTTAAAAACATATAACATCTTGCCAATAAAATCACCTTGTGAATATTTTTAGTTAAAATGTTTGAAAGGATAAAGCAAAATGAACATATAGAATTAATACAAATTAAATTTAATCGGAGAGGCAGAAATATTTGTCGTAAATATAATGAATTGATTTTACCTAAAATAAGGAAAGAAATTGGAGGAAGCAACATGAGTTTCAAATGGAATTCAAACCTTTGGAACAAATTGTCATAAGACTTAAAAAACTTGAATAGTATCAATAAATTTAAAACCAATCTAAGAAAATACTTAAACTCACGACGGAAAGCGGGAGATCGAAAATGATGGGATAAAAATATCTGGAATTGAATTTATTAAATTAAGCTGGAGAGTTTATCATTTCTAGTTTATGATTTTTAATATTTAATAATTGCATATGGTTAATTGATATGTTCAGTTATGATTTGCTATCGTCAGGTCCCAGGGGTTTTCATATCCTAGTTGCTTTTCCCTGGGACCTTTCGATATATAGTTAAATTCTGTATGTATAATTGATGGTTATATGTAATTTTCTTTCCAATTTTAACTGTTACGGTCAAGAATAAATAAACTGATTATCTATCAGTGATGGATGGAATGAATTTCCTTTTCGAGTCAGTTATGTAAGCATGTTAATCACAAGGCAAGAACTGGTTGTTTGTCGGGTTCTTCTACAGATCCATACTCCGGGGTTTGGTAAATTAGGCGAAAGAGGTTAAGAGTTTTCGGAAAAATTTAGGCCCTGGTGAGTATGGCCTTCAATGTCCATAAAACATAAACACGCCCCATAGTGGTCTAGTTGTAAAGCCTTCTTCTGTCATGTCGTTAAATCGGTTGAGACCTCAATGGTATCGTAGACCGTGTAGCCTTTTTATACGTACGGTAGTTAGTCGTTCAGTTCGCTCTTAAAAAAAAATCGAATTCTTTGGAAAATTGTAGTTTTCCGTGCAGCACATCCTTAGCTTTCCTTGGGCCGAAAAAACGATGAAGAGAACGTAAATACATTGAGCATATGGTGACTTTCATATGTTATTCCGAAGACAAATTTGGAGATAACAAAAGGTATATCATGCCATCCTGGAAAAATTTTGGGAATAAAGCGCTGTCTCCAGTAGCCACCCTTTTCAACCCCTGTTTCGTACTCGATTTCGCTTTCTGTCTCTCTCTTTCTCTCCTGGAGAATTATTAATTATTTATTAATTTAATTAATCCACTGCCTTAGTATCACCTGAATACAATTCCTTTTTCTCTACGATGGGACATAATAAGGCTTCTAAAACAGGGATGCCAATTGGTTGCCAATTTGTTGCCATTGTATCACATGATCGTGGTTGGATATTGTATTCATAGACGACATTTAAAAAGCAGGGGCAAATGTTTACATTCGTCAGATAATCGCGGATTGTTGATTATTTTTATGCCAAAATAGCGATCATTGCGCCAATGTGGAAAACCTTTATCGCTGAAGTAAATGAAACCGGAATTCTACAACAAAATGGCGGCTGATGCATCGGCCAAGAAATCTAGGGGCTCTAGTACATTCGAACGCGATTTTTCTGGACACTGTAGTTCAGGGTATAGTTACTTAGGCAGTTGAGGTTTAAATTACTTTGAAAACTGTGGTTTATAGTGCAGCATGACCATAACTCACATTGGGCGGTAAAACACAAATGATAGTTTTAAAACTAAATTAGCAAAATAAAAAACGTTAACTTTTTTGAAATTTTGTAGGTTTAAAGGTAACTGAATCTTTCACCTGACGGTGTTAACAGCCTCACCATTTTGTATTTAGATGTATTTTCCAGATAGCTTCAGGCATCGGAGAAGGGAGCGCGAGCTAATCAAAATGTTCGAATTAACCTCCTAAATAACGGAACGACAAAATAACTCTTCACTATACCATAATGTTATGCAAAATACGGTCTGCAGGACCATTAGGAAATTTCAGAAGGACCAATGATCAGGGGCGGCTCGAACATACCTCCTCTTGGGGTGAGGCATAAAACCTTCCAAGTACACAAAAAGTTGTAAAAGATTTTTATATATATATATATATATATATATCATCATCATCATCATATTCAACCATTATCTATCCACTGCTGGATGAAGGTCTCTCCAAATGCTTTCCACACAAGTCTATCCTGAGCAATTCGCTTCCACGTCACCCCAACCTGTTTTCTTATTTCATCCACCCATCTAGTTTGAGGACGTTTTCTAGGTCTTCGGTGGTCTCTTGGAATCCAGTTCAGAATTTCTGTTGTCCATCGTTGATCAGTTCTTCTTGCAATATGCCCAGCCCATCGCCATTTCAGCCCTTTTACTTTAACAATGATGTCCTCTACTCTAGTTTGCTCTCTCACCCAAGTGTTTCTTTTTCGATCTCTCCTAGTTATTCCAAGCATGCACCTCTCCATGCTCCTTTGCGTTGTCTGTAACTTTCGTATTGCTCCAACTGTTAGACTCCATGTCTCTGATCCATAAGAGAGGACTGGCAATACACACTGGTTGAAGACCTTTCTTTTTAGACACAAAGGCAATTTCCCCTTCAGGATAAAACTGTTTCTTCCAAATGCACTCCAGCCAAGTTTAATACGTCTGTTGAGTTCTTTCATAATGTTGCCATCCATTGAAATCAGCTGGCCAAGGTAAATATATGAATCAGCAATTTCTAGCTCAATGTTGTCAACTTGTATTTTTGTTTCCTCTACGAAATTATTGAACATGATCTTAGTTTTTTGTAGGTTCATCTTGAGTCCAACTTCTTTACTTCTAGTTGAGAGCTCCTGTACCATGTCTTGGAGTTCTAATGGGTTCGTTGAAAAAATAACAATGTCATCAGCAAACCGCAGATGATTTAAATATTCACCATTTATTTTTATTCCCTTGTTATTCCAATTTATCAGCTGAAAAATCATCTGTAAAGCAGAAGTAAAAAGTTTTGGAGAAATGGTATCTCCCTGCCTCACCCCTTTGCCAAGTTTGATAGTTTTGGTATCTTTATGTAACCGAAATTTTGCACTTGCATTTTTATACACACGTTTCACCATGTCAATGTACACATCCTCAATGTCTGTTGATCTTAAAGAGTTGATGACTGCTGATGTTTTTATAGAGTCAAAGGCCTTCTCATAGTCAATAAATGCAACACACAATGGAAGTTCATATTCATGTGTTCTTTCAATTAATTCTCTTAATACTTGAATATGGTCCACTGTACTGAATCCACTTCGAAATCCAGCTTGTTCTCTTGGTTGAGCTGCATCTAATTTTTTCTGCAGGCGATGTGTTAGCACTTTTGTGAAGATTTTATAAATAGCAGGTAACAAGCTAATTGGTCGGTAATTTTTCAAATCCTCTTTATCACCTTTTTTATGCAAAAGAATTACTGTTGCAGAATCCCATTGGTTTGGTATGTTACCGCTGTTAAGACATTTGGTAAAGAATTTTGCAAGTATGTCTTCTACATATTCTCCAGCTTCTTTTAGGATATCTAATGTAATACCATCATCACCAGGGGCTCTTCCTTTCTTCATATTTTTTATTGCAAATGAAACTTCTTCTTTTAAGATTTTAGGAGCTGTTCCTTCGACTATTTCAATGTCTTCGTTTAATTCACTGTTACTTTCGTATAGATTTTTGTAGAATTCTTCAACTCTTCTAAGTATTTCTTCCCTATTTCTTGTTACGGTGCCATCCTCTCCTTTTAATGCAATGATGTGTTTCTTCCCAACAGATAAACTTCCTTTAACAACCCTAAGGCTCTTGTTATTTTCAATGGCTTTCCTTACTAGCTCACAGTTGAATTTTCTTATGTCTTCTTTCATGCTTTTGCGCAGAGTTTTACAAAGTTCTATGTACTCAATCCTGGAACTGGTATTTCGATTGTCCACCTTCATATCTCTTCGCCTTTTCATGAGCTGTTTCGTCTTCTCAGATAATTTGCTATTGTGCTTTTTACAGGTTACACCACCAATTTCCCCAGCAGTTTCAACTATTGTCTTAACAATGTTTTCATTTGCTTCTGAGATATCACTTTCATCAATAAGTCCTTCCAGTGCAGAAAAGCGATTTTTTAATTCCAACTTGAATGCCTCGGTATTTACTTTCAGTTTCATTAGATCCACCCTCTTACTTACTTGTTTCCTAATGAGCTTCTGTCGTTCTAATTTAGTATTTAAGTGCACTTTACATCTCACCATTCGATGATCACTTCCAGTATTAAATCTGTTCAGTACACTGCAATCTTCAATAATTGATTTCTTGTTTGCCAGGATATAGTCAATTTCACTAGTTCCCCCATTTGGGTGTTTCCATGTCCATTTTCTTTGCGGTTTCTTCTTAAAAAATGAATTCATGATGCTAAGGTTTTCAGCTTCTGCAAATTCGATGAGTTGATCGCCACGTTCATTCCTTTCCCCATATCCGTATTTACCAACCGATGTCTCTCCTTGTTCCTGTTGTCCAATTCTTGCATTGAAATCCCCCATGATGAGCTTGATATGTTGTTTCCCTTTGGTGTGTAACTCTTTGATTTCTTCATAAAATTCTTCAACCTCTTCGTCGGTATGGCTTGATGTTGGTGCATATACCTGTACTATTTGAAGTTGGTATCGCTGGGTTAGTTGAACAACAAGCCTCGCTGCTCGATCTGATGTACTTTCAACTTCCAGAAGACAGTCTTTAATTCTTTTGTTGATTAAGAAGCCAACACCACTTGTTCTTCCAGTTTCCGTTCCTCTATAGTAAAACAAATGTCCGCTTTTCAGTTCCACCAACTCTTCACCTTTTCTTCTAACTTCACTGAGTCCTACAATGTCCCATTTGATCTTGTCTAGTTCCTCTTCCAATTCCTGAAGTTTTGCTTCAGAAGCAAGGGATCGTCCATTATACGTTGCCAAGGTCAATAACAAACGGCAGCCTGGGCCATTCCAGTGATTCTTAGCACCCCCTGCTTTCATGCCACACTGACCGCTGCCTTGATCAGGAGCACTCCAGCACCTGGAGACTAGGGGCCATGGTTTCTGGTGTGTCAACATAATGGAGGAATTAGCCATAATTTCACCACGCTGGCTAGACGGGTTGGTGAATTAGCCCTCCCCTTCCGCCTTTCTATCCGTGCAGCAAATATTAATTTGCCACATAAATAGAAAGCTCAGCCTGCACCACTTGAAGGCGGGGTAGGACACTAGGTTACTGGCCTGGCCGGTTCCACACATCGTCACATACGTTCAGCGTGTGGGTCTCCTTCCAGTTAGATACCAGCAACCCTTTTGCAGGCCATATATATATATATATCATTGAAATTTTCAGAAATTGTACATTAGTATTGTTTTCTAGTATGATAGTCGGTGAACAGCTTCCTTTGTGTAACGGGACTTCGCAAAATTTGCATACATATTCTTGGGGGATATTTTTTATTCCTTGTCGGGTTTAGTGTCCCCAGGGTGGGGTTGATTTTTTTCCAGGTCACCACACAACCTACCAGTTGGGGTTGAAGACGGGCCAGTAGCTCGTGATGTTGCTGGGTGCATTTCATCATCTTCTGCAGTTAACCATACCCTCGCAACTGATAAGTAGTTTTTATACACAATTTTTTTTATTTGGATTTATCGTTTTGTATGGTACAAAGCTGTTAAATAGTGCAATATTCATTATATACAGTGCTGCCTTTTTGATCCATTTAGTTGTTTTTCGAAGGATCGAATAATAGGGAA
>QLNU02015270.1:18403491-18419326 GCA_006491805.2 Dysdera silvatica
TATAGAATTCTATGCTAAATAATTTGCAATTAAAAAAAACCAACAACAGCTTACTCTTGCGCCCTGGCAAGTGCCCAACGTGCCCATTTATAAATACGGCACTGGATATTACCATTTCCCTACGCCATCACCCTAACTTACCAAAGAGAAAGTCTCCGGGTACGCTAAAACTTGTGACTGTCGAATATTCCGCATTACAGAAGTAGTTTTCCCACATTATGTCAACCAACATGTTATTACCATTAAAAATTTGTGATTAATGAGTATTAAATATAATTCTAAAGATTCCCCTAAAGACAGATGTGAGATTTCACAAGTAGTTAATGACTCGCAATTAATCATTTGTGATGATTTAAATTAGGATTTAAAGGATTTATGTTCTGCGTAAATCTAATTTCAAAAAATGAAATTCTGAAAGTTCCAAATCTCATTCTACGACTATCTGAGTTTAGTTAATTCTTGCTTTAATACGTTAACCTAATAATTAGTTAAAAATATGCATTCTACAATTTACTCTATTAATTTATTTCATTAATTGAAGGAATATCATTACGTTTGAAATATACAGTGATTGTTTAGAGATATTCGTACAAAAATTGGGAAGCAAATTTAAAATACAAATTAAAAAAAATTTCCAAAACCGTGGTAATATATTGTTTTGGTCATTTGCCTAAAGTCATTTAATGATTAGTAATATTTAATATGAAAACTTAATGATATATTTCGTAAAACGAAGATATAAATTTAATATTAAGCCATAACCTACAAAAGATAAAAATATATTTTCTTGTGTTTCGAAGCCAAATATAAAAGCTTACGATGGCTATCGATCTTGGGTTTCTATTTCTCTTATTTGCCAACTAAAGTCCGCTCAATCATACATCCTATTCTTTATAAAACAAACCCTTTTCCAAAGAAACGAACATTTTTAGCTTCGAAACATCCGAATCAAATAAAATATCAAATGAAAGAGATCACCCAAGCTTTCGGACCTGTCAGCAGAAATTCTTTATCAGGAGTAAATGAAGGACTCTGCTGACGTATCCAAAAGCTTGGGTGATCTTTTTCATTGCTATTTTACCAGTGTTTAACCTTTTGTATGTAAATTTCCTCCCTGGAAATTTGTATCTCTTTTCTGTCAAAATCAAGAGTATGAAACCAAAAATAATTGTGTTTGTTTAGCTCCTGGTATAGCATTCTTCGATTCATTTCTATGAAACTTATTAAAGGAATCCATTCTTAAACAAACAAATATATTTCATTGTTTACTAAACGTTTGCAAATATTCTTGTATCAATTCTGAAATTTCGTCCAAAAGATTAAGATATGTAAGACATTTAGTTAATATATTACGAAAAGTAATTTTCATGAAATTTCATTATATATCTTGAGTGTGTTTGCCTGAATATAAACAGAAAATCCGTGCTCTAAATCTATCCAAAATTTCACGCCAAATTAATTATATTAATTTATTCAAATCAGTGTTGTCTGCTGCTATACAACAAGGACGTGGCCTGACGTTTTCTACAGGGGGGGGTCAAAATATAAAGAAGGGCTTAGACTACATTAATGTTCCGATGAAATTTATTAACAATATCAATAATTTTAAATAAATCGAACACTACGCAGATTAAATCAAACAACAATATAAATCAACGTTTATTGGCGTAGTGATACCAGCGCCGAAATAACCGGCTTCAGTAAAGTATATAAGGGATTATATATTGTCCTTCGTAGCTCAGTGGGTAGAGCCTCCGCCCGGCAAGTGGAAGGTCGTGGGTTCAGGTCCCACCGAAGGCAGAAATATTTATTTTCTTTCGAACGTTTCACCATCTAATCACGCCATACCATCGGCGTTGGTATCACTACGCCAATAAACGTTGATTTATATTATTGTTTAATGTCAATAATAACAAATATCTAAGCAAAATGATATCTTTAGTATTAATGAAAAATTTCTTAACGAACATCTTACGTTAAAAACTTATAGATGTATATTAAAATTTATAATTTCCTTTATCTTTACTGAAGCATAGATGAAGACTCTAAACTCTCTACAAATCATGATATACACAAAAGTTTTAATAGAAATCTAGTTTAAATACATATTTAACGTTAAAGCATAATTTCTGTTCCCGTGTACAATTTTATCGAAAACGAAACATTTAAAACAACATTCATTTTGAGAAAAATATTTTTCAGGGACAGCTGACTATATTTAAGGGGCTCATCTTCCTCTGTCTCAAGCCTTTTCCAAAGAAACGAACACTTTTAGCTTCGAAACAACCGAATCAAATAAAATAGCAAATGAAAGAGATTACCCAAGCTTTCAGACTTGGCAGCAGAAATTCTTTATCAGGAGTAAATGAAGAACTCTGCTGACATATCCAAAAGCTTGGGTGATGTTTATCACTGCTGTTTTACCAGTGATTAATCTTTCGTATGTAAATTTCTTCTCTGGAAATTTGTATCTTTTTCCGTCAAAATCAAGAATATGAAACCAAAAATAATTGCGTTTTGTTTAGCTCCGGGTATGGTATTCTTCGATTCATTTCTATAAAACATATTACATAGTTATGTTCATTTCTATTAAACATCGTATGTTCATTTCTATTAAACATCTTATGTTCATTTCTATTAAACATATTATGTTCATTTCTATTAAACATATTATGTTCATTTCTATTAAACATATTATGTTCATTTCTATTAAACATATTATGTTCATTTCTATTAAACATATTATGTTCATTTCTGTTAAACATATTACGTTCATTTCTATCAAACATATTACGTAGTTATTACCCTGCTACTTAGCTATTCGTTATAAACAGCTATTGATTTGCGTGTGGCGAATTATAGTGCATGAAAATTTGATTCTTTTATATGAGTTTAAAAAAAAAGATAATGAAAACACAGCTTAAATGATTCCAAAAAGATTTTACTTTCATAAAGATCTCTTTATAAAGAACTTTCTGAATCACCGCATGCTTTATTTACTTGCATCATAAGTTCACAATTCGATGATTTCACATCCATTAACTTTTACATTCGGTTAGCCACAATCATTTACTCAATTGCTCAGATGCCGGAATCATTTCCAGAAGAGAAAAGAGCTACTACTTTTTCTGACAGGCCCTGCGGTGGCGCAGTGTGGTAACGCGTTCGCCTAGTACGCCGTTAATCCGGGTTCGACTCCCAACAGTGTACAAAGAACGCTTACTCAGAGATCTCATAAAAAGATCGCACTGCTCACTGTAGTCCGGGGTTTGGTTCCCTAGGCCATAAGAGGTTCGGATTCCTCGGAAAACAGTAGGTCCCGGCGCAGCATGACCATTGTAGTCTTTGAGCCGTAAAACCACAAAACAAACAAACTTTTTCTGACAATAAGCTTGTGGTATATTTTTTCCCTTTTTTTTAAGAAATTATTTTTCCATTCTTATATATCATCCTGATATTTCAGTATTTATTACACCGTAACTGAAATGAAAATAAAAATAATTATTAAACCAAAAAATAATTGATATTTTATAATGAAGCGAAATTTAAGGGCAGTAATGGTAAAATTAAAGTGCGAGAAAAGTCAAAGCACCACTATGCTCATTGTCTTAGGGTGCTTACATACATGCAACCATGGCGTATGCAGAAAGTTCGTAAGGGAGATTAGAGGCTAATTGGGGGCGTTACAGAGCTACAACTCACATATTCCTATGTTAAATATACAAAATTTCATTGCAATGGGGGGTTACAACCCCCATCAACACCCCCTGCGTACGCCAGTGCTTGCAACAGAACATCGTCGCGTAACACCCCGTGTTACACGATGATGTTACAGGGAGAACATTGCCGCGTATCATCAGTGCGTAACAGCACTGCTTCCCATCAGTTCACGCCGATATCCAATCTACACTGACAAAACGCTGTTGTTCGCAAACCGGTCCAAATACACGAACGTGGTGTGCAACATAGACCCATGACATTCCTTTGAAGCGACGTTGTAAAACCGATACCTGATGGAAATGTTACGGTGTTCTGTTAGGGAGTGCGGTCCAGACTTGATACGCGACGGTGTTACGATACGGTGTTCTGTTGCATGTGTGGACGCAGCCTTAGCGGTCAAATTTTGTGACCATAGATGTGAGAAGTCGTTCGTTGAACGAATCAATGTAAGCTTTTGTACATCTACCATAAGCGGGAAGACGCTTCCGGCAATTCTGTAATCTAATGATTTATTACAACGATTTTTTTGGTATGAAATTTAAACGATCGCAGGCTCAAGTCTAGCTAAAGTGGTTGATTAAATTTTTTCTCTTAAACTCTTATAAGTCAAAAATGATTATAGCTTGTATAAGAAACCTGAATTGCGGGAAAAAACTTCGTTATTTGATTTCTTCATAACTTATTTTCTTTAATTGGGGAGTATCTCAATTTGACAAATGTTTCAACATCCCCTCATTTCTTGACGCTGTTGCTGGAAATACCTTCCCGTGGGTGTTCTTTTTCTCCATTCCACATGTATATGGCTTCATTTCGCACACCCAGACTGCATTAATTTGCCGGAAAATTAGAATTTGCAATAAAAAACTCCTTCCCATGTCGGGAATCGTACTTGCTACCCTGTGTTGAAAGCAAAATGCTGTTTTAACGATATTGCTTCTTACAATGACTGTTTTTTAGAAAAAATCCTTTGGATATATGTGTATTTTTAACTCCCAGCACCAAACTGCATTCATTAGACGGAAGATTAAAATTTGAAAAAAAATCCACAAAAAATATATCCTTGTCGGGAATTATATTTTCTACCCTGTATAAGAAAAACACAGCTGAAAAACACAACAACAGCAGTGAAATAAATACATATCCATATATTGAATCCATATATATAAATAAATACATAAACATATATTGAAAGAGAAAAACTTTCAAGACCTAGCATTTTGAGAAACAGCCTGCATAATAGAGTTTGTCTCTTTCTATATAGGGTAGCAAGTGAGATTCCCAACATGGGAGCGTATTTTTTTTCCATTTTTAATTTTCTGCCTAATACATGCAATCTGGTTCTTTACATTGAAGCGACATTCACATAGAAAGGGAAAACTTTCAAGAACAGATATTTTTAGGAAAAACATCGATAAAACATTCTTTTACTTTGAACATAGGTTAAAAAGGACGTTTCTCTACATAGAAACGTCCTTTTTTTTTGCAAATTTTAAATTTCAGCTAAATTAATACAGTCCCTTTCTGTGAAAAGAAGCGATACACATATAGGAAATGAAGAAACGTTTGAGACAGTAGTGTGACAATTTGAAACTCAGAGGGGGTGATCTCTATGACTAAAAGTTGTCTCAAACACACTTAAAAGAGAATTTCATATGCGACCTATGAAAAAAATTATTTATTTTAATATCCCATGAGGGCTTGAGTCCCTTGAACCCCAACCTTTCCTTCGCCACTGACCTTATACCCTTTTATTTTTCCTTTCCACAATCTTCTATTCAAGGCTATTGAAGACATCATTGATAAAATAAAAAATCTGAAATGACAAATTACTGAGCATGCCACATAAAAGACTGATCAGTGATGAATTACCAAATTGCTCAACTAAAGAGTTTCAGAACACTATCATGCGTCATAGAAACTTTCTCGTTCGAGATGCATAAATAAAGACGTAGGCCTTTCCGGATTTACGTCTAGGCCAAGCAGGGCCTGACCCAGGGCACACAGAAGTTTTAAAGCCCTGGGGAAAAGAAAAAGACATCCTACATGATTTTTAAAATTCTCTGAGCGAATATAGCAGCGTAAAAAGAAAACGACTGCTCAGCGCAAAAGAAGATAAGCATCAGATACCAAGTGAACAAATGAGTTACGTCTTAAATATTCTAACTCATTGTCAAAACAAGTGCATAGATTTTGTTTAGGGGATTAATTTGCTCAAGTGATAGATATGTTTTCTAACAAGTACCATGAAAACGTAAGGAATAATTCACATCACATTTGCTTTGGCTTTAAGCAAATATTTTACTAAACAGTTCCTTCCAATGCAAAAGCCATTGATTCACTGTATATTTTATTTAGTTATAAATACACAAAATATACAGTGAATTAATCGCTTTTGCAGTAGAAGGAAGCGTATTGCTTTCTATTTTAGAATAAATGGGATTCTTCAACTCCTTTCTTATGAATATATAAATATATACTCTATAACAAACAAATCGACGCACCAAGAAGGAGTTGTCCGATTGCGATAAAAATTGGTGGATGTGAAGAACATACATAGAAAAAGAAAGGATTAAAATTTCAGAACAATTGAATGATTTATTGCAGAGTTTGACCGTTACAAATGGAGGAAGTCAATAAAGTGTTGGTCCACCTCTGGCCTGGATGAAAGCTGTCACCCGGAGTCGCATTGGCAGATAAAGATCCCAGATGGTGTCCTACACAATTTCTTGCTAAATTGTCTCCAACTGTCGGGCTAAATCGTCAATATTCCGGGATGTTTTCAATCGCCTTCCCATTGTGTCCCAAATGTGCTCAATGGGAGAGAGATCAGGAGATCTGGCTTGCCAAGGAAGTCTTGGGCAAGCTTGAAGACAATTCATAGCAACACTATAAATATAATATATGCCGTGTGCGGCCGGGCATTGTCTTGTTGAAACGCGTCCAGATTGTCGCAAAAGGAACGGTAACACAACCGGTCGTAGAATGTCGTCTACGTACCGCTGTGCTGTAAATGTGCCAGAAATGACCACCAAAGGGGACGGGCTATCAAAGGAGATGGCACCCCAGATCATAATGCCCTGTTGTGGGCATGTGTGGCGTGCGATAGTAAGGGCAGGATCCCCACACTGCCCTGGACGTCTCCCAACACGTCTGCGGTTGTCGTCAGGACACAGTTGAAACGGTTGTCAACTTAGAACTGCCCCGACCCAGTCGGGGCAGTTCTAAGTTGATCGAGCCAGCAACTACTGTAATCGGACTTGACGGTGTAAAGGCATGAGAGGTAAGCGGCGTAACGGTCGACGCGCGAACGTAAATTTCGCTCTGTCAAAGGGTCATGCTGGACACACGCGTATCCGGGCCACACGTTAGATAGTTGATAATGACGAATCCGGTGCTGTGACAGCTGCTCTGACAATTGCTCTGTCTTCCCGTTCTGTTGTGGCCCTAGGTCGACCGCTGCCGTCCCGACGCTGACATCTGCCGTTGTTGACCCACTCTTGCCAGCACCGTCCAATCGCCGCATCGCTTCGACCCACATGTCCAGCGATTCTTCGATTCGTCCAACCAGCCTCTTTCAATCCGATAGCACGACCTCTTTCAAACTCTGACATATGCTCGTAATGAGCACGAATCTTTCGGCGAGGCATTGTTACAGTCGACGTAAGATATCCGCAGTCAAAATGCAACAGAAATTTTGACCACATATTGAGAATCGCTCCTTATATACACCTGCTGAATGCGCAGTTCCGATGCGCTGGAGTTCCCGCTATTCATTCATTGGACACCAAATTTTAATCATTTGCATGTTCGGTCAAAATGTCTTTGCATACGAAATTTCATTACAATCGGACAACTTCTTGGTGCGTCGAACATTTTGTTATAGAGTGTATATATTCGTTGTACAAAATTCTGCAACACGATTTGTTGGGAGCGTGAAACAGCCTTTTCCTTTTCCACCTATTTTAAATATTCGACACTGTCTTGTTTTCTGCTGTACCGATATCAGAAAGAATAGAAAAGCAAAATTTGTGGTACGAGGGGAATTCTTGACTCGTAGGCGGTAACACAAGTCGTGCCCGGAATTCGAAGTAGTGGAGGACGCTTGTTGGGCGTAAAATGACCTAAGAACGAACAAGAATCCGTCATTGGTATGGAAGTCTGAAGCATGGACGAAGTATATTTTGAAATACGGCATCTGGTTTTGAATGGCAGATTCGGATTTTGATATTGTAGCCCTCACTTTCTCAACTGAAATTTGTTCGTCATTGCACTATGAAGTACCAAAATACTTCTTCAGCAAAGAAATGCTTGGGATTTCATTTTGCGATTCCAGGCGTACTGGGTTATTATTTCATGTGCAACAATGTGGATTGCAATATGAATGGTCAATTTTGCGTCAAACTTGATATGCACATGATTACTTAATACCTTAAAGATTCACTAGTGAGTAAAAGGGGAAATAATTGTTATATACGAGTAACGTTTAAACTTTGAATTACGTAATTAATGTACATAAAAAGTGAATGATCTTTTAAGAGGTATACCATTATAAAGCTGGTAATAATTTCAGGATAAGTATAACAAAGTAAATAAAAACAGCCTTATTAGATATTAGGAGATTACTAAATATTGTTACTAGATATTGATTTACTAGATATTGTTAGATATTAGGACGATACATGGACAGTTCTAAGGTTTCTGGGTGAGACATGAACTGAATCAAAAACTCCAGAAGAGAGGACAACTTTTATCTCCTTGATGCTGTGTAATACAACAATTTATAACGAACATAATATAAACCTCAAGCATACTTAGTATAAAACATACGTGCAGTTATAGTGAATTTATATGAAATTTTAACAGTAAGAGGCATTGTTATATTTCTTTATTCTGGTTAGATTGAGAAACGGAAGAGAGTAAAAAGCGTTATTTGCTACGGGATTCTATTCCGGAAATATGTGTAAGTTATAAAATACACGTCATTCACAAAAGCAAATTATAAAGAAGATACTATTAAAAAATGAACGTAACAATAACGAAAAATGTTAGTTTAAAAATATTAATTCCTAATGATGCATTACGCCCAATTATTCTACGATAATTTATATTTTGTATCATGAGAGTGGGTATATATACCTCCGCAAACCACCGTGTATATATAGCATCCATTAGCTTCTATATTCACATAGGAACCCTACTCATATATATGTAATTGTCTGCGTCCATTAAACATTAAATACTTAAACATAGGCTAATTGAAATTGATATTACCTGAAGGGTCGAGATATGATAGGACCTGCTATGTTTGAAGAGGCAACCAGTTAGATACTCGAATTATAGAGCTCTTACTCTGATGAAGAGGTCTTAGGCTTCAAAACATCAGTTAATGAACTTTAAAATAGTCTACTGCTGGTTCAGTGAAGAATCAAGTGTACTCCAATTCCAAACATGGTACGGATTTTGAGTCAACACATCGCCATTTTAATAAATTTCGTCCTCTTAAAATGACAAGTTCGTCATTTTACGTTTAACCATTGGAAAGCCAGTGGAAATGTTGAGCAGAGGAAACGCAAGATCGAATAATGAATTATCACAAAAGATATACACTCCCTAACAAAAAAAAAAAGATGTACCAAGAAGGAATTTTCCGAGTACGATAAAAATTGGTGGATGTAAAGAACATACATAGAAAAAGAAATCATTAAAATTTCAGAACAATTGAATGATTTATTGCAGAGTTTGACCGTTACAAAGGGAGGAAGTCAATAAGGCGTTGGTCCACCTCTGGCCTGGATGCAAGCTGTCACCCGGCGTGGCATAGACTGATAAAGATCCCGGATGGTGTCCTGCGGAATTTCTTGCCAAATTGTCTCCAACTGTCGGGCTAAATCGTCAACATTCCGGGATGGTTGCAATCGCCTTCCCATAGCGTCCCAAATGTGCTCTATGGGAGAGAGATCAGAAAACCTAGCTTGCAAAGGAAGTGTTGGGCAAGCTTGAAGACAATTCATAGCAACACGTGCCGTGTGCGGCCGGACATTGTCTTGTTGAAACGTAAGTCCAGGGTGTCGCAAAAGGAACGGTAACACAACCGGTCGTAGAATGTCGTCTACGTACCGCTGTGCTGTAAGTGTGCCAGAAATGACCACCAAAGGGGTCCGGCTATCAAAGGAGATGGCACCCCAGACCATAACGCCCTGTTGTGGGCATGTGTGGCGTGCGATAGTAAGGGCAGGATCCCCACGCTGCCCTGGACGTCTCCAGACACGTCTGCGGTTGTCGTCAGGACACAGTTGGAAACGGGACTCGTCACTAAAGACTATACGTCCCCAGTCAGCGCAGTTCCAAGTTGATCGAGCCCGGCACCACTGTAATCGGACTTGACGGTGTAAAGGCGTGAGAGGTAAGCGGCGTAACGGTCGGCGCGAGCGTAAATTCCGCTCTCTCAGTCGTCTGCAGAGGGTCATGTTGGACACATGTGTGCGGGCCACACGTTGGATAGTTGATAACGACGAATCCGGTGCTGTGACAGCTGTTCTGACAATCGCTCTGTCTTCCCGTTCTGTTGTGGCCCTGGCTCGACCGCTGCCGTCCCGACACTGACATCTGTCGTTGTTGACCCACACTTGCGAGTACCGTCCAATCGCCGCGATTCTTCAATTCGTCCAACCAGCCTCTTTCAATCCGATAGCACGACCTCTTTCAAACTCTGACATATGCTCGTAATGAGCACGAATCTTTCGGCGAGGCATTGTTACAGTCGACGTAAGATATCCACAGTCAAAATGCAACAGAAATTTTGACCACATATTGAGAATCGCTCCTTATATACACCTGCTGAATGCGCAGTTCCGATGCGCTGGAGTTCCCGCTATTCATTCAGTGGACACCAAATTTTAACCATTTGCATGTTCGGCCAAATGTCTTCGCATACGAAATTTCATTACAATTGAAAAATTCCTTCTTGGTGCGTCGATTTTTTTGTTATAGAGTGATTTTGTTATAGATTTAGGACATAGCGGTCGTTTTAGGAACAAGTTAGGAAATTTTAAGAGATCTTACTCTTCTATTAAAATGACTTTTCAATTTCTCAAAATTTTACGAAACTTTGTTAAATTAATCTACAAACACTACGCACTCACAATACATACGAGTTTAAAGAGATGTGTGCACCACCCCCAATACAAAGTAACAGATTATGTGTTTACATTTCTTGTCAGCGCTCAGTAAAAATAATTATCATTTACTGAAGTTTAAAAATAAACAAGTACTTGCAAAAAGTAGACCTAAATCACGAAGAATTTTAAAATTTTTATTATTATGATTACTAATATTCAAATTCATAGTCCACGTTGTAATTCATTTTGGCTGGCTTTTCACATTTAATTATTCTTTCCCAGTTTAATATATAAGTGTAATTTATCATTTTGGGTCTTTGCTAAGAATCTAACACAAATAAAAGTATCTGCATATGATTTACTAATATGATGATATGATTTACTAGTACGTAAGCTGTCCTCAGAAGTACGGCTTTTTGGGTTTGGTAGCAGCATTGGTTATTTAATGTGTTGAGAGAGAGAGAGAGAGTGACATGGTGCACTTGATTTTGGGAAACTGCACACAATGTATGTAACAAGGAGGTATCTATAACTATCATATCAGTATCTATAACTATCTGTATCAGTATCTATAACTATCTGTATCAGTATCTATAACTATCTGTATCCGAGTATCTATAACTATCTGTATCAGTATCTATAACTATGTATATAACTATCTGTATGAGTATCTGTATCTTATCCAGTATCTATAACTTATCTGTATCAGTATCTATAACTATCTGTATCAGTATCTATAACGCTATCTGTATCCAGTATCTATAACTATCTCTGTGTATCAGATATCTATAACTATCTGTATCTATAACAGAGATAACTGCAGCTTTTCTTCCGCTTAAGCCTATCCACCTCTAGTTCAAAATCTTCGTATTTCGTGATCTTCCAAATCTTTTTTCGTCCACCCGTCTGTTAGAAGGAATTGAATTATAAGAATTTAAGATATTATTACTGTGAAGGATAATAATATATTGCATCCTTATATTATTATTATTATTATTCATCTTTATTTATATCAATGTACAATACATTATAATAAATAATTCATGAAACTTTGAAGTGGATTAACGTATTACATTTAACTTAATACAAAATTATCTAAAAATAAAAATTAGGAAGCAATTGTACAAAGATATTGGAGACACCGGAAAAAGACCAGTTTAACTGATCTGACTAGTCCAGTGCCCCCCCCCCAAACATAAAAGACCTGTTAACGTTCGCAATATGCTATTTATTAATTAACTAAATGTGTAATTACAATAAAAAAAACAGAAAAAGGGAAAAGGCTGAACCTCAGCAAGGAGGAGAAGAAAAATTCGAGGAAAAAATAATTTCTCGAACCATGCGCTTAAATTCTGAAAGGGAATGAATGTAAGGGAGGTTATGACCGATATAATTCCAAATTTTTGGACCAATATAGTTCAAAGAGGTTCCACCAATATTGGTACGAGTGTGTGGTATTCTAAACATAGGTATTGATCCAAGATCATATTGTGGAGATAGAGAGCGTTGTTCCAATCCTCGTTCGATTAGCGGTCAAATCACTCACGGGCCCAATGGAGGAACCTTAGTTCGACTCTATAATAATCGTAATTACATATTAAAAACTATTATGTACAGTAACCCTCGACTTGCTTAATAAACGACTTACGTAAATTCTCAGTTACTTAACAAATCTAAAAAATTACAACAACTAGCGCGTAAGTATTACTAGTCACAGAAAATGCGACGAATAATAACAAGAAGTGGTATAGTAACAGGCAATAAGTCTTGAACAAGTATCGAAAAACCGTAACATTGAAACGGAAACCTTCCAATTACAAATGACGACTCCGTAACAACCCCTTCTTTCTCGGACCTGTGCTGTTATATTCAAATAATATTAGTGATTGCAGAGTTTAGTATGTAATATCACGTCGTTGGCAGTAGTAGTATATGCCTCGCACAGTTACCTTTTTAATAAATACAGGGTACCAGGGAGGAAATTACATAAAAAGGTTAAACACTGGTAAAATAGCAATGAAAAAGATCACTCAAGCTTTCGGACGCATCAGCAGCAGTCCTTCATCAGGAGTAGCTCATATTAGTATTACTCCTGATGGGCGCTCGAAAGCTTGTTTTTAATATTATTCCTGATAAAGAACTGATGCTGACGCGTCGAAAGCTTGGATAATCTTTTTTATTTGCTATTTTACCACTGTTTAACCTTTTGTATATAAATACCTGTTTATCAGCGTTATGGCTCGTTGTTTATTTACATACTCATAAAATGAATTCGAATCGCCAAACTTTTGGAAATGAATCTAAAAAATAATGGTCTCAGTTACTTTAGAAGAAAAGCTGAAAATGATTAGTGTGCATTTAAGACGAGAAAATGTAAACAATATATAGCTCGGGATATAAATTGATCTATTTCGACAGTAAGTACGATAACAAAATAAATAATATGTATATAATAATAAATATTGCAGTATCTTACGAAGTTACACTTAAGGAATTTACAAATCCGATTTACATAAAATTTAAGCAAATGTTTACGGAACGCATTACTTACGTAACTCGGGAGATGACTGTACATTAAATATGAGATAAGTATTACGTTTGAAATAGGTTGCATGTTAAACATATGATCATGTTTAACACAAGGTTTGTAATTGGAGAAATTGGGAGGATTATTATGATTAAAGCAATGGTTTAATGATTCTTGCATTATTGTTTTAATGTGAGGTTTGGTTATAGAATTCAATGTTCACACTATATTTTTCTAGTAATGAGCATCGAAAAATTTTACGCGCAGAATATAACTTACTATTATTTCCATTATTATTATTAATACTCTTATAATTAACAATAGAATCTTAGTATTTCTTATTGCACTTCTACGTACACGTAATATTTAGTAAATCTTCAAAACACATTGTTTAAAGGAATGTAAAAAAGCGCGTGTTAAAAATTCAATAACGGCACCATGTATCCCGAATTTTTGTACACAAAAAATTGTGCAATTTGTAAAAATTTGACACTAATCAATTCTCTAAGTGTAGGTGACACGTAGGTAGTTTGGTTTATTTTTTGGGAAATTTTAATAATTTTTGCTTTCTGAAACCTAACCTCTAACATTTTCGCTATTTTTTAACCTCGAATGTTCTGTTAAATAGTAAAGTAATCGTCAATATTTTTCTTTCACAGTTTAAAGAGTCGTTCATGATCTGATTGAAGCTTCAACATAGCTTCGATTTCCAATGTCATCATTTCTTTTGGTCAAACACAGGCACCTTATTTCTAATCAACCTTTCTTTAGACTTCCTTTTCTCATCTATACAGCAAAATAATATTTATAATATTAATAATTATAATAATAATAGTAATGAACGCCTATATACATAACATATAATAAGTAACATTATATATATTGTGGTATGGTAGTTGGTAGTTTTTGAACATCAAAAGAAATTGAATTTCAATGCTATAAAAATCACGTGACTTTTCTCTACACTATAATTTTCCCTACTCCCCCCCCCACGCCTTCTGAAACTTGGTTTGTTCCACGTGATAACGGCGTAAGGTCATCAAAGGTCGTGCTGTGCCGAAATCCGTACATCTACAGTCAAGGGAACCACAACCCCAGACTACGGTGGATAGATAAACGGCGCACATCCTATGATACCATTGGAAATCAAACTCGAATTAGTGGTACGATAACGATTACATTACCACTTCGCCAACGTAGGACTGTTGATTTAGATTTTTCTTGGAAAATCCAAATCTCTCAAGACCTAGAAAAGAAACCCCCGGATCAAGGCGTCTATGAGTAATTTTTATTTTGCACGGTTTGGGAATCGAACCTGAACTTAAAACTTGGAAAATTATAGCAAGCTCAGAAATAAAATATGTGGTAATTTGTCTGTTGCCGGAATTCGCAAGCAATAAATCTGGTTCAGATTATAACTGGAAGTTCATGTACTCGAACATCGATATATAACCCATATATTATATATATATATATATATATATATATATATCATCCTGACCGTCCTCTGGCGAATACCGGAACTCTGAATCTTGACAGTTAGTAAAGGGAATAGGGTCTTAACGCCTTCCAAATCATTTCTACGGCCTCAGGTTTCTTTCTAGAAAGAGTACGATGACGTACTTTCCTACTAACCGTCATGGCAGGGCCGTGCTTAGGAAAGTGCGAGCTGGAGGGCCGGCCAGTGCCTCTAAACAATGCAGTGCCAGCATCAAGAAATAAGTTTTTAGCGGCCTTTATATACCTTCCCAGAGTATTTAATCAATTGACCTTTCGTGTGTGTAACGTTATATTTCCCATAACGCACAAGAAACTTTTAAATCGTGGTTAAAATAAATATACACGTTGTTGGTTAAATGCACTGGCATCAGTAAACTATACATGTTATCTTGTTTATTGTTGTGATCCTATAGCCACTACAGAGACCCCCCCCGGTTGCCGACAAAAAAAAGAACTTAACACGAAGTTCTGAGAAGCAGAAATTTATAATTTTATATTATAATGGCTTTTGTTTGTGTTCATAACACAGCAGAGGACTTAAATAGAACCATGTTACGTATCCACAGCTTCGAAGTTAAGCAAGAAATGCCAAGTGATTAATATATCCCAAGCTAACTTTGTTTAGAAATGTCTATTTAACTTCATTATCTTTTCTTTGCCTTTGACGTTTGGACCACCGAAGAACTTTATTTTGTAATGCTAAACTCCGGTCAGTTTCGTTTTTAATCGTTGTGTTACGTTAAAACATTTTTGAGGGCCGCTAAAATCTGTTTTGACCAGGGCCGCTAAAGCCGTAAGCACGCTCCTGAGTCCTGGCGCCATTTCGTCAAGCTTGCCCTTACAGCATTGCTTGTGAAACCTGCAGATGCATCAGATTCCTTGTTGACTATTGAACCCACCGTCACTGTGGACGGAGCTTATAATAATAATAATATTATTATTATGGATCCCGCAGTGAGTACTGAACCTA
>QLNU02015270.1:18427193-18454220 GCA_006491805.2 Dysdera silvatica
TTTTAACCAATTGGAGAGAGGTGATAATCTCTCTCTCTCATTTCCCCCAATCCCTAGCTTCTATTATTCCCTCCGTTTTATAAAAGGAGGGTACAAATTAAATTAAATTATATTATTATACATATATTTAAAAGTATTATGACAAATACTTATTATAATTAAAACAATATAATTAAATTGTTAAACTAAAATTACTAACATAAAATTATTAAACTAAAATTACTAACATAAAATTATTATATTTGAAATCGCTTTCATTAAAGTTATATTAAATATTCACAGAAGTTTAAGTAATTCCTTTCATCTTAAGTAATTACTTAAAGTTTAAATAATTACTTACGCTATTACCGCTAAGTCAAATTCTTAATTTAACTCCATAAATCGAATATAGACAGTTTATCAGACCGTTAAGAAAGAATGTTCTTTCTACCATATAAAATAAATAAATAAATAATGATCCGATGAATCTTTATTTGATACTACATTTTATAACATAAAAAAATTTTTGAAGGAAAGTATCCAAACAAAATATGCTCCACGTTAATATATATTTGGTATATATGTATATTGTGTGTTGATATTTGGATTGAACGATTTTATTTGAATTAAAATGAAACGTGGCTACAGACATTGGGTATGCTCGATTGCGTCCCAAAAATTCATTTCCCGGGTTATGGATTAAACCTTATTTTAACCAAATTCATTCAATTTGAATTTTAGTTCGGAACAGGTAATGATGATGCAGTCATTTGGACTTAAATTATCGACGTTTGGTTTGCTGGACGGACTCTGTATTTACTACACCGGCCATTGTTTATCCGATTTTTATACTTTCCTAATCGAACATGGCATTCTTTACTAAAAGCCAGGGGCGGATTTAGAGGGGGCGGGGGTAGTGACCGCCACGCCCTTTAATGCAAATTTAACATTGAAAAGATAAAAGGTAAAAGTCCAATGAGGTGTTATTTCCAAAAATGAAGTTGTTAGTCACCGCCCCCCTCCCTTGAATAATCTCTCTTCCCTGTTAAAGTCAAAATCATGGAAAAATTAAACACACACGGAGTCCGCCCAATAGTTTTGCATAACTTAGATGGACTATTCCCCGGAGTACGGTGAGCAGTTATTCGGCTACCTTTCTATATTTTAGAACGGTTGGGAGTTGAACCTGGGGTAATCGAGTACTTAGTGGAGGCGTTATCACTGCACCACCCTTGGAACTATTTTCATGTACGCCTTACCGGAAATGCATAGCGTACCAGTACAAATCGAAGAGAAATGGTGCGGCCAGTAAGCTTGCTTCCCTACCATCCATATCCTGAGATGGCTTCCAATGGGCAACTGAAAACCGTGCACTGGACATCTCGCTACACGTTCCTCATAAGACTTAAATTTTTTAATCCTAACGTCTTTATTTAACGTAAATATAGTTATCTGTTAACTTTGAAGGGCCTTGTCATATTAGTTGGCCAAGAAATACACTGACATATTGTAGTAGCAAAAGTCACAGATAAGTACGTATTAAAGTGGTTAGGTTCACATACCTAAGCTATGAAGCTCAGAATGGAGCTTTTAAATCTGGAAGAAGAAGAAGAGCAAGACCGCGGCCCTCAAGTTAGCTTCAATATTGCGATCTTCAAGTTTACATCCTAATACTCTATCCATTGAGCCTCCTTCATACTTACACTGTTACTTCTAGTAAACGCATTAAAGTGAAAAGGGCTATGTCAGAGGCTAAGAACCTGCGCCCTTCGAGACCCGTAATTGTGGCCTTTTAACCAAATTAAAATTTTGCAAAAAATCTTTTTGTTTTTATTAATATGATTCTGTTTACCTTCTTTATGTGCATTATAATCTTAAAATGAACCTAAGTATAGAAGAGTAGAAGATTTAACGAAATAATCTTCCTTGATTGACTGGCACAATCGGTCTTCGTATATTACAGCTAACTTAATGCATCCTTCTAACATTACCAGCTAATTTAATGCGGCGTTCTAACATTAACAGCTAACTTAATGCGGCCTTCTAATATTAACAGCTAATTTAATGCAGCCTTCCAACATTAACCACTAATTTAATGTGGCCTTCGAACATTAACAACTAATTTAATGTGGCCTTCGAACATTAACAACTAATTTAATGCGACCTTCGAACATTAACAGATAATTTAATGCAGCCTTCCAACATGAAAAGGTTCCCCAACCTTGGGCTATGCAGTAGAGCACTGTCTACGAATTCGTTCAGTGTGCTGTTCATCCGAGATCGATTTCCAGAAAATCTAAAAAACTCTAACGTTTACCAACTAACAACTCACTGTAGTTCGAAGATTGGTTTCATAGGCATTAAGGTGTTCGAAAACCTCAAAAAAGGTTCGGAAAGCTCGGAGAAATTAAGTCTACTGTCCATTTGTGGCGCGATTGTAATGCGTTTGTCTATAATGACATTACCCCCGGTTTGACATCAAATGGTATCGTGGAAGGCGTGTTGTTTTTAAACCCAACGTAGTCCAGGGTTTGGTTCATTTGACAGCACAGGTTCGTATTCTTCTGAAAAGTGAGTCCTTGCTCCACATGACCTTTGCTTTCCTTGCGCCGTAAAATATGAAGCAAAAAAAGAAGAGACTTGACCCTTTTACTTCTTTTAAGCTTATATGGGCTGAAGTGTTTTAATCTGAACCAAAAGACATGGGTGTATGAACCAACCACTGTTGTATGCAGGTTGAGGTGGGGTTGTAACCCCCTCATTTGGATGAAATTTTGTATGTATAAATGTATAGAGTTCTAGCTCTGTAACCCCCCTCCCCATACCCCTACGGAACTTCCACTATAAAGTGAGTCTTCATTGAGGTAGTCATTGAAGTGGAAAGATACAGTAAGCAAAATCGAGCGTATCAACCCTGCCTGATATTTTTCGGTATAGCAAAAAGACGAGGCTAGGTTTCAGCTTGCAAAATACACATAAAAAATCTAGACCTGATAACACGTTTATTAGCTTTAAGCAGTTTGAGTATTGTATAGTGCGTTGTATATGTATCGTTGTATATATATATATTGTATAGTGCGTTCGCGCTCAGTTGTCGCCCGATACCGTTAGCAGACGGGTTAGTCCATTGCAGTTTAGGGAAGGGCGTCTTGCCGAAACTGGTTTTTCGCGCGGGAAAAACCAGTTCCTCCAAGACGGCCTTCCCTAAACTGTAATGGAATAACCCGTCTGGTAACGATATCAGGCGTCAGATCTGCGCGAACGGACTATGGTTTGCACCCTCAAGAAAACTGATTTTAATCCTGCGTAGAGAAATCAAGGGGGTCATTAATCTGTACATCTCTTTTTATGGGTGGCTGTCCCGGGCCCTGCATTTCCATTCCCGGATCGATTCAGACACTTACCGACGGGAAGGCTTGGCGGCAAAAAAGCGTTTCGGCGCTAAACGGTCGATTCTAGCTACTTATAGCAGAAAGTTCACTGAATCGTAACGGGCGAGCGCATGTGTCGCATCGTATTTTGATTATAACTTAGTATTTTTATAAATAAATCAGTACTTACCTGAATCACAGAGACCGAACTAGGGGGAGACCCCCCAGAACCCTCGCTCGTCGCTTCGCGACTCGTGCCGTTTCGATCACATTCGATGTGCGCTGTCTGAATCAGTATAAATGTACGCGCGAGGCAAGCGCAAACCTTGGCGCCGTTAAAAACGTTGACGTCATTGGCAGTTTTCGCCTCTCGACGCCAAGAGTTTGAATCGATCCGGGAATGGAAACACGCGCTCGTTCAGCGCTGATGGTTAACCTCTTCTTAACGTCGTTTTATAACGCGGGCGTTCTTTCCGCGCAGTGATTGTGGAAGAGCTGATGGTGAAGATGTTCCCAAATTTTCTGGATCAGTGAGGAAGGCTGGTGTTTCTCTGGAGGTGATGGTGTGATTTCCTCCTCTCAAACTGATAGGCGATTCACAGTTAGGACTCTCCATGGCTGATGTCGGGAATTAACATTACGTTGATGTTGCAAGGCCATTCGGGGGATGGCATACTATTGTTCCAGTGTGCTCGTTCGAAAGTGTTTTTGCTTTTTATTCAACCTTCTTCTTACAGTGAGCAAGGAAAAACCTTTCAAGTAGGTCGTTGAAATGTAACCACATTCTGTCCGCGATGCTCTGCTCTTCTTTCCTCTGTCTGTTCCGGTTACCTGTCTTTTTTTTCCCTCTGTTCCGGTTACCTGTCTTTTTTTTTCCTCTCTGTTCCAGTGACCTGTCTTTTTTCTCCACGAAAAAGACTTTTTCTTTAATTTTTTGGGCTAGACTAGAAATCGCCGTGCTCTAAACGACCTCATGAACGGCTGTGCCCTACATTTGGCCTCTAAAGTTCCGATTATGTCGGATTAAAGAATTTTAATCATGACAAAGACTTCATCAGTCACAAGAAAGAAATAAAAACATCATAATGCCCCATCCCACGTTTAAGAATTAAAATTGTATTGTGCCCCGTATGCAACCCAATAGGTTCAATTAACCAAAGCCCCGCTGCCATATTAACCAAGCATGACTTTCCGAGTATATCCATACATAATTTTAGTTTATGCTGGAAACTTTTGACAGTATAATGAATAATAATACACAGAACCCTCCAGGTTGATCATTTATATAAGTATCCCTAGGGTGGGTTTAAATTTATCATTATTATGGTTGTACTCCAGTGTTTATGATCACCTTTTTCGGCACTGCGGTGGTGGAGTGGCAATGGGTTCGCCTAACGTAAGTTTATTCCTTTTTCGACTGCCAACTGTCCGAAAAAAGGAACGCTTACCGGAGAACTACTCAACGTAGTCGGGGGTTTGGTACCCTGGGCATTAAGAGGTACTGATTTCTCGCAAAACTATAGGTCCCGGCGCAGCATGACCCTTACTCGTTCTTGCGCCGTAAAACTCAAAATGAACAGTCCACTCCCTGTAAGTTAACTGAGTTGGATTCGACTTCCAATCAAAACCGTATGTGCGTTCTCACCTTGTCTGACGCAGAATTACCGTTGTTGTCCTTGCGCCACAAACATTCAACCAATGACTCCTAGTAAGCATAGCTGTGGGTAAATGCAAGCCCCGCAGTGTCTTAGCAGTAACGTGTTCACCTAGCGTACTGTTAAGCTGGGTTTGATTCTTAACGGTACCAAAAAAATAAATAAAAACCCGATTATCCGCTAACTGCTGTCTGGCCATAGCTGTAGCCTAGGCCATAGGAGACTCTGAATTTTTTATGAAAATTGGCAGCCACCCTTTTCATCTCCCCTCAGCAAGAGGTCCTGCTTTGCTCAATTTCTCTCTCTCTTCTTTGGAAAAGTACGGGTCTCTATTTAGAATGTGTCCTTGTTCCAGAAAAACGCAATCAAATATACAATCAAGCGTAGATATATCGTAACTTTCAGGTCACTTTCCTCGGAAAACTGCAGGTCTGTACGTAGAATGTGCCCCTGCTCCAGAAAAATGCAATCAAGCGTAGATATATCATAGCTTGCAACTCAGGTTCCTCGGGAAACTGGATGTCTCTACGTAGCATGTATCCTTGCTCCAGAAAAACGCAAACAAGAGTAGATATATCGTAGCTTGCAAGTCACTTTCCTCGGAAAACTGCAGGTCTCTACGTAGAATGTGTCCCTGATCCAGAAAAACGCAATCAAGCGTAGATATAGCTTGCAGCTCACGTTTCTCGGGAAATTGGATGTTTCTACATAGCACATATCCTTGCTCCAGAAAAACGAAAACAAGCGTAGATATATCGTAGCTTGGAGGTCACGTTGGGCCATCTGTCATTGCCCAGATGATCCAAAACGCAGTCTCGGGATATAAAATATATATAATTGCTACTATAATTTCTGTAAAACACACGTTTCTATGAGGATAGCGACGTTTATTATCATTTTATTTTTTTATATATGCAGTTTAACACATTTATAATGAGCAGAAAGGGAGGAGCCCATTTGCTCGTTATATCGTTTCTCCTTAAAACTAGGTTACCACTAAATTAAGATAAAAATGGAAATTCAGACAGGATAACCAAAACAAATATCATCATTTGTGTTTGTGGTTTTACGGCTCAAGGACTACAATGGTCATGCTGCACTGGGACCTACTGTTTTCCGAGGAATCCGAACCTCTTAAAACTTCAGAAACCAAACCCCGGACTACAGTTAGCAGTGCAATCTTTATGAGACCTCTGAGTAAGCGTTCTTCGCACTGTTTGTAGTTGAACTCGTTACAACACTGACCCATCGCATGCATCATTATTTATATGTATTACGTGTCATATACTAATTTAATATCGGAATTTCACATATCTGCGCATCATTGCTTCAAAAATTCTGTCCCAAGACGAAATACTTTTAAAAAATTAATCTATTTTAAGACTATATACGCAATTAACTCTAGAGTCGTGGACCTGCGTAAAAATTGCGTCCACGCGGTTAAACAGTGCTCTCTAGGTAGTCGCTATAGGGCAGCACTGATGCTGATGTGAGTGATACATATTGATAATCAATGATACATACTGATGTGAGTAAAATTAATGTTGAAAAGCTCATAAAAGTACCTTTATTTTGACTGAGCTGACAATAAAAAAAAAATCGAAAATAATAGCAATATTGGTTTTATCCACTTTATCTAAGAAACAAAAACGTTTTTACGCTAGTCCTAATTTATACGAGCTTCTCACCTTCATTCGTTGAAAATTTACATCTATTTTTTTCGCTGAAGCTGCATGTCTACCAGAGATGAGTTCGCTCCCAATTTTTGAAGCCCGAGCCCGAAACTTCAATATCGAAAGTCAGTTTTCAGTTGCAGTTTCATCCGTCTTATGAGCCAGGGCCTGCCCGAACCCGAAAATAATATGAAATATGAATTGAATATATACGTCTTGAGTACAACAAAATTAATCATATATACTCATTCTCTATTATGAATGATTAACAAGTACAGCACGTGTACACTACCACATAGATAAATTTGTTACCATATGTACAGGGTGTTCCGAAAACACCGAATCAAACGTATATAGCCGTGACCCTTGTGTAGTATGGACCATAATGGCCTTTACATGGGAGGTCGGAAATGAATATCCACCGACTATACTACTATAAACAAATAACAAAGCATGATTGGATGAGAAACAAAGTTAAGCCCATGAAGAATGGAATCCTGCAATAGACCGCATCTGGGCCGTATTATCAAGAAACTGGTTATCTTATTCGCTTTGCATCTCTGAAATGTGGGAGTTAACAATTTCAAGCCAATGAAAATTGTATTTGAAAGTTTGGCCTACCACTTGAATTTAATTTCCCAAATTTCGCCGTCACCAAACTTTGGCGAGAATGGCAAATCTTTGGCAAGATATTTACAATTTACGTATCGAACCATTGACTTTTTGTCCATTTTATCCCCCCCGGTAAACAAACACTAACATTGAAAATAAACTAACATAGGAAAATAAGCACAACAGCAACCCCCGTAGGTGCTTACATAAAACTTGACCGCTTCCTATTATATTTTTCCATGGTAAATGGAAATACAAGTCCTGCGACCCGGCCACCGTAGTCATAATCCCGAATCGATCAAGGTATAAGTGTGCGGAAAACACATGAAAAAGTACAAATACATGTGGACCATAACGCCCCCTCATAATTGGGAGAATATTAACACTAGGTGCAGGGGCGGACTGGGTCCTCTCAAAGGGCGCATACCTTGTATAACCCGGGCCAGCTAGCTTACCGTTAGGTGTGAAGCAATTTGATAGTTAGTCAGGAGAATCTTATCCCTAGAGAAGGAGATTCAACGAGCAACCCACAGACCTCCAGGCAGCACTTATATATATATATATATATATATACACACACACACACACACACACAGAGTTACACGCCAAGAGACGGTGAACAGACAATTTCAGGAGTTTCAGGACAGTTCGTCGCAGATCTGGATGGCAACATAAATGCATTGATTCAGAAGAAAAAGAGAGCGGGGGTTATTGATGACATTGTTAAGCCACAGGGGCTTGTTGGTTTCGGATGGTCGAGTCAGATGAAAGCGCATACCTTGGATTATCGGAGGGCGCGAGTCCTATAGCCCATGAGGGTGCACGGGACCGGGAGCTCGTTGGATGGCAGCCCAGTCCGCCCCTGAATAGATCTACCGAAAGCTATGATATAGAGGTAAACCTTCTCATTCGAACCAACCCCTTTTAGGAATTTTCTGCGTACGTTACTGGATCGAGGGTAATTTTTCGATACTAACTTTTATTATCAAGCTATTTATTATTTAAAAAAAGTGAAACATGAGTGAAAATAAAGATTCTTCGGAGCATAAAAGTTTATGATTGGCAGGTGGAGGGCATTGACGGATCCAGTACGAATCCCAGAGGTGGGGAGGGTGTCGATTTGTATGAAAGTGCGCAAAGTAATTTTAAACTGCAGGGGTGTGTGGTGGGGTGTCCTATCAGCGCAGTTGGTAGAGCGTTCGTGCACCGATCTGGCTAACGCATGCTGGGCGGAGGGTTTATTCCTTTTAGTACCGGGCTCCCTTGGCCGCACCGGGTCCCTGTGCAATTCACCCTTCCCCCTATGGCACGCCCTGCCCTTCGTAGCAAAAATTGAAACATTCCTTAGGTAAACTTCTTTAATCGGTGTTGCGAGTCTCGAGATATTTATTTTTCAAACTAAACTTCTTGTTTAGAACCAAGAGGGCTCCCACGGATCTTGAGGCCTCCTATGTTCGTAGTGCACCACTGAGGAAAGTTGCCAGCCCTACGTAGGAGCTCTAAAATCTTTATTTATGAAATTGCGCTAATTATAAAATCAAGTCGCCAATCTCAGCAACCACAAAAAATGCCAACACGCCCGGAAAGCTGTTTGACGAGGTAATTGGCCGGAGTTGAAATTTCGGGGCAGGCAACTTCTTGGTTTGTAAGTGCAATTGGTCATTATAGATCCCGCCTCTGTGAAATAAAAGTATGCATAACTCCGTGGATATTCATTTCCGACCCTCCGACCCCCCATGTAAAGGGCCATTATGGTCCATTTTGCACAAGGATCACGACTATATACTTTTGATCCGATATTTTCGGAACACCCTGTATACATTAAAACGCCGATTATCCGAACTAGAGCATGCTGCCTCCATTTCGAATAAGTATAATTTCAAATAAGCCGAAAATCTAATTTTCAGAATAAATGTGAAAGAAACTGCAACACTTATTCAAAAACAGGTTTATAATTGCATATCACCAAAACTACTATATTGATAGTGAACAGCGCCAAGAAGAACAGAAAAACCTTTTATTAACGGACACAGGACAGAAAACTATGTCCGTAAAAGAAAAGTGTAATATTGTGAAGGAATTGTGATCCGAGTATATTGATCTGACCGTAGCAATGGGATGATCATATCTGAAAGTTGCCTATTAAAGGTCACTGAAGTAGGTGAATGTGTTAATTAAAATATTATCGTTTTGCAATAACCCAGTATCTGTGTATATATCTGATACGGGTAGATTACATACACATCTTTGTATATGCGATGTCTGCTATTTGTATTGGCATCTCTCTCTTGTGGCCAGAGTACACTAGAAAATGAATGAGCGCGTTTTTTTTTAAAGTTTATATCAGGTTGTTTAGTAAATAGGACAAAAGTGCAGCCGGCCATTTCAGTTTACTTGGATTTTGTTTAAGTAATAAGATAATCGGGGTTCTGTACAAAAATGCATAATTCCAAGCGTATTTCGTAATTTTATTCATTTGGTGCTGTCAAAGCTGCAACACGCTTTTCTGTTGTTGTAGGTTTCACCAAATGTACGGTACTCTATCATGTTTTTTTAAATATAAGAAATAATAATTGATGCTTCTATGGTTAGCAATTGTCATGTAGGACAAGAAATGCAATTTTTACTCATTTGGAAACACTGACTTCAAACGTTAATCCCAAAATCGAATAACGCAATCAGAATAATCCCAGACCTAATTATTAAGGTAAATAGAAGGATTATGAGCGTAAACGGCAAGTAATGACCAACAGATGCAATTGTCCAATAATCGTTAAAGCATCCTTAGTTACATTAGAATTTATTGGATTATAGTATTATCAATTTACTGCAATAGAGGTTTCGCAAATCTTGAGTCTTGCTGTATAGAGTGAAGATATTACGATTACAGACACAATTAGAATCTAATTTCAAAATGAAAATAAAAATTTATTAAATGGTTTAAAATATTGTAAGCCATAAATTTACCTGTATTAAGAAAATATATATCTTATAGAGGATAGGCATCCAAATTTCCAAAACAGCAAATTACATAAACTAATCAGTCACAAAAAATAACTGCGTTATTATCTTCGAATCAATGTGAAATAGATCTACGTTCTAAGTTTCGGTTTTCTGTAAAATCAAGAAAAATAACTTAAAATATATGTACACTCAAACTGACTTATGGTCAAGCTGGGGAGAGGCGCGAAAACATCCGATATACTCGAGCTTTGAAATATCCAATCGGGCTGATGAACTTTACAAAGTTCTAGGGTCACGGAATATTTTCGAAATATCAACAGTGGGGGGAAAGCGAGCATTCTATTCCAGTAGCACTGGGAACGTGGCAGATGGCGGGAGATGGTGGGCAGGTGATGGATGGCTTCAGTGTTGCATGACTATCGTCCCCTTTGCCCTCCCGTACCACCGTGCCACTGGTATAGAATGTCCACTTTTTCCCCTACTAATATCTGAACTCTTTATAAGCCGGTCCGATTGCACGCACACTGTTAAAAATAATAGTTCAGGGTTGAACCAAAATATGGTGATTTTCCAGCTTCATCCATTGTTAAGAACTACGTTTCACCACATTTTTGCTCCAGCTATGTTACCAATACTTGACCAGATGTTGAACCAATATATGGATATACTTTCAATAACGAATAAGGCAACATTGAACCAAATTCATGGTTCCAGCTTGAACCAAATATACTGTTGTAGGTTGAACCAAATGTGGCCAAAAGTTTCCGGACACTGTATAACAATATAAAAACCTGCCTTTAACATGCTACCTATCAAGGGCGTATCGAGGAGTGCAGGAGTACCCATTGTTTTTCTTGGCTGCTATTGAAGCCACATCTACCCCATTTCATATACAGAGAGTACACATAATTTTTATTAATTACGAAAAGGTAGCAACCAAGCGAAATCATAACGAATTTTTATTAGGCCAAACATAAGCATTTTAGCTGTTAATGATAAAAAACATCAACTTCATATATACAGAAATTATTATATAAATCATTGTAATTTATCAAAAATAAAGGATATGCATACCATAAACTAATAAATTTGAATGATCGTAGCTTTCTGGATGATTAAAGAGATAGCACGTAAAAAACAACAACAACAACTGGTGAATATCAGTAAAGAATCGCAACGGATAAAGCTGTTTGCCACACGTGACTTCTCTCGCCTCAAGTGATTGGCTAGGAGGTGGAACGAAAATGTGGTTCGGTGTTTAACCATCTTTTAAAAAATACCATACTTTCACCAATAAGTGGTACTTTTGAATTTTCAAGTGTACCAAATTTTGGTGAAATGCCTGCATTTTCACCATGTTTTAGTAACAACTAACGCGGAAATTGTTAACAGTGTATCTTAAAATCTGACATAGCTCAAGTTTCAATACATTACAAAGGGATTCCTCTTTACTATATTTATTAAATTATAGGCCATAATATTCTTCCAAAAGAGTTTATAAAGTTGTAAAAGGAAATAGAACATAACTTACCAATCGCTATTTAAAATGCTTTAGCCTATTTACGAAAAATAATATAATGGTAAAGCACGAGTTGTTAAGAGAATACCCAAATAATTCCACCGTTTTCAGTAAAAGGAATCGTGATGCAGAATTTCCATCTTCGTAAAAGAACCGAAAAGCGAATTAATTGGAAATGACGCAAGTTAAGACTATCTCGTTACTTTTGTTTCTTTGGCTGCGAAGCAACAGAACGTTTACCATTCAATGACTTGGAATAATAAAGATTAAATGTAAACAGAGCAACACTAAAGCACTTACGCATTGCAGATTATGTTCGTGTTTTTCCTGTTTGTACCAAGCCATCTTATAAAGGAGATTTGGCTTCCTAATTAAAACGGGAGAATCATTTTATGGATTAAATATGTAATAACGAAAAACCAAATTAATTGTCGCTATTAAAATGATATTTTAATAGCGCATTGACATCAGATTAAATAAACAACATGTGGACAGATTATATAAAGTATTAAAAAGTACCATTTATATTTCAGGATCGCTCTTGTGATTTTAGTTATTGTCATTGGTTTTCAAAAAGAATTTCCTTGGCTCACCTTCCAAGCAAAACATTCAGTGTTCCTCACCGAAATTGAAGAAGCCACAAAAATATTTTCTTATTTTTCATATTTCTATTTTATCATTTTACATTTTTAAAAAAATTCCAAGATAGAATTTTTCTTTTTCATTCACCAGGATTTTCCAACAACAAACAGCACGACAGGTCGTATAACGTCGTAAAATAGGAACATATTTTAGTTCCAGTCAATTCTGGATGATATACAACCTATCTCACGAAAATGAGTCGATTGCTTCTTTACTTACTCTACGATAAAATACAAAACTTATTTAGGCTAGAGGCAATTTTCCATAACATCGTCTGATTTTGTAGGTATTAATCTCCATTTTTAAGCTCAAACTAGAGCTTTGAAAGCATAGAAGAAAAAGAGACATGGTGCAGGCCTAAAGTCGAACTTGGGTCTTTCCGTTTAATTCAGAGTGCCTTAGCTGCTAGGCCAGCGATCTCTCTTTTTCTAATCCATATTTCAAAGCTCTAGTTTGAGCTGAAGAGTGTCAGAGATCACCACCTATAAAAATTCCCCACGGAAGAGAAATTATAAAATCGCGCCCCGATGGCTTTGTTCCTTGACAATTACTGAGATTTTTATTATCAATTAATTGAGAACGCTAATAGTATCTTAGAATCGTATAATTTATTAAAAAGTAAGACATCTAAATAGAAGATATACTAAAAAAGTATATTTAAAAACATATATATATATAAGAAAATAAAATGATATAAGGAAATATGCTAAAAATAATACCTAAGAAAGTATATAAGAAACATGCTAAAAATATATAAGAAAATATATAAGAAAACATGCTAAAAATATATATAAAGAAAATATACTAAAATGTGCTAAAATATCTAAAAAAAAAGATATACTAAACAATTACATCGGTAAATACAGACATATAGTATATGTCTGAGCGTTTAATAACCAACTCTCTGAAAGGTATCTTCTTTGGGTGAAATGGACAAAATCAGTCATCTGCTCCTTTCGTGAAAAACTTAACTTACATCGTAATGGATAAGACCGTCAAGTTTAAAGAAATCCATCACGCCCAAGATTAGTATCGATTCATTTCTATGGTTTGTGTTAATTATGCTTTGTCCATCACTAGTGATATCCTTGCGTCGTAAAACTCAAACGAACAAATAAATACCTATGTTTAATTAGGGTTTAATTGTCGAAAAGATTTATGAACACCGCAAAGATAATGACCCTCTCCGAGCAACAATTTTATCTGACCTAGATAATTTTGTACAAAGGATCATGCATCAATGTTAAAACACATGTGTATTTCTCAATAAATAAATTTTATTTCACCTCAGAACAATTTTTAATTTAAATATATACAGGGTGTCAAGACCGCATAAACTCTGCACAGCGTGATTCCTTGCAAAATTCTAAGCCAACGATTTTAATGCGAAAATGCTGAGAAATCCATATTTTTCGAGTTATTATAGTTTGAAATTTAACTAATCTCATGCCATTTTCATTGTAAACGCCTTTCAGGTGGAAGTTAAAACGAATTGAAGAAATTTGCTTTTGCAAAGGTATGGAATAAATGTTTTTGCTCGTTTATTCGGTAATTTTATTTTGAGAGCCAACGTGCGTGTAAATTTTCCATCTCCAACCAGTACTATAGAACTTACGTCATACAATCAGTGATTTTAGTATGGTAACCTTCGTGATTTCACTTTTTATAAATAAGTAATACAAAAAAATGGATGCATAAATATAATCAGAAAAAAAAAATTTTAATTTTCCCACCCACAATCATGTAACATTAATATTTTTAAAAAATTAAACAGTAATTTAAAAATTTAAAAACAAATTAAAAAAGGCCTTAGTTTAAAATTTACATTAATACTTTAACGTTTAAATTCGTATTGATTGTAAACAACTATTTATTGTTTGTAAAAATTATTAACATGATAGACAAGGTTTAACAAATAAGACAGAGATAGGCAAACGTTTTAGAGTAGGGTGCTGTTTTTGATTTAATGTACGTGTCTACAGGGCCAACGCAAAGTGCGAGGCGGACGGCGGATTCGCCCTGAGCGACAGATTTTTAGAAGCAGCAGAATGGGATTATTATAAAAAATGAAGTCCTTTTGGGGCGTCATAATATTTATTCGCCCCGAATGTCATAATTACCAGTGCCGGCCCTGCGTACTGCAGTAATTCAGTAGTGACCATCCCTGTCTTCGAGTCCACTGGATTGGGTTCGACTTCTAAAATGTTTGACTGAATGGGTGTGCATTGTGGTTCTAAACTCATGTTAAGTTATCAATTCCTCCGCAGAAAATGCTTATCATAGTTGGGAGAGGTAAACTATGCGAACTTATTGAAATACTTTCAAATCATGTAAATTGTTTTTAAAACATGTTTTTGTATCGTAGCATCTAATCACGTGATACTATTATGGCATACCTATTGAAATAACTTAATATATTATTAATTATTCAATTACGTGTTAAATTACAATATTACAATAACCAATAATTGTCATTCTATATATAATTTTTATAATGTATAAAATAGAGAATAATGAACATGAAATGTTCCAAGATGTTGTGACTAATTACAGCGAAATCTGTATTTTAAATGACGCTGTATATCACACACACACACACACACACACACACATACATACATACATACAGTAGAATATGTGGAAATTTGCAAGACGATAAGGAAAGGTATCCGGGAAGAAACTCGTAAATTCAATAGAAAGTTGGTACGAAAAACAATTGAAGAAAATAAAGGCATCAAAAATGCAAAACGCAGGCTAATAAATGGAGAAAAGCAAATACTTGCCCCAAAATGCAATGACGGCTCAGTATGCAGAACACGCCAGGAAATGCTTAAGAGGGTAAAAGAATTCTACACAGACCTCTATAAAAGTAACGATCAGCAAAATCTGCCAACAATTGTAGTTACAGAAGAAATGCCGGATGTTTTAGTATCAGAGGTAACAGATGCTATAAGATAAATGGAAAATGTACAGGAAAAGATGGCATTTCTGCTGAAATGTTAAAAGCTGGGTGTAAAACGCTTCACAAAATATTGGCAAATCTCTTCTCAAAATGTCTTAAGGAACAAAAAATTCCTAATGCATGGAAAAATGGCGATGTTTTTCTTTTGCATGAGAAAGGAGCTCAAGATGATCTTAAAAACTATCGAACAATTAACCTTCTTCCTGCTATGTACAAAGTTATTAGTAAATCCATTACAAAATGAATTTATAGAACAAGCAGGGTTTAAAATTGTCTTTAGTACGATTGACCACATTCAGGTTCTTCAGAGAATAATAGAAAGACACAATGAATACACTTTACCACTATGCATTGCCTTCATCCACTACGAAAAAGCTTTTGACTCAATTTTCAAACCATATATTTTAAATGCACTAGGTAACCAAGGTGTGAACCCAGCTTATGTCAGCTAGTCGACATATGATAAAGCAAAAGCAACTATATCCATAAACAGAAACAAAGTTAAGATTAACCTAGGGAAAGGTGTACGACAGGGAAATACAATCTCACCCATACTATTTTCAGCTTGCCTTGAGGAAGCTTTTCGTAAATTAGACTGGGATCAAAAAGGCTTAAAAATCAACGGAGCTTATTTAAACCATCTAAGATTCTCCGACGACATCGTGTTTTCGCAAAAGATCCAGAAGAGCTCCAAAGACTCATTGAAGATCTAAGAATGAAAGGAGAAACATCTGGCTTAAAAATCAACTTGAAGAAAAGCATGATCATGTTTAATAAGTTTATACAAACTAAGAAAATCTTTATTTCGAGAGCGGAAATACAGCAAGCTGAAAATTATATTTACCTTGGTCAACAAATTACGATGGAAGGCGAGCACAAGATCGACTTCGTTGGAGACATGCGGTGCCTGCCTGCCTGCCTGCCTACCTACCTACCTACCCATCCACCCATCCATCCATCTCTCTCTCTCTCTCTCTCTCTCTCTATCTATCTATCTATCTATCTATCTAAAGCAAACAATTAAATAGTATTAAACACATCCACAAGTACTTAGTCACGAATCCAGAGAACATCGACTGTAATGTAACCTGTCAAAACGATTGAATTAACATTTTCGCAATGTATTCATTATTCATGCAAAGCTACATCGTCTCATGTTGTATCTTAAGGAGATACATAATATATTGTTTTTTAAAGGATATAGGAGTGTCTCTCCTACTCAGAGGTTTAGGTAAGGTATCTTCACAGCAGACTTGTAGCCAATACGGGGCCAGAAGCTGCATGGCCCCAGTTGCCCCATGCTTGTGCCATAACTGCCCCATCCAGCTACGTATATATGTAGAACAATCCCTGTGTGCCCTATGCCCCATATGCTATTTGCCCGGCCCCAGTCGCCCCTTCATCTTGGCTACAGACCTGCTTCACAATTATTTGTTCCTAAGTTGGAGTAATGAGAAAATAAGTCCTTTCGCTTTTGTCCACGAACTTCATCAATTTATTATATATAATATTATAGTATTAAAATATACGTTTATTAATCGCCATTCGCGTAAAATTACGACTTTATTACATCTTTGGTGAAAAATCTGTACTTTGTCAAACAAATTTCAGTTAACATTGACTTGACAACCTTTATTGCAAATTTTATTCTAAATTAATGAAATGTCGTTAACACATATTTAAATCATAATAAATTTTCACAACGTTTTCCCACGGAAAAATTTAGAAAAATTTAGAATTATGAAATTAAGAAATGCTAACCTGAGAAAAAAGTTTTCCTTGGTTATACACCGTTTCGTCAAAGATACGCAATGACAAAAAATTTCGTTTAAAATATAAAAATATTAATTGATGTCAAACTCATAGTAAAGCATTAAATGTAATTTTAATTCATTTCGGAAATGACTTCAAATATCACACTTGAAATCAAACAAGACGTTTGGCATGTTTCCAAAACTCGAAAATTACCATAATTATCTATATTCTAAAGATGAAACTGCCAGCATGGGATGCCAGCTAAAGACATAGCACGTCTAAAAATTTTCGATGTGTAATTAGTATATAATAATTTATTAGCTCTCTTGAATTGTTTAATTACTTCGATTAAGATTACGCAAGTCTTGAGTGCTGTGGAATGTAGTAAACACTAAGTTTAGGAAATTGGGACCTAACACATGGCTACACCACCAAATCTGGAAAATTACATGTTTTATTTCTCTTAACATGAAACTCCATCTCATGCATTCAATCACAAAGTATCAAATTTTTATCTATATTTTATTATTTAGGTTTAACTGAAAAGCTAACTTTCATTTTTATGAATCGGCGAATTTTGTTATCTTTCTTCTATTGAAATAGTGAATAGATGAATGTGATTGTTTACAATTTAACAAAGTATCCTAATTTTATATCCTTAAATCTACCTGAACACGATCACTTCACAAAAAATCAATTAATAATAAAGATGAAACGACACACTGCGCAAAATATTAAATAAAATAAAACACATTAACACAGTTAAAATAAATACGATGGTTTATAGCTATTTCGGAAGCGCGTTTAGGCTTCCTTCTTCAGAACCCTAGTTACACTAATGTGGCACACGTGCTAGAAAAACTATCGATGCCAAATTGCTAGTCCAAAATTAGTTCGGGTAAACCAGTTGTGGGTCCGCACCTTCATTCCAGACATTCAATTAAATTTTCGAAGCTTATTGATACTCCACCGACCAACCCAACCACCAGTAATTCAGAAGGCGCTTCTTAACCTTTCTAAGGTCCCACTTTCCGAAAAACAACTGAACCTGCTGTCTTTGAACTCCAATTTTTGCACGCTTCTGTGGAGCACGCTGAACTGTAGAGCGTGCTCTACAGTTCAGCAAAATCAACTGCGGCCAAAAAGAGGTACTGAGGCATCTAGTGGCGGAAGCTTTGTCCTCTAACCCCAAACCGAAACCTAACATTCTGATCTCAGATCAACGTGTAATCAAGGATTTGTATTCAAACGATAATTTGATTATCACTAAAGCAGACAAAGGCGGGCAGATAGTAGTTATGGACAAAGAGAAATACATTGAAGGAGTCGACAACCTCATCAGTGAAGGTCCTTATAAAGTGCTCAAGAAAAACACATCTTCCGATCAACTCTCTAATGTTAGTAAAATAGTCCGGTCATCAAACATCTTGGATCCCAAAACGAAGAAATCCGTAGTTCCTTCTATTGCTAATGTCGCAAGACTGTATTGCCTCCCGAAGGTTCATAAACCCGGCATTCCATTGCGATCTAGACGATTCTATAACGCGCAGATAATAAATTGGATCTTTACTATTTGTTCTGAACATTTAATAGAGGTATCATTGGAATGAGACCTGTGAATTTGCCGTTATGTTTACGTTCAATGTTGACTTTCTGTGAATTCACCAGTAGTACGCTATCGTTAAATATTTGCTATTGGTTTCTTAGTTTACTTATATGTATATTTTGAGTGTGCAATGAGTAATACTACTGATAAAGACAGTGAGGAAGCAGCGGGACTTCCGAACTAGTCGCATTTGGGAAATGGGCCGATTAGCCCAGATTAGGGAATTTCAATATTGTAGAAATAAAATACAGGGTACCAGGGAGGAAATTTACATACAAAAGGTTAAACACTGGTAAAATAGCAATGAAAAAGATCACTCAAGCTTTCGGACGCATCAGCAGCAGTCCTTCATCAGGAGTAATGACGATGTTATGTTTCTGTCTCTTTTTTATACTTGAAATTTCTGGAAAACCCTTCATCAGAGTAGTCCCGCAGAATGGAAAAACCCAATGAGAACCAATGGGAGGCCTCCAATAGAATCATGGAAGAACCCCAATAGGGACCAATGAGAAACCTGTACTGTGGGTACCTAATGTTGGGAAATCCCATATATTTCTGAAAGTGATTGTGATGCATTAATGGTTTTCCCATGCTCAATACTGTATGCACTATAAGCTGATTATATGTAATGATACATTTTCCATAGTGGTTAAAGTGTGTGTAACTATTTCTAGTTCTGGACCAGCCACTGATCGAGGTCGTACCCGACGGGGAGCATTTTGCAGTCATACCAGACAGTTTAGTTCAATTCTTATAGAGTGTGTCGTCAGTCATCAAACTGAACTCTAATCTTCTCTATAACTTGGGAATGAAATGAATTAATTTAATTGTACTCTTGCTTTTGTATATTACGTCATTCACTGAAGAACCCAGATATTTATTATGTTACGTGTTGGATACTAAAAATAATTGCTAGGTAATTTATCTCACTCCAATATGTACCTATAGGTGTGCATGCATAAAGACAAAATTCTATAAAGGAATTATTTTTTCCATGTTTATTAGATTAGACCATGAAAAATGCCTTTAGCACATTTATGAAAAATAATAGTAAAGTTGGTTATACGAAACGAATTCGGTTGCTTACGTTAAAGAGTGATGCAAAATTACCAACCCGATAAAAGAAACAAAATAGAAGTTAATTGAAAATAACGCAAACAAAGGCTATCTTATTACGTTTGTTTCTTTGGTTATGGAGCACCAGAACGTTTTCCAATCAATTTCTTGGGATAATATAAATTATAAAAGTAAACAAAAAAGGCTAAAGCATTTAAGCATTGCAGATTCTGGTTCTGTTTCCATTATTTATGCCAAGCAATCAATAAAGAAAGATCGGATTTCTAATGAAATGGGAGAATACTTTTTTTTAGATTAAATCTATACAGGGTTCATACGGGTACTGGAAAACCTGGAGAGTGCTGGAAATTCATTTTTCGGTATTCTAGGCCTGGAAAAGTCCTGGAAATTTGGGGGATCTGGAAAAGACACTACCGTGGGTGCTCCCCCTTTTTATGTTTTTCCCGATGCGGTTTAATTTTTGTTTTGCTGTTCCCGGAATTTTTAGCTGGAAAGATGCCAATATCTCCAGCTCCTAAAAATTGGTAGATTGAAACTCCCTCCCCCCCCCCTCTAGAAGTTCTATTTTTAGCCAGATCTAGTTTCCACTTTTGATACTTGCCTCTAGATACAGGACTAGGCTGAGCCTACTAGGCATGTGTGTGATTAAACGCAAGTGGTAGGAATTTTTCACCTTGTCCACGCACATGCGCAGAAGGCGGAGCTCGTGCTATCTCTGGACGCTATATCAGTTTGAAAATTTTCAAGGCTATATTCGTTGTTTTTGCGCACGCGCGGTGGCGGCGAGCTAGCTATTTTCCTTCCTTTAAAGCTACTTCTCAGGAAGGGTTAAAAGTTCATTTTCATAGATTAGGATTTCGTTTTACCTTTTCGTAACGAATATTCTTGCAAAATATATTTCATTTTTCTCTTTATATAGTTTAGGAAAGGATTTTTTTGAAAGAGGGAATGAGAAGGACGCCTTTTTCCAAGGTTTGGGCTGTTTGTTTATTAGAATTTAGGTTAGTTTTCAACAAGTAAGTGGCATCAGTGCTTGTGAGTTTTTTTTTTTTTCTTTTCAGTGGTATAGGGAATGTTTTTGTTTTTTCCACATTTTTATGTAAGTAATGTAATATATGCGTCCAAAATGAGGATGGGGGGGAGATAACTGTTGCATGACAGGTGGGCTAGACCGTCTTTCGGTAGTTTTGTCTGTTTTGGTAATTTTGAAGAACTACAGTGAAGTGGTAGATGAAGCCAATATAACTTAATCATGCCCGGAAATTGTATTTTTAACAAGAATTGGTTGAATAAGCCTCAGTATTCAAATTGGCTTCAACAAGACGAAAGTCATTTCAAAGCCCAATGTCATTTGTGTGTGTAAAAAATGTTGATGTCTCAAATATGGGTCAATCTGCTCTTACCAGTCACATGAAAGGGAAAAAACATTGTCTAGCAATGAAATCCAATGAAAATACTGGAACTGTAAAATAATTATTTTCCCTCATCATCTATCTCTTCCAATGGCATCTTGTGGCAAGGATATATTATCCAACTCTTCTCCCTCATAAAAGCAGTGCTCTATTCCAAATTGTGTGTCAGGAAATCAAGAACTTACATCTGAAATATCGTGGGCCCTTAAGGTCATGGGAAGCCATTACTCTTACAATTCTTGTATTGATATTAGCGTTTTGATGCAGAAAATGTTTCCGGACAGCCAAATCGCAAAAATATTTTCTCGTGGTGAATAAAAATGTGCCTATTTGTATTGTTTTGGACTACACCCTATTTCGGAGCACTTTTAAATCAAAAAATAAAAGAACAGGGTAACTTTATTTTATTGTTCGATGAAAGTTTAAACACAAAATTGCAAGAAAAACAAATGGATTTTCACGTACGAATTTGGGACAACAACAGAGTAGTTACCAAGTATTAGACTCTACCTTTTGAGCCATGCAACAGCAGATGTTACATTTAATGCGAAATAAATTAAATAAATTACGACTGGCATTTGAAACAAATACATTAGCATCTTGAGAAGCAGCCATTAAAACTACATAGAACAAGTTGAAGGCAAACGTTTCGAAGCTATCGCAGCTTCATCTTCAGTGCGAAAATTATTGAAATGTTGGAATATTGTTTGAGCGTTACATATTCTGCGGGTAGATTGTGGAATTCATTTAACGCGTTACGATGGCTATTGTTGATAGATTGCCAACTTTCAAGGAATATTCGATTATTATAGTTATGAATATTTTTGTGCAAGATTTTCGCATTATGCCAGGATAGGATATGGTTCTGTTCAGCGCAGTGTCTGACAAGAAGTGAACTAAAATCTTGAGTTCTAAATTTGTTTTATGTCCGTGGAGTTTAGTTTTGAGGGTTATTTTAGTTTTACCATAATATTTGTTGACACAGTTACTGCAAGGTATTGAATAAATAACTCCGGTGGTTTGATCTGCAGGAGTTGATGTTTTTAGATGGGGGAGGATGTTAGCGAGCTTAGTAATTGGTTTGCAGAAAACTGCAAAATTTTGGTTTCTGAGAACCTTGGCGATGTGTTCAGAAATGCCTTGGTAATAAGGAAGTGTCACAGTTTCCATTCTTTCCTATTGGTGTGAAGGGAACATAGATTGGAGGAAGGTTATAAACTGTGAATTTTTATGAATTTCGGTGGTACCCAGTTTGAAGAAGTTGGGTGCGGATATATTTGAGTTCTATATTAGGCTTGTCTTGAGTGCGGCAATATCTGCGAGCACCGTATATTAAGCTATCTATGTTAAGCTATATATCCGTACCACGGATTTTTTATGGGAGAGAGCGTGATTAGACTGGAAGTGCAATAATTGTCCAGAAGTAGTTTCTTTTCTGAAGACTGAAGTCATGAGCTGACCGTTGTGTGGTTAAGGATATCAAAGAATGGAGGAGATGAATCCCTTTCTTCTTCGTAAGTGAATTAAATGAATCTACTGATAGAATTGGCAACGTTAAGGATGTAACTTATTTTGCGTTTGTAGACAAGAATCAAAATGTCATCCACATAATGTTTCCATAGTTGATTGTAGAGTTGACAGACTTTTCAAGGATCTGGTTTTCGATATGTTGCATGAGGAGTTCAACGACAGTTGTTGATGTAGGGGAGCCCATAGCAGTTCCATGAATTTGTTGGTAACTTGTGTTATTGAATTCGAAAGAAGTAGCACTGAGACAGAACTTCATTAATTGGATAATATTATTGGTGGTTAATGTTGAATCAGTAAGAGCAGGGCTGTAATCAGCTGTTGATTGGGCGACTTCACAGGCGAGGTCAGTTGTAATTGAAGTGAAGAGAGAGGTCACATTAGGAGAGGCTAAGATGCAGTCGGATGGCACATTAGTGGATTGAAGTTCTTCAACCAGGTCGTGTGCAGATATCACGACATGAGGGTTGCATGAAGTTAATGGTGAGAGAAGGTTGGATATGAATTTGGCGAGTTTGAAAACCAGAGAACGGGTGTAATTAATAATTGGTCGAAGTGGCATGTTGATTTTATGTGTATTTGGGTGTCCAAAAAATGAAGGAAATTTTCCAGTGTAGCATTATCTCAGAATAAACAGAAAATGCAACTAAACATGGAAATTGAAGATTTGAAGAATACAAGAAAACGGCTTGAAAAATATATTGTTGAGATGGTAACAGATGCTGATGAATTTTCAGAAAAGGCAGAATGTGAAGGAAAATTAGCACACATTGTAAAATCAAACAGCCTCACAGAAGCTTCCAAAGAAAAGCAAGAAAACTTAATGAAATCCATGATCTTTTGGGCATGAAGCTTAAAGTATTAAAAGATGTATGATGCTTTTACTATGTGAAATCAGGTGGTGTAAACTGATTATATAAAAATAACAGTCACCCAGTTCAGTAACAGTCATCAGTTAGGGAAAAAATTAAGATCATTTGTTCTTATCTATTTTGTCTATTTTTTTTACTTCACAAAAATTAATTTTATCTTTTCTTTCATGTTTCTAAATGAATTTCGGAGATCACCCGTAATTATAGTTTTAAATTTCTACAAACCTGGTGATAGTGGCCAGTAAAAACTACTAGCTTAATATTGTGTTCCTGGCTGTAAGTGTGTGTGAAGACTTGCTTGTGATCCAATGCAATTTTCCATTCTGGGAGAGTGTCTCATGCGTTCAAAATCTTAATGGTTTGTACAACTTAAACATCCAATTGAAAATTACAGTTTGTACCTGGGAGCATAAATCGGCTTCTGCACGGTAACTTCCCATTAGTATCTGGGCTATTAGACCAAGAACTAAATTACTAATACAAGTGATGTGTTCCTAAAAAACAGGAAGTGTCCTGGTAGAGAGTCTTGTTTAATATATTTTCATGCATTACATGTTATATCCTGAATTTCTGGAAACATTCAGTGTATGAGTGTGCGAACTAACAAAACATTGGTTACTCTCAGTTTCGATGAAGAAACCACACCGGAACCTCTCTATTTCTATAATGTTTGCGTTTGTGGTTTATTTTCTTTAGAAGTATCAGGAGCCTTATAGATAAGGTTTTTTACATAGTTAAGCAATGTTTTTGTAAATAGGCAACTCAATAAGCAACCTGCAATGTCATGAGGGGGAAAGTTTATTTTTGTCTGTTTTGTGTGATACGTAGCTCCTCTCGTTGATGCGCTATAATGGTTTACGTTTTATACCTTACGTATGTCTACTCATAGTTTTACCACAATAAAGGTTTATAAATTAAAACGATACTTACAAAATAAATATATTATCAGAAAAATTTGAAAAACACTTTAAATAAATCTAGAATTTTTTTAAAGGAATTGTTGTTCATTATGAAAGTCGACACACACGGATGTTTCTAAAGTATTAAATTTTAATTCACTGTTTCATCATGATAGCTTAAACGTAAAAAGCTAAGTTACGTGCATTAAATCATTTAAAGGAAATTTCGAAGAAAAATCACTGAAACGTCCTCGAAAATATTTGCTTTGTTTTCACGAAGTTAAGCATCGTCTGCGTGCTTTGTTGACAATTCCGCCATGTGATAGCATACTACATTACTTGTTTTTGTCTGTTTGATAAATACAGTTTGCTTTTTCCAAAATTTGGCTCTAAATATTCATTTTCTTTGTTACTAAAAACCCCATCTCTAGTTTGGAAGACGCGAGAATACGACGAAAACAACAACTTTTTTATTATTTTTCTTTCAAAAATCGAATTTTTTACAGAATGTAGAAAACTCAGGAAATAATCTCTCAAATTAACGACATTAAAAATCTTTTTTATATGGCGGAATACCTCCAGATTTCAAATTTAAACATTTTAACACTAAAATTTAAGAAAACGAAAGCTTTTGAATAAAATGGATATTTTTTTTGAACCAATGGTAAAACTAGTTTACTGTGATTTTTTTAATGTTACATTAGACAATTTAAGGTGAGAATGGACGTTCAAATTAGCGAAAAATCACAAAAATTTAGTTTTTTTTATGTCTTGAAAAATAAAATAAAATGTTTCTTTTCTTAATCTGTTGGAATTATTCAATTTGGACAATTATTAAACTTGTGAGAGACCTCTAAAATTAGTGGGAGTGTCCATTTAAAATGAACTTTTTCTGGAATTCTCAGACTGTTAAGGAAATCTACCTGTGTTTTCGGACTGCTTCCGATGGTATCAGAACGCATTTCCGACTTCAGTGTGGAATTATTATTTTATTATTATTAGGGTTTCCGTTGAATGGCAACAGATATTATAGATCCGAGAAGAAAAAGCGGTAAGGAGTTTGTTCATGTTTTTCGCTTGTATGTGAGTTTCATATTTGCGCTGTGTTTATCAAGTACGTTTAGTTGAAATTAGTTACGAAATTTTTAAAAGTTCTGTGCTTTTTTTCTGAGAATGGATGTGATAAGCTCACTTTGGCATAAACCTAAAAGCAGGTCATCGAAACGAAAAAGAATTGCCACTGAAAATGCCAAAAAACGATGGTGCAAAACATCAGAAACTATAGATGGTAAGGATCACTCTGCAGTGTTGGAAACGGATATACTAAAAGATGTGGATTCTAAAGATCGATCTTCAGTATTAGCAACGAACATAGATGCTAATATACCTTTCACTAGTGACATAAAAATATTATTTTCCTGTAGAAAGCAGTCCTGTGACAGGATCTGGATATACTTTGGTAAGCAGATTCGTGTGGTCGAATTTGCTAAAAGATTTACTGTGCACTGAATGTGAAGCCAAAAGGTTTGGATGTGCAAGTTTCAAGGCAATTTGGATATTCATCAAAGCTTGAAGTCATTTGCACATCATGCGGAAAAGCATACAATGGAACTTTTTCAAGCCAATGAATAGACCAACAGAGGTGCTTCGAAATAAACAAACAGATGGTGGAGGCATTTTTGAGTCTTGAAGAAGGTCAGAGCATGGAGAATTTTTCAGTGATTTTAGGGATCCACACAATGGGTAAAAAAACCATTTCCAAATATCATTTATCTAGCGAAGGAAGGTAGAGATGTGATGAAAAATATTCTTGCTGTGGCACATAAAATAGTGCACTAGGAGCATGGGTCGTCAAATGAAGAATATTGGCGTTTCATTTGATGCGATATGGCAGAAACGTGGCTACAGCTCACAGTGATTGATATGTTGATTGGATTGGTCGTAGACTTTGAGGTAATTTCGAAATATTGTCGGGAGTGTGATATGGTAGAAAACTATTTCCGTAATAATACACCTGAGTTTTTCTTTTGGTTGGAAGAACATAAGTCTTCTAACGAGTGTGAAAAAAATTATGAGGGTTCGCATAGTGGCATAGAAATGCATGCTGTAAAACTTTTATGGGAACGTTCTATCGAGAAATGCAATATGCGTTTCACGACTGTTTTGTCTGATGGTCACTCCAAGACATAGAGCCATCTATGCAAAGCAAAAGTGTATGGAGATACACAAATCACCAAAGAAGAAGAACGCGTGAACCATTTCACAAAACGTCTTGGTTCAGGATTTCGGAACAAAGTAACAGAATGGCGAACAAAGGGCCTTTGCCTTGGAGGACGTAAGAAAGGAAGCTTGAACGAGACCATTATTGTCAAATTAACCAACTTTTACCGTAAAGCTATTCAAGATAATATTCCAGATATTCTTAAGATGAAAGAGGCTATATTAGCCTCACTGTATTATGCTTCCTCAACTGACGAAAAATCACAACATAGTAGATGTCCA
>QLNU02015270.1:18454320-18477577 GCA_006491805.2 Dysdera silvatica
TATTATCCCCGAAACATTGTTCAAATGAAATAATTTGGCACTTATATTATCGATCATCTGATTAATTTTATTTCTCTCTGTCAACCAAACTATGTCGTCTGCAAATAATAATATTCCTTCATCAAAATTTATTATGCCATTTATTGCTATTAAAAAGAATAACAGTCCGATGATTGTTCCTTGAGGAACACCTGGCTTATTTATTAGTGATTTTGACTGAGAGTTATCTATTTTAATCTATTCGATAAGTAGCTATCAATTAATTTGAACATCGATCCTCTTATGCCGTAATATAGTAATTTTGCTTTTAACATGTTTCTATATATTGAATCGAACGCTTTACTCATATCGAAAAAAAATCCATAAACTATTTTCTTATCTTTGAGACCGTTTTGAATATTGTTAACGGCTCTCAGTAAAATATCTTCCTTTGATTCCTTTTTTCGGAAACCATATTATTATAATATGTTTATTGAAAAGTCTATCAGTCTGCTATACATTAATTTTTCAATTACTTTTGAAAAATCTGACTTAATAGCAATTGGTCTACAGTTTTCTTTGTTATATCTATTACTATTTTTAATTCATTTAGAAAAATTCCTGTTAGAAATAGATCGTTTATTATGATTGATAAAGGTTCTGTTAATTTATTTTTACTTAATTTAATTATTTTAGGAGATATAGCATCAATACCTCCACCTTTTTTTGTGTTTATTTTGTTTAGTTCGCTTTCAATTTCAATAGTTTCATTCAAATGGAAGGTTTCTGTTATGGTATTATTTAAGTATATTTTATAATTGTCGTTAATTGATTGACTTATATTTAATTCTTTGTCAATACTTGTGTAATAAGTATTAAATCCATTTGTGATTGTGTTTAAGTTGTCTGTTTTGATAATATTTATTGACAGTTTTATTTTATCATTGCTGTATTTTGATTTGCCTAATAATTTGTTTATTAAATTCCATTTATATGAAGAATTTTTAGTCGATAATTGATAAAAGTAATAGCTATTTTTTTTCCTTTTATTTCTCTATTTAATTAATTTCTATATTTAGTGAACTATTTCCATCGCTTATTTGTTCTTTCGTTTACAAATTTTTTTGTATAGGTTATTTTCTTCTTTATCTTTTTTAGATTATCATTAAACCATTCAGAGTTATTTTTCTATTTAGTAATTTAGTTTTATCAGGAAAACAATCATTTTAAAGTTCTTTTAATTTCATTGCAAAGTTTTCGTATTTGGATACATGGAAAATATTAGTGGTTTCAAGAAAATTTTGACAATCTATATCTTGTAGAACCTCTCGAAATTTATCTATTTTTTTTCATTGAAATTTCTAATCTTTATTATCTTTTTTGTACATTGAGCTATAGACTTCAAATTTTATCAGTAATATTCGATGGTTATTCACTATGTCTTCCAATATTGAAGGGTAACTATTTTTCACATTTGTAAAGACCAGGTCTATTGTACTAATACTTACCAGCGTTATTCTAGTAGGTTCGTTAATTTTGTTTATTAATCCATTTCATTTCATTATGTTTAATAATTTGGATGAATCATTACTATTATTTTTAATATCTATGTTAAAGTTGCCAATTATGAAAATTTGTTTTTCACGGTTATTTTTTTTTTCAATTAGTTTTTCTATTTTATCAAAGCATTTTTTTTATATTGGTGTTCGGTGGTCTATGTAATATAAATAATTTTATTTCGCATATTAATTATTAATAATGTTAATTATTAATTTTCCAGTGTCTTCAGTTATTTCAGTTTCTTCTTTTATTAAATCCACGTATAATCCCTGTTTTATGTTTACTGAAATTCCGCCTCATTTTTTGTTATCTTCATAAATAGAAAATTCATTATAGTGGATGAAGTTTACCGATGTTTCATTTGATTTCCATGTTTCAAAAATTGTGATTAGTTCAGGACCATTGTCGCTTTGAATTATTTATTCTATTTCGTCAATTTTAATATTCATACTGTTAGCGTTCATGTATGATATAGATATAGGATTAGTTTTATTATGGTTTAATAATGTTCTGTATTTTCTGTGACCTAATCTATTTCTTATTTTAATTCTTTTCACTGTTTCTCTTTTTTGAAGTTAAATAACTTATTTAATTTCTATTCTTTAGTATTTTTCCCGCTTTCCTTATTAATAATATTTAAGTCAGATCATAGGTCATTTAATTTATTGATATTTATTTCAGAATATATTTCAGTTTTTAACTATTAGTTTATCCATAGTTTATGATTTTGTCTTTTTAGAGAAGTTTCACAAAAAGGAAGAGTTGCTGTTGGGGCTGAAGTGAGTTGCTACAATAACATTTAGCAGTGTCGGGAGAGGACACAGGGAAGAACTGAATTTGCAACCTAGGAAGCAATCGCTGTACAAAAAGAAACCAAAGTCGATTGTTCCAGCAGGGCCTCCAAGCATTTCCCCGGATCTTCCTACGGACACTTTCTGCGAATACATCTCATTACAAAGATAAACTGATTATATAACATTTTGTTTTTCTTTAAACCTTGTAACTCCTGCTAACACTGAACATTTTTTCCCTCTATCAAGTAATTATCACTCCAATATATAAAAGGAATGGTCTTCAATATCTGCGCGGATACAAAAGCAGAGACAGAACTTTGAAACAGTCAACTTTGAAATTAGTTACGAAATTTTTAAAAGTTCTGTGCTTTTTTTTCTGAGAATCGATGTGATAAGCTCACTTTGGCATGAACCTAAAAGCAGGTGATCGAAACGAAAAAGAATTGCCACTGAAAATGCCAAAAAACGATGGTGCAAAACATCAGAAACTATAGATGGTAAGGATCACTCTGCAGTATTGGAAACGGATATACTAAAAGATGTGGATTCTAGAGATCGATCTTCAATATTAGCAACGAACATTGATGCTAATATACCTTTCACTAGTGACATAAAAATATTATTTTCCTGTAGAAAGCAGTCCTGTGACAGGATCTGGATATACTTTGGTAAGCAGATTCGTGTGGTCGAATTTGCTAAAAGATTTACTGTGCACTGAATGCGAAGTCAAAAGGTTTGGATGTGCAAGTTTCAAGGCAATTTGGATATTCATCAAAGCTTGAAGTTATTTGCACATCATGCGGAAAAGCATACAATGGAACTTTTTCAAGCCAATGAATAGACCAACAGAGGTGCTTCGAAATAAACAAACAGATGGTGGAGGCATTTTTGAGTCTTGAAGAAGGTCAGAGCATGGAGAACTTTTCAGTGATTTTAGGGATCCACACAATGGGTAAAAAAAACCATTTCCAAATGTCATTTATCTAACGAAGGAAGGTAGAGATGTGATGAAAAATATTCTTGCTGTGGCACATAAAATAGTGCACTAGGAGCATGGGTCGTCAAATGAAGAATATTGGCGTTTCATTTGATGCGATATGGCAGAAACGTGGCTACAGCTCACTCTACAGTGATTGATATGTTGATTGGATTGGTCGTAGACTTTGAGGTAATTTCGAAATATTGTCGGGAGTGTGATATGGTAGAAAACTATTTCCGTAATAATACACCTGAGTTTTTCTTTTGGTTGGAAGAACATAAGTCTTCAAACGAGTGTGAAAAAAATTATGAGGGTTCGCATAGTGGCATAGAAATGCATGCTGTGAAACTTTTATGGGAACGTTCTATCGAGAAATGCAATATGCGTTTCACGATTGTTTTGTCTGATGGTCAAGACATAGAGCCATTTATGCAAAGCAAAAGTGTATGGAGATACACAAATCACCAAAGAAGAAGAACGCGTGAACCATGTCGCAAAACGTCTTGGTTCAGGATTTCGGAATAAAGTAACAGAATGGCGAACAAAGGGCGTTTGCCTTGGAGGGCGTAAGAAAGGAAGCTTGAACGAGACCATTATTGTCAAATTAACCAACTTTTATCGTAAAGCTATTCAAGATAATATTCCAGATATTCTTAAGATGGAAGAGGCTATATTAGCCTCACTGTATTATGCTTCCTCAACTGACGAAAAATCACAATATAGTAGATGTCCAAAAGGCGAGTTTCCTTAGTGCTTCTATAATCGAGCAGTAGTGAAAAATGAAATTCCCCACAGCCACAAGCAAATGAAAACTAAACTTTCAGAATACGTATTAGCAAAAATAATACTTGTGCATCCAAGGTTGGCATCTGATGAGTTATTTCTGCGCTGTATGCGAAGAAAGACTCAAAACGCCAACTAAAGTGTTCACCAATCTATTTGGTGCCCTTGTACAAAATAAGTTTTTATCTATCTCTATAAGGAGGATCGAATTAGCAGCTGTGCCAGGTATTAGCCAGTTCAACATGGAGTGCCTGGCAGGCATGGATGGATGCAAGATCGTCTTCTGGTGTAAATGAAGTTTCAACTAAAATTGTCATTAGCAGGGATCAACGCAGAAAAATGAAGAGTAATCATCATCATTCGACACAATATAAATCTGCGCGAAACACAAAAAATTTTAGAAAAATTAAAATTGCTAAACAGCAAAAGGAAAAGGAAGTGCCGCATATGGGGCTGGGAAATTTTGAAGTTGTAAATAAATACAGAAAAGAAAATGTTCATCAATAAAGTAAGTTATTTTTGTCATTAAATTGCTTTGCCATAAATATTTTGAAAGGTCGAAGACTAGTTTGCTCTTGGCGTCAACAACCCTTGAGCCTACACTGGTTGTTCATTGTATTATAAAAATACTGCAATACAAAAGCAGAATAGTTAAAAATTCTAAATAAATAATTAGGCTAAGATTGAATCTGTAAATTGAGGAAGTTGTAAACATTAATTCATTCTAATTATACATAAATAATTATACATAATTAATTCATAAAAATATCTTTTATATTCATTTTTTGCGAAACATTTTTCGTTCTTTTTGAACATTCAAAATGTTTTTCGCGTATTATTTTTTTGTTTGATCTTTCTAAAACTTCATAAAAATGTTCAGCATACTATTATAAATAAAATTTTGCATGCATTTATAAATTGAATAAGAAATGAACGTGTAAGAGTCATGTACACATATTCGTAGATAGAAATATTGAAGAAATTTGCATAAATTTCAGTTAATATTTTATTTGTTCCAAATATGTATGTAATTTTTTGAAGTCAATGCACAGTTTGTTAATGACCCAAGGATTTTTCATAATTAAAATGATGATTTTAAGATCAAAATTGATACGCCGATTGCAATTTTTATACTTTAATATTATCGTACAATTAAAAATGAAATATATTTAATACTTGCTCAAATAATTTTCCCTTTGATCTTAAATTTAAGAAATAACTTAATACTGCGGAAATGAATGTATGTGCAAAATTTGAGATAAATTGGTTAAAAAGTTAAAATTTTGATTTTGATCGTCCACTGTCCCCTTAAGCAATGAAGTATTAATTCTGAACTCTGAGTGTGAAATGGTTAAATAGAGATCAAGCAAAGGCATTCAATTTGCATCATATCATAAACACTTACACAAAGTGTCCATCTATAGTAAGAATTTAATTCATTCCATATTATGTTAATCTCTTTTCTGCCACTAGTTTATTAGTGGTTAATATTGTTTAAATTATAATAATAATAATAATATATTAACGTTATTTAAAAATGTTCATAGTAAAAAAAGTAAATTTCTTTCAACCAAGATTGGGCAAAGAAATAGTTAATTTCATCAAAAACGTCGAATTACGCTGGAAGACTTGCCATAGAAATGAGGACAGTTTTAAATCCAAGAACATGCATTAGTTGCTGTGTACAATTATTATTTACATGCGTATCCTAACAACTACGAGATCAACTCAGCGTTGTTGCATATGTGGAGCTAAATCTAATGATATGAACCAGTTAGACAATGTCAAAAAAATTTCTCCAACAACACTGTAAACTTCAGTTTCGGATTACCAGCTTTACATGTATGGATCAGGTTCTTCGAATGTTGTCTTCACATCGTATAGAGACTAGAAATTAAGTGCTGGAAAGTAAGAGGAGAAAACAAGAACAAAACTAAAGCTAGAAAGAATAGAATCATCGATGACCTAAAGAACTTCACATATTGGTCGATCAACTAAAGCCTAGTTAAGGATTTACTAACACAGGCAATACAGCCAGAATTTTTCTTTAGAAATATGAAGAAATCGGCAGAGATCACAGGAGTTGATGAATGAATTCTTACGAGATTTCATGTGATATTACAAACAATTTCTTGTGGCTCTGAGGCAGACACCTAAAAATTTAGGAATTATACTTTAGATACAACGAAAATGTTCATTGAAAAATACTCATGGTTTCACATGCCTACAGCTTTCCACAAAATCTTGGTTCATGGATCTAAAATCATAAAAAAGCTCAATTTTTTCAATAGGATAACTTGGCGAGGAAGCGCAAGAAAAAAAAAGTAAAGACTTCAAGTTTATTAGAGAGCAAAGGACAAGAAAAGACGCAGCGCAATACACCGCTGAAGATCTGTTCAACTACTTCATGCTCTCTTCAGATCCATATATACCGTCATTGTCTTTAAGATGTAGGTATCACAATCATAAGTTCAAACTCTCCTCAGAAGTTGTAAATACGTTAATGAATCCTGAAGTATTTGTACATATTGAATCCGATGACAAATAAATGACGTCACTTCATGCATTTCGCTTTCCTTGCAAAAATTTAAAAAACTCATATGTTACGTCAGCAACACGTAATGACAATTAATTTGTCGTAACATCATTTTAAGCTACATGCTATTTCCCCTGCGTACAGTTATGCATACAGGAAAAGTAGTTTGCAGATGACTGTAAGTATCAATAATCACTAAAAATGGGATTTTTTGACCCTAAACGATACTTCTTTCAATTACACAGTTGTACCAAGGGAAGTCACACGTAGGGGCTATACAAAATGACCGTCTTCAAGATGTCGCAACAACTGTGTCTTACAAATTATATGTAGTACATTGAAAAATTTGTGTTTTAATGTTATACTTCTTAAGTTTGAAAATAATTCATATTCAAAAGCTCAATATTTATTAATTAATTTTGTTACTCTAAATTATCTACCTGGCCCACAGTGTGGCGGTGGGATCGCATATTCAGGCAGGTTTTATAAATTTGCATGTTGGGCAAGTACCCAGAATACAAAATTTTAAAAAACGGCGAGTTTTTTTAAAACAATATAGTCTATAATATAAATTTCATCAAACCATCCTCCCTGAGAAAACGCCCTTCCCCTCTGTCTTAATTTGAGACATTTCATAATACAACCCCTCCTGGAATATCGGAATGTTTTTTGTCATCAAATAAAATAAACATATTCAGAAAATAATCACTGTTTTATGTGATAATAATGTGCATAAGACAATTATAACTTTCTCCCTTTACATACTGACCGATTTTCCGTTGTACTTAAATTGACAGGTAGATGGAATTCTGGTTCTTGGAAACGCCAATCAATCCTTGTGCTCAGGGCGCCTCACCCACTGAATTGTAAGTTCGATATCAGCCTTGCAAAAGTCTGGTCTTTTTTTTTTAGTTCTTTAAAAATACTAGTTTTTAACATCACATGAGACCGTTTTCCATAAGAAGAACTGGGAAAACTTATTAAATAAGGAGCACTAAAATAAGGAAACGAGGTGCTTGCAACTTGAGGGTAATTAAGGAGGACTTCAGACACTACATAAGCTCTTACGTTCGATCATGGAATTGCGAAGACTGTCCTTTTTGTCTCCTTGAAAACAATTTTGGTAGTAGCCAATGAAACCGTTTGCATGAAAAGCAAACAGAATACATTTTAGATGAACACCTGAAGAGCATGGAACTAGGCGTTTAATAGCTGACAATTTAATGGTCCCTAACGATAAAAATGATCTTTTAACGTTACAAAGGATCCTGAGCAGGTACAGATTTATGAATGTGAACGTTGGGTTCGCAAAATCTTGAAAAGTGGCGAGCTTTTTTTAATGCAATCTATCGTAAAATTCTATTAGGGAGCCTTCCGTAGGACAGGGTCACTTTTCTTATCTTGATTCGAAACTCAAAGAAGCAGCCTCCCAAAACATCGGAAAAAATAAAATATTTCGCAGCCAAATATAATATAATACCCATACATTTATCAATACATTTATGCTATAATAATGCGCATAATGTAATTCTCCTCCACATACTGCCCGATCTCCCGTTTTATTTGAAGAAGCAAATCGACAGAATTCGGATGTGAGGTTACAAAAAAAAAACTCTGTACCTAAGGAACATGGCATGCTAAATCCGTGCATTGAAAAACAAAATCAGCATCAAAAAACAGGAAAGGAGATGGCTAAAAGAGTAAGAAAAACATAGGATAAACAAAGGAAATGATTAGAAGGAGGTCTCCAAGGAGATGAAGAGTTACGACCTGACACAGAAGGACTATCGAAATTAAGAGCAATGGAAATGTTAATTTTATATCGCTGTTTTTTTTATGTTGGTAAAAGCAGAAAGGAAAAAAAATATAATGAAAAGGAAATGGAAAGGAAATCTTATGTGCAATCATATGTGTACTATGGTTTAAATTCATTTTCAAATTAAAAATTTAAACAAATCAAGATATATATGTGCCAGGGCAATAATGCTGGGGACGCTCGCCCACCAAGATTAACAAGTTTACATTTATTTGAGGTTTCAAAGAAGAGTTTTCAAGCTTTGCGCATAATCCCAAGGTATTTATTGGATACATTCTTGTACAACAAGAATCTAAGGCAATGACGTCTTGAAGCTCAAGTTTCAAGACTGCTTTCGCTCAGAATAGAGCGGCTAGAGTTGTAGGTCGACGCGTAAGACACCATTTTATTGTAAAATTCCGGTTTCATTTACCTTGGCGATAAAGGTTTTCAGTTTTGGAGCAATGATCGCTATTTTGGCATAGAAATAATCAACACTCCGCCATTATCCGACTATTGTAAACATTGGCGCAACTTTTAAAATGTCGCCAATAAATACAATTTGCAACCACCATCACGTGATACAATGGCAATTAAATGACGAATATGTATGTATATTGCTCCAGCTCCCTCTTTTAAGAACCTTAAAGCTTTGAGAAATGAAAAACTGGAAGTAAATAAAGAAGTCATTTTTGTGTTTTTACAAATATTTATTACGTTTCATTCTTCTCTGTCCTCTAAATGTAGATTTTCCGGTGTTGTTTAATAATATCTATTTAAATCAGAAATAACTAATCACGAATGCATGTCAAAGAATTTAAATAATTCTTTTTTTTTTCAAATTCGCAAATAATAAAATATTTAAGGTCTTCTACTTACTAGTTTGGATTTTAAAATGCTGATGCTGTAATTTTATTTTATGTTCCGATGGGAAAACTGTGATATTATGTGCACAAAAATAAGCAAAATAAAATAAGCCAATCATGAAATCGGAGCAAACCATCAGGTTCGAACACGGAGAAATATTTTCTAAATCCAATCAAGTTTGTTTCGTTCTAAGCAGTTTCCCTCTTTTCTTTATGACTACGTGTAAATGCATTTCAGCTCAAAGAAATTGCTGAGAAGAAAGGAATTCTAATGGGATATCTTAGGAAGAATAAAAAATTCCATTTGAAGAAAAAGAATTATGAAATTGTTCTTTGAAGTTTGGAGCATAATGAAAAACAAAGTGTTCACCGTGCATAAGGAAGAATTCTTCTTCGCAAATTTTAAAAACAGTTTTTCTACAAAACTCTTCCATTAAACATTTAAAGTCATATTTTTCATGCATGATCCAAGTTTTCAGAGAATTTTTATGTGTATTCTTATTCAAAATGGCAAATTAAGATGCAGAAACACGCTATTTCAAAAGGTTATGAATATAATTATTAAAACCTCTCTCTGTATTTGCAGTGTAAAAGTAAATACATACTGATGGAATCTTGAAAACAACTCAAAAACACTTCGAGAGATCTGATTCCTTAAAGTTGCGTTCCATGTTTTTGCTTATCACCGTTTACAAGTGACGGTATAATTTGGTCATTTGCATCAATTTAAAAAAATGACGGTTCATCTGAGAAGACTAAATTACAGTCAGTACAAAAGACGTCGAATCCATGGTTTCTCATAGAACTATTTATTCGAACAACAAAAATCTGTAAAATCGAAAAGAAAATGGAAAGAAGCCAAAAAAAATAATAAAATAAAAAACCCGAAACCGAATTGATAAAAACTAATATCTAGCGCATTTACATATTTTTTTCGCTCTCTCATGATACAATTACCGATTGTGTATGGAAAAATGACATCAATATTTGAAGAACATTCGACATTCTCCCACCTTTCAATATCAAATGAAATTCGATATTCTAACAATAATTAAACGAAAGTCAACATAGTTTTTTTACAAGTCCAAATGATGGATAATTTCCATTGTCCGCTCCTTGTTTATTTTAGAATATTTGTCGCTTTTTTAAATCATTGTATTGGACATTAGAGGAGACTTCCTTATGTTCGAAGACTGCTTAAAATTATCTTCTTCGATTTCGGAAGACATTTCTAACGAAAAACTCCCCTGGAAAGGCCGTATCCTTTCCTCTAGGGATGCTCTTGGAATACCATATCTTCCTGGGTAAATTTAGAGTACAATACCAAGAGTCAAATCAATTCATTTAGTTTTTCATTACTTATTAATACAATATCTCCAATTCGTAATTTTTTATTTTTCCTCCTCGGTGGACCAGGAGTAATAATACTTATTTCTGAATCTGTCTTAAGGGGGTCCGGGTCAAAAAAAGTCAACTTTTTTATTTGTGAACCTCTTTTAATAATTTTTTCACAGTAACATAGTATATGTGTGACTATTATTTTGCAATTAAAATTGTCTTATCTCTTTAATTTTTTTTATAAAATATCCAAACTTGAAAAGATTTGCGCTAAAACGACGTTTATTTTTTTATATAACTAAAAAAATTGTCATATTAGATGCTATTACTTTACATTTTTATACATAAAAACATATAACAAAAATTCTATCTTCAGCATTTTAAAGTAAAGCTATAAAAAAATAAAAAATATTTTTCCTAAAAAATCAATTTTTTAATATTTCGTACAATGAATATAAATATATAAAATTTTCTAATGTATATATGTAACAATTTTTCCTGAAGATAAAATAAAGATATGTGTATAACAAAGCAGCATGCACAATTTTGTGTAGATATGTTGCTTCTTTTTTTTAGATATATCGTTTCAAAAATGATGTATCGTTGCAATTTTCAACCATGAGAAAAATTTTTGCTTTATATTATTAATATTGTTAATTGTTAAAACTACCTTTAGTACACTTTACCTATTTACTGTATTTTTTTAATTTGAAGTAACTTTTCATGATGTTATTGACATATTTATACATATAGAGTAGAACCTAGTTAACGAGAACACGCTTAACGCGAATTACTTTTAACACGAACAGCTCCTTGAACAGTCAAAATGAAATTATAAAACAGACTACTTTTAACACAAACACATTTTTGGTCACTATGATTGGTCGTATTAACGAGATTTGGCTGTAATACAATTATATACATATCGGGAAATATAATAACGGTTGCAGTTAATGTTTTTGGTTGATAAAACAGATATGAATTTTTTATGCTTGCAAATATATTTATAACCAAAACACCCAACTTTAACATATTAAAAATATTTTGTATTAAGGTTTAATGTCATTTTATTCATTATTTGAAAAAAAAGCGCGAAAAAATGTATTTTTGAGTAGTTACCTTTATAAGCCTATACATCAAGTCTCGGGTGCTAAACTCTTCTGGTTTTACATTTTATGCCACCAGATTGGGCATGCTTAGCAATTAATTTTAATTTTGCTAAGTGCACTTTCTTCCTGCATGCTTTAAAAGCTTCTCGTGATTTTACTTAAGATTTTCTCGGTGGCCGTAATATTTGCTAAAATTAATAGTCAAATGACCTGCTTGCAGTTTCAGCAAACTGTTTTGCTGAATAAGTTCGAAAATTGTTTCACTTGAATAATGATATAATCATTGTTTACATCTTTTACTGATTCCTTAGCAGGCGAAAAATCATCTTGGAAACATTCGATCCGTTTTGGGGTATTTTTTGGAAATAGTTTTGTCTTTTGGATTTCATTTGCATTGATTTATTTGCAACTGATTTTCTGTTTCTACCCATTATGAAATTATTTATTTACAAAGGCTGCTAAGTTAACATTTATATAAAAATAATATATGCGACAATAAAATAATATATTACACAACTAAAAAGAATATTTTCGAACGTTTTCAAAAAGAAAGAAATAGTTCAGAGTGACGCTTAAAAAAACAAAAGAGGTGATTACATTGTAAACAAAAATAATAGTTGAGTAAAGTTATTTACTTCCATTTGATGTCGCGTTACTTCTCTTCGCTTCACTGCATTGACACAAATTATAAAAAAACGCAACCGAAACAGTAAAAAAGTTGCAGAAATTAACGTTATCATATATTTATTAAATTATTTTTTTCATGAAGCCCTTTAAACGGCCACGCCCCCCTCCCTTTTTTGATGTTTTCTTGTGACATCATTTTTAAAGTTCGAATTGAGATAGAATGAAACTGTTTTCACTAAAACGTTTCTAAAGATTTGAATTTTTTCAAGATAAAAATATGCAATTTTTGAAAATTATTCTGCCCTAGACACCCTTAAATCATCTCGCAGTGTTTGGAGGTATTTAGACCTTTTCCCTAATAAAGTCCTGTCTATTGTATCTAAATCTGGAGTTTCACAGTTGACATTTCTGTGAATGAATGTCGCTGATGTTAATGGTACTAAATTGCTCGGTTCATTAGTTGCATATGTCAATGATCTTGAGTTGATGATGGCTTCGCAATCACATAGAATGATGTAGAGTTCATAATAATTGATTTGATAGTAGATCTTCGTAGAACTCGTCGTAAAAGTTCTTTGAGCGTTCTCACTATGCGATCCCACCAACCTTCCCACCATGCTGAGTTTTGTGGTATGTACTTCAACGAAATTCGTTGCGGGGTGGAGAAAACGGTGATTTTATTCCAATCTGTTCCTTTCAAAGCATTATTAGTGCTTGCGAATTTGGTGCCATTGTCAGAATAGAGAACAGAAATTCTCCCTCTTCGGGCTATGAAACGTCTTGAAGCTTGAAGAAATGCATCAGTTGTGAGTGATTTAACGAGTTCTAAATGTACCGCACTAGTGATGACTGCACAAGTAAATAAAATCACTCATGCCTTTTTTTTTTTTGATCGTAAATAGAGTGGACCGGCATAGTCTACTCCTGAAACTTTAAATACACGTGCCGGATTAATTCTACCTTTCAGTAATGGTGCGAAAGTTACTTCGGAAGACTAGGCCGTGTATCGTTTACAAATTACGCACTTAGCGATTATCTCCTTCGCTAACTTCCTGATTCCAAATATCCAATATTTCTCTCTCAAACTCGCAAGGATGTAGACAATCCTGCATGCAACGCATGCCCATGCTCTTTGGCAACTAATTTTGAAATAATAATGTGGTTCGATGGCAACAAAATAGGATTACAAAATTCTTTAATTTGCTCACTCTAAAGAAGTTTTGTCTGCACGTGAAAACTGCCGTCTAGATCTTTATAGATCTGCATTTTTCTCAAAGGTTTATTTTCATGGAAAGTTTTCGAATGTTTTAATTTGATAACCGTGATTTCCGCTCGTTTAAATTTCTCACAAGTTAATTCGCTCTTTGTTCTACTTAACTCCACGATAAACATTATTAAAAATCTCAGCATCCAGCCGACCATTCTAATTTTTCTTCTATATTATTTGAAAATTGCTACTAACAAAATAACTCACATTCTGAACATTTATCACTGATGACACGATTTCTTTTTTCCTTTCACTTCGCACTTCCTCTTCATTCACACTAATTTCAAATTTTGGCCATTCTCGAGCTGGGAGATATAACCAGCTCGATCCTTTTCACCATTTTGAATTGACCAAATGATAAGCGGAACAATCCCTATTTGAAAGATCTGCTGGGTTAGAAGATCCTAGTATATGACTCCAGGCTTGTGTTGGTGTCCGCTTTCTTATCTTTTCAACACCATTATAAACAAATACCGCCCAAGGTTTCTCCTTAATTATCCATGTTAGCACTATGATAGAATCTGTCCAAAAGTAAATGCTTCGAGTTTCAAATTCTTTCATTATATTTGAAGCAAGATGTGTAGCAATTGTAGCTCCGAGAAACACCAACCTTGCAATAGCAGTTCCCTTTTTTTTCCATAAGGAGCAATTCTGGCTCTAGCCTGTAATAACTGAATATACACAGAGTTTGTTGTTTCCACTCTAAGAAATGCGGCAGCTGAATATGCAAATTTAAATCATCATCACAGGCATCACAAAAGAAATGCAACGATATACTTTCCGGTTCGTGGTCGCAATGCAACCATCTCGATATTCTCAAATTTTGCAAATAATGTAAGTTGTTTTTCCACTTCCCAAATTCTGACTTAGTTTCAGTGTCTACCTCTTGATCCCAAATAAACTTTTACTTCCAAAATCTTTGTAGTATCAGTTTAGAGAATAAGGTTACAGAGTAAAGCTATTCCTAAAGGATTAAAAAATTTATGAGCAGCAGCTAATATTGTCCTCTTAGAAACTGTCCTAGATACGTTATCTTCTATCTTTAGCACGTTTAGGCTAAGGGTGTTGCTACTACGTTCCTAGCATATTCTTAAAATACTCGTTGGGTTTAAGGATTTGTACATCCTATCAGTATACTCTCACCCTCGTAAGTCAAATTTTCGTTCAGTCATAATTTATGTAGCCACTTGTATGAACTTCTGCAATTCCGACTCTATACTAACACTAGTCAAACAATTATCCACATAAAAACTATTTACAAATTGCTGAGTTACATCAACTGGATATTTTGCATTCTCATCTCGTGCCTTACTCAAAGTTGATTGTAAATGATATTAAATTGCAGAACTAAGTAAAAAAGGATTACACGAAACGCCAAACACAACACGGCGATGTCTATAATAATTCAGTAGATTATTTTCCTAGTATCACAAGAATCTCAAATAATTCTTGTCTTTATGGTAAAGATTTATTTGCAAAAATGCCTTGCGTATGTCAGCTGAAATTCCAAATTCCACCATGAAGTGGCCCTGACTACAATTTTACCAACCCGCGAGCGATTCTCCGGGAATTTTTATTTTAGTTTGCTAAGCAATATTTGTGAATAAACATTTTATGGAGGAAATATTCTGAGGGGGAACAATAGTTGCGAAATCATCGGAAAGCTCAGAGCTGGAACGATTAAATAACATCCCTGCAGAAACTACCAATGACTACCGTGTTTTTCAAAAACATGAGTATTCGCGAATGAGTTTAAGACATCAAAATCTTTTAGAATTCAGGGAAGGGCGCACCACTTATAATAACCTGCCATAGAAAGTGCTTGTAACCCGTTTACAATAATGTGGGGTGCACCCTGTGTTCTTAAAACTGAACGAAATAGCATTTATTTTGCAAATACCAATGACCACTAATTTGTTAGCAAAGAAGCGTAACAAAGAAGTGTGTATTAGTAAAAGTAGTGTACTGATGATAATCTTTATGACTATGCCATAATTAATTATTAAAATTTATATTTTAATGTATTAACTTTAAAGAAAATGGAAGGAGTGCACGAATAAATATGTCTGGACCGGGCCCTCTTCTTATAAGAATAAAAATTTACCGGTCTGTGGCTTCATAAAAGTTTGAGAAACACTATTTTGGAGTAGGTATGACGCTCGGGAATAACACTCGGTTCATCCCCTTTGGAACCGGCCCTGCTCTAAGGCTAAAACTATGAGAAGTATAAGTAAAAAAGAACTTCCCGAAGAAAACATTTCTATTTAATTTTTATAATTTTTTGTACTATATTAATCACCGCTATACGCAGGGTGGGTTGGTGGGGTTGTAACCCCCCATTGTGATGATTTTTTTTATAATTACATATGAATATGTGGAGTTTTAACTATGTGGCCTCCTATTGGGCTTAAATTCCCCCTATGAACTTTCTGCGTACGCCTGTGATATTAATAAAATTTTCTATATGTTTATGCTTTTATAAATTGAAGAAATCTTAGTTGGAGATTAGTTTCAAACTAAAATCTAATTGTAAGATCACTTTACAATTTAAAAGTATTTTCATTAGATAGTTTTCACAGCGTGTAATTTAAAAAAAGAAGTGAAGATGCTATAAATGTTTTTATAAATTTCCAGTTAGTGATGTTAAAAAGCTTCCAATATTGTTGCATTTTTAAAATTAGTATTAAATAAATCTAAGCGTCTTACATTTAGGATTCAATATTAATTTAAAATCTTTATTAATCAACGTCTAAATGCATGCGTAGTGCTTGTTAAATTTCCTTACACTTTAGAAAGATAACATGGCAACGAATTGAGAAAATAAAATAACTAAAATGCTTCTAAGGCAAAAAACTCTTATGGTATTGAAATTAAACTTCTATGCCACCGAAACTCCACGTTCATGATAAACATTTTTAAATTTAAGATTAATTCATTAATATGAGAAACGTCGACGAAAATTTAGTCCTACGCTGTCAGACTCCGAATTTCTACATTCTCTCAAAACAAAACTGCTTCCACGGGATTCCATTTCGAAGGAAAATTCAACCCAAAATTTAAAGGCAGTTTAGCCTGGGAAGCGCTACTGTCAGCAACAAATGCTATGCGATCTAACTTAGATGGAATTCCTGAAAAACTTTCCGATATTCGGCAAAAAAGAAAGGATGTTGAAAAACTAAAACTTTTGCATTCCCCGCATCAGATGAAGCTCTCTTCTTTTTATTCTTAATATCTTGGAAGTTGTGTTTTTGACAGAACTACGGCACGAAGGAAAAATATCCGTTATAGAAGGGTTTTATTGTAAGGAATTTTTAAACTTTCGAGCTCCTGGAAAGAAACGTATCGAGCGGCTTAGAAATAAATACGCTCAAGTAATGCGGATTCAAAAATATGGAAATGCACGGTTTTTACTCTTAAGCTTCTGCACGATATATGGTTTTGTCTGTAGCACAAATTGAATTCCTGGAAAAACTTTTCGAGAATAAATATATAGCAGCAGACAAATTTGTTACGTCTAATTAGAAGCTAAGTTGATACTGTACTTTGAATACAAACCCGTAGAAGGTTTTAAATATCGAAATTAAAAAATTAATGAACTCAAGGATTAATGAATCGGTTACAGGTAATTCTAGGTATAGTATTTGTTATAGCATTTTATTATATATCAGCAAAAGATAATAGCATCTCCTCTCTGCTACTAGCTTTCCCACTTTAGGATGGAAGAAAGCTTGTTCACAAGCTTTCTCCCAAAGGTTTTTTTTTGTTACTTTCAAATCTGACCCAAGATCCCCAACCCAAATTTCAAATGCAACCTCATTCTAAGAAAAATAGCAAAATGATTCACGCAGTTGGGCAGCTGAATCCCTCTTGCTCCTTTTCGCTGAGCTAGGGTTTCAAAAACGACAACTCGGGCGTCGGCAGCTTCACGGCTCTCCTTGGGGCTCACGCAGACCACATCGACTCCTTGCGACCAATGGCTCAGGCTCTGAACGTCCACCTTGGCTCCTTGCAATCCACTGCTCATGTACTAGACCGGTGCCTATTCTCTATCGGATTTTGGCCCCCGCTGTCACTCTCGTACGTTCCTTCCAATTCGAACTCTAATAATTACGACCGCTACTTGCCTCTCTCACACCCACACGAAGTTTCGAACGCCGCCAGTCGTTCTCCGCCGCCCACATGGCCACCACAACTTCTCCCAGACATTCTTCTTCCAACCTCACACTTCGGTGTTCCAGGTCTCTCTCCCTCCTCCTCAAAAACTCCCCAGACTTCTTTTCAATCTTAAGTAACGTTCATACTCAACCTGTCGGCCCTGCGGTGGCGCAGTGTGGTAACGCGTTCTCCTATTGCGCGGCTAATCCGGGTTCGACTCCCAGCAGTGCAAAAAGAACGCTTACTCAGAGATCTCATAAAAGATCGCACTGCTCACTGTAGTCCGGGGTTTGGTTCCCCAGGCCTTAAGAGGTTCGGATTCCTCGGAAAACTGTAGGTCCCGGCGCAGCATGACCACTGTAGTCTTTGAGCCGTAAAACCAAAAAACAAACAAACAAACTCAACCTGTCAATCAATTTCCAAAACCAATACCATACCGACTTCACATTTCCAACCAACGCTACACAACGCCCCTAAACACTAGCCCCTCCTTGTGGCTTCTGATACGACTGAATCACAACACGACAGCCTCCTTTTACACACAGCACTACTTTATCTCTCCTCTCGGATTTTATACCCTGTTGACAAATGTGTGCAATAAATTCGCCGATATTTTTATGATCAGGTATTGTGAAATAAGATTTTTCTTGGCGCCAGCATGGCCATAAACGATGTCTGCATACCATTTCCTGTCTTTTATGCTTTCACCAGGCCTACCTATTTTCATTGCATTTCAAACAATCTCCAATTTTATTAATAATTCAGATACGGGAGAGCCCAGCTATATCGCTACCTAGCGCCAACCTATGTTTCACCACAGTTGGTTTCTCAGGATCTGAGGTTTTCATCCACAAATGAAGCACTTAAAACTGAACTCAACTACATTCGTGGAATTGCAGCTGATCGGGGATTCGAACCTTCGATCATCGATCGTGCCCTGAAGAAACTCAAGCGACCTAAACTGTTTACTACTGTTATGCCTTTAAATAAAAGTTAAAGCCCTTAAACCAAATTAAATTAATTAAGATCCAATAGTATTAAATATTTCGTTTTTTTTTTCAATGTATTTAAATATATAATAGCAGCTAGCTTGAAAATCTTGTACACGCGCTCAATATGTAATAACCAAGGCATTGAACTTATGACGTACATGGTCCATATGGATCCCCATCTCTTCCCATTGGTTAAAATTCCAATAGTCCCATTGGATAAAGTTTCGGATGTATCAAAACTATAAATAAGAAATATACAACAAACTCAAGGAGAATGCCTTTGAATCTTGTCTGGAACCGAATGTAAGCGCGGCCGGGCATAGCTCGAAATGACCTCTTACGTTATTAAATGAAATATCTATAATATCTTTTAATTTACGTGAATAAATTGTTGGTGTTTAAAAAGTGCATATTCTTCTCAACTTAACAATGGATACCACGAATCTTATCAACATGTAGTTATTTACGATGCTGTACATCCAACAAAAATGTAAGTACTTTACATTTAATTTCCGCTCAAGGAACTGTTTAAGTGGGAATGAAAAAACCCACATACCTTTAAAAGGAAGATAGGATAACTAGTCTCGTTAGTTCCTCTCTCTCCTGCACTGAAAACTGTCTGTATACCCTTTGTGCCAAAAATGTTTACCAAGATTGCTTCCAGCCTTCGAAAATTCAATTTTCGTGTTGTTTTCACTCCCATTAATAAACTGGGATTCTCCAAATTCAAAGACGTCATCCCTGACCTTTATTTTTTGGCAATTTATTCCATTCCTTGCCAATGTGATTATGTCTATATTGTCCAAATACGCAGAGCCCTTCGAATTCGTTTAAAAGAACATGACGCTTACGTGCGGAAACAAGAACTCCACAGCTCTGCTTTGGCTAAATACTCGTGGGAATCTTGCTATAAATTTTTATTTCATAAAGCACAACTTACCCAAAAAGTTTCCTTTCCACTGGACCTCAACTTTTTTTGAGGCCTTACATATAATCGCCAACGCAGATAATGCCGTTAATGACTAGTTACCGTCCAATTTCATTTCTCCCTTTTGGACGAATTTTCTCCCCACATCGAACAATATTTCTTCATAAAATGTTTCTTCTGTCTCACATTATGCATTTCCTCCCATATAGTATAATTTTTCTACTAGTCTGTTTCTTTTTAAACTCATGTTTTACTACTAGAAACGTTTCTCTAAACTTTACGTTCCATTACAAGAGACGTTTTCCTTAACCCATGTGTGTGTGTATTTATTTTTACTGTTCATTTCATTATACCTGTAATCTGTAACCGCCGTTTGTAACACGTATTTGTCATTACACATTGTGTGTATATCGTCGACCGTTTTGACGAAAATAGCCCAGAGCTATTGAAACAATCTGTAAACGATTAAACTTAATTAAACTGTGTTAATTAGTTCTCTTTTTTCAATTAATTTAATAACGCGCAGTGTCGGAGTCAAATTATTTCCATTCTTTATAGATAGAATATATTCTAAACCCAGATAGAAATATGATGGTTTTTCAGAAAGTTCCAAGCCTCCGCGTACGATCTGTGGTCGGTTCTTTTCGCTGTAAAAGATCTCCCGTCACTGTTCTTTTGCTGTTTTGCTGGAGGTTAGGTTGGGGTTTGATCCGGTTAATTTGTTTCCCTAGTGCACGATAAGGCGGTCTCGGTTTGAGGTTGGCGGGGTTTCGGGGGCATCCTTTGAAGTTTGCTGTGTGCCCTTCGCCACAATTTGCACATACCAGGGGATCTGAGGGACTTCTTTTGCAATCGCTACTATAGTGATTTTCGCCGCATTTGACACATCTTGCAGCGGCATTGCAGCACGATGAGGTGTTCGCGAATCCCTGACAGCGTCTGCACTGCAATGGACCTGTAGGTTTTCTGATGTCGGAGATTCTTACTACGAAAGAATTACTACGGAGATTCTTACTACGAAAGAATTACTACGGAGATTCTTACTGCCGAAACTCTGATGCATTCTTTAAAAGAAGACATATGGTCATTGCAAGAAAATAGCGATTGGGGAGAAAGCGAGTGAGAGGACAGGAAAAGGCAATTAAATCGATTAAATCCGATTCATCGATGCAAGGCAAAACCAGGGGCAATAACCAGAACGATAATTTTGGAGTCAATACATAGAAGGGGGCAAAAATGAAAAAATAAATGTGAAAATGAAGGAAAAGGAAGAGCCATGTGCCAAACGTCCAATCCCTCTGAGACCCTCAGCCGGAATCCTACATAAGAAAACCATAATATTTGTTCATCGCATTGAATTTGCGATTGGACAAGGTGTTTGATTTTGCATAGTTAATTCCAGCACGAGTTCCATTAAGCTCAATTTTTTTAGGAAACAATCATCTTGATGATTTCGAATTTAGGTTTAATAATGTGAACAAAATAATATACAGCATGAACGAAAACATTCCAATTGCAATTCCTGAAAAATTGCACGGCTGAACCTTCTTCAAAAGTTCATTGCAATCTTAGGTATACTCTTCATAGATTGGATTGTCACTGTCCGTGCTGCGCTTTCACTAATATCTTTCATTGTTTACAATGGAGAATCGCCGTCTTTCTGGTATGGCGTACTGTCCTTTTCTGGGAAAACAGAGTTACTGAAGCGACCACTCTCCCAGTCTATTTTCCTTTTAGTCAATTAATAATAATAACTTTAAGTATACCTATACCAACAGAGTAATCCACTTTGTGTTGCTAATGGATATTGTTTATTAAGTGTTGAACTTGATTTTTTAATTAACAATGTTACGAATAATTATAAAGATTTAATAATTATGGTTTAGCGCAATTTTCACAATTAGTTAAAAATTTAAATGTAAAATTTTCTCTTGAACTTCTGTAACTTTAGGTTCTTTCACCTGAAGTTAATTAGTTTTAAGTAGTTCAGCCTGTTTATAATTAGAACTCTGATGCCCCTCCGGTTCATGTAGATCAACACTATTTCGTTCCGGGATGTTTGTTCTTTAGCAGGAAACGCATTGAGTGCTTTAATAAATTTAAAGAACATCTCAAACGTTCAAAGCTTAAAAATCTCATTAAAAACTAAAAGAAATTAAGTGCCATGGCAAATTCAAAATGCTTAGAGAACATAAAACCCAAACCTTTGATAGCATTTTTATTCGGCTTCCCAAATGTCTTCTGATGGTGGTTTTATTACTTACAGAACGGAGAATAAAACTTATAAAAAAAATGTATATTATTGTCTTTGCCATGTCAAAAAACCAGTTTGGGTGATAGTAAAAGGCTCCTTCGGTATTGTAAAAGATTCGTTTGCTCGAACTACAAGGAGCAGTAGTTTTACCTGGGGGGAAATATAGATTTTATGCTAGAAAATGTTATTTTGACGAAATCAAAACAACAATGGCTGTTCGAATCTTCAGAGTCTTTCTTTTTCCTAAGATTCTGGAAGATCAATATTTGTTTCATATATAAATTTTGAGTGTCGTTGAAAAGTATGAGTATGCTTTTTTTATACGAAGTTGAGTTTCCGGTTTTAGCTTTGGACATTATTTTAGAGTTTCTTTAAAGTGAAATGTGCATTGGAACCTACGTTTTATTGGATGTACACATATGTGCATGCTGAACTCAGGATATGTGAGTTTCGTATTCCCCCCCATTTTGTACTTCAAGGAAGTATTGGCTGACGTACTTTATTTGATTATTATAAATAGTACCGGGAAGGAAAATTTAGTTGGTTTTAGTTGGATTTAACATTTTGTACTGCAGTACATCAGGAGAAAATAATGCTTACATGCAGAGTTGAAGTCAATTTTCAGAAGCATACATAGCAGCTATTCTGTACCTAAGTAACTAGGGGTAAGCTTCTTCCTGTACGAAAAAAAAAATTGGTCAGAAGTTTCTTCCTGTATATTATAATGCTTTAACAAGCGAAAACTAAACGATAAAATTTAATAGAGAACCGGAATGTCCATATGGTAAGATCTTTTTTATAGTAATTAACATTTCTTCGGAACCTGCCGGTACACATAAGCAATATAATGAAATCTGGTTATAGTTTGGAGGGCCATGGACGCCCTGGCCTCAGCTTAGAAAGGCCACTAAAGATGGATAGCATTTTTGGCACCCCATGCAGATGTTAATTCCAGTGTCATCCAGGAACTTAAGAATTGTCAAAATAATTGTCTCAACATATACGCTTTTCTAGCCAAGAGATTATGTTTTTATAAGTTAACACTTCTTTAATACTTTCAAATTCCAATTCGCACAACTGTTTTTCCTCTTATGATGATATAACTTACACAGCATCGACAACAATTGGAACTTTTTTATGTTCCTAATGATGTGTTCTTTTTATTAAATTCCCATGCATGTACATGTTTGTAACTATAATACAACGATAAAAAGCAGACATATATTGCAAATATTTTTCTCCAGCACCATGTTTTCAATCCAAATGTAAATTTATGCGAAGATTATATTAACCGA
>QLNU02015270.1:18484056-18528980 GCA_006491805.2 Dysdera silvatica
AAAAACACCCCCTGAGGGGGCGGAGAAGTATTTTGCTAGATTATTATGGCAGAAATAAATACCTTTACGTTATTGCACCTGTTCTTTTACCTATCAATTTTAATTTTCTGTACCAAAAATGATCATTCGTAATTGTAAATGTGCATTTTACAGGGAAGTACTGTATTTCGAGGGAAGGGCCTAAACCAATGCTTTTCAAACAGTGGGGCGCGGGCCGATTTTTGGTGTAGCACGAAACGTTTTTGAAATATGCATATTTTCATTTTTTAAAAATTGAAAACGGGATTAAAAAAAGAATGTAGTTTCTGAGGAAGCCAAATAAGCATCCAGGATTTTTTCTTTTATGGGGGAGGCCCATACCGCACCGATATCGGCCCATGGTTAAGCGTATAGTCCGAAGATCGACGTGCTCTAAACCGCAAATGATTTAAATATTCACCATTTATTTTTATTCCCTTGTTATTCCAATTTATCTGCTGAAAAATCATCTGTAAAGCTGAAGTAAAAAGTTTTGGAGAAATGGTATCTCCCTGCCTCACCCCTTTGCCAAGTTTGATAGTTTTGGTATCTTTATGTAACCGAAATTTTGCACTTGCATTTTTATACACACGTTTCACCATGTCAATGTACACATCCTCAATGTCTGTTGATCTTAAAGAGTTGATGACTGCTGATGTTTTAATAGAGTCAAAGGCCTTCTCATAGTCAATAAATGCAACACACAATGGAAGTTCATATTCATGTGTTCTTTCAATTAATTCTCTTAATACTTGAATATGGTCCACTGTACTGAATCCACTTCGAAATCCAGCTTGTTCTCTTGGTTGAGCTGCATCTAATTTTTTCTGCAGGCGATGTGTTAGCACTTTTGTGAAGATTTTATAAATAGCAGGTAACAAGCTAATTGGTCGGTAATTTTTCAAATCCTCTTTATCACCTTTTTTATGCAAAAGAATTACTGTTGCAGAATCCCATTGGTTTGGTATGTTACCGCTGTTAAGACATTTGGTAAAGAATTTTGCAAGTATGTCTTCTACATATTCTCCAGCTTCTTTTAGGATATCTAATGTAATACCATCATCGCCAGGGGCTCTTCCTTTCTTCATACTTTTTATTGCAAATGAAACTTCTTCTTTTAAGATTTTAGGAGCTGTTCCTTCGACTATTTCAGTGTCTTCGTTTAATCCACTGTTACTTTCATATAGTTTTTTGTAGAATTCTTCAACTCTTCTAAGTATTTCTTCCCTATTTCTTGTTACGGTGCCATCCTCTCCTTTTAATGCAATGATGTGTTTCTTCCCAACAGATAAACTTCCTTTAACAACCCTAAGGCTCTTGTTATTTTCAATGGCCTTCCTTACTAACTCACAGTTGAATTTTCTTATGTCTTCTTTCATGCTTTTGCGCAGAGTTTTACAAAGTTCTATGTACTCAATCCTGGAACTGGTATTTCGATTGTCCACCTTCATATCTCTTCGCCTTTTCATGAGCTGTTTCGTCTTCTCAGATAATTTGCTATTGTGCTTTTTACAGGTTACACCACCAATTTCCCCAGCAGTTTCAACTATATATATATATACCAATTACAACTTTTGAAAATGGTGAACAATTTTGTTCGTGAAAAAAATAATCATTTACAACCTGTAAAGAAACATAAATTCAATGTGGAAAATTCCAGGAAATCAGAAATTAATAGCAAGTCGGTTCTCCTTGCTTTTCAGTAATATGTATCATTCTGTCAGGCATTGTTTTCTTAAAACACCTGCCTATGTTCTCCTAGTCATTCCAAATTTCTGTTTGGAGGGAGATCATTCACATGATGGTATTGCTTGTTTCGCCCATATATAACTTTTGCCATTAAACCCCACATATCCAGGTCTGGAGAACGCGAGGGCCATGGAATGACATCAACCTTTTCTCGTTCAAACCACTCCTTGGTGGATATCTATATATATATATATATATATACCCAAATTATTTTGTGACTGTGTTTTGGCATAGGTTTCAAATTACGTGACAGTGAAATTTCCAAAGCATACATTTTAACTAACTTTCACCAAGTTAACCCTCACAACACAAATATGAATGTTCTACTTCTAGATAGCCAAATATGTCTTGGAATTCTAATTGCAGTTGAAATAGTTAATTGTTACTTCTTTAGAAAGGTCTAATTACGACATTTTGACGGCCGCTTTTGTAAAAGAGCCAATTACATTTCACTCACATCTAACTTTCAACAAATTTTAGCAGCTAATATGTAGTTTTATGAAGAAATACAAAATTTCAATAACACGTTTAGCTATTGAACTATATATATATATTGTAAATTCATTTATTTATACTAGTGTATAAAATAAGCTTCATTTTGATTAAAAAAGAGAAGTATAAAATGATGACATCATTAATCATCTACCATTTTAATCTCTTCAATTTTATTTTCACATTACTTCCCTTTCTCATTATAAGTAAACTAATTCAAAGAAGTATTTATCAATAATTAATATTCTTAATTATAAGGAAAAAATAAATATATTTGTGAAGTATCGCTTCTTCTGTTATTTCACAAATTCCATTAAAAGTAATTGCTGCATTTTTGATTATATTTCGGATGTAAATCTCCGTCATACATCCATGACTTCTGTTATTAAAAATTATAATTCCATTCTTTTGTAAATGTAAATATTTAATTGTTTCGCAAATTATAGTTGAATAATAAATAATTTAAATGAGCTCATTTGTATTGGCAATTAATTTTTCTTCAAAAATTTCCAGAGGCCATATTTGCGCAATATTTTCTTTCTATGAACAATAAATCACACTAGTTTTATTATATGGGGAGATATAATTTGGGGAAGATGAATTTGGGGAGCAGATCGCTTCCGTATTTAAATACACGATAGCAAATAAACTGACAATGGATTAAAAATGTCTGTATATCTCAAAATACTCAGTTTTTAAATCCCAAAATTATTTTTTAAAAATGGTTTCCTTCTATTCGTTTGCAGTAACAAAAATATATTTTAGAAACTTGTTTGAACACACTCATATATAGCCCAAACTAGATCTGCATAGATAGGTATTTCAAAACCTTCCTAAAAGCATATACCTCACTAATTAAAACTACCACCCCGGATACATTTTAATATTAACCAATTATTTGCTAGTTCTGCCATGTCACACAAAACGTGGCTAAATAACGTTTCAGAAAATAGAAATAACTATTAATAAATAAAAACTAGATGCAAATCACGTGACCTTAACGGGCTACCACTCTCACTGTTCCTCTTCTCTTTCTCTAAATACTACATCCTCTTTATGCCAAAAAGCTGTAGCAAAGTTTCTTCTAGCTTTCGTAAATTCAATTTTAGGGTTGTCTTCATCACCATTTTTAAACTGGGTTTCGTCCAATTCAATAACTCCATCCTGGACTTCAATTTTTGGGGAATTTATTCTATTCCTTGTCAACCTGACCATATATACATTTGTCAAACATGAAAGTCTTTCGAGTTCCTCTGAAAGAACATGATGCTCACGTTTGCAAACAATTTAATTGATCATACGTGACAAAATATTCGTGGGAAACTGGACACAGCGCAACATCCACAAAGTCTTCGTACCACTTCACCTTATTTTTTTTTGACGCCATACATATAATCCAACGTAGATATCGCTGTTAAAGATCAGATATCTTCTACTTTCTCTTCTCCCATAAAGAAGAAATTTCTCCCCTATTTTGAGCAATTATCCTACATCCAGAAATGATTCTATGGATTCATATACCATTCGGAATAACTATTCTACTATCAGAGATGTTTCTTCAAACTCGTTGTCTAATTTTTTTATATATCAGATAACTGTACCCGTATCTGTACCCGCCGTTTGTTAGTACATTTTAGCATCGCATGTTGTGTTGTATCGGTTGCCAGTTTGGTGAAAATAATCCAGGACTCTTGAAACAGCTGTAAGCGTTTAAGTATGCCATTCCAACTGGGTTAATTTGTTGTCTTCTCCGTCATATTATTACTGCACAGTATCGTGACTAAACTAAATCAAAATATTTTAGTCTGTTACGCCATAAACGCAATTTATACGTAACCTCCCAAATATCACAGATGTTTATACATAATTAAATGTAGAACCAATTGTATGCAGCAAACTCAAGATCCATTTAATAATGTAATGTGTAACTAGTTATATGCGTGATGTAATTAATTCTAAGATTAAGTGTTTGTTTCGTGTAGGTTGAAAGGTAAACTGAAAGAGGTTACCTAAACATTTGTGAAAGTACCTTAGAAAATACAACTCGCACTAAATTGGAACAAAAGAGTCTTTTATAATTCAAAAGGATCGTGTATTTAATTCTCCATACAGTACGATATAACATTTGAAGGAAAATCGTGGTAAGGTAGGGAGAAAAAAGTAGGTAGGGGTTGGATAAGGTAGGGAGAAAAACTTAAGAATTTCCGTGGAAAACCACTTTAAAATTATTTAATTCGGAAGGTATTCGACTGATAAGTAACGATAAAAATTAATAGTTAATTAAATATATCAACTAAAAATAAGATGTACGAATTTTTCCTCGTGTGGAAAATTAATATCTTACGCAATAAAATATTGCGAAGGTTGACGAATCACACACTCGAATCAAAATGACAACATCGTTGCAAATAAGTTATAATTAATAAAGAATATATTCTTTATTTACAATTTTTAATAAATGTATGCATGTATATAATATTTTTGAAAAAAACAAAAAACTTAAAATCGTATGTCTTATTCTAAATTAATTCTGAAAACCAATTTGCTAATTTGACAAATAGTTTAAGCTAAGTTAATTACTGACAAAGTCGCGATTTTAATGAAAGGTGCTTCATTAAATCGGATTTGTTAAAATATTTCAATAAACTAATTAATATGTTCAGTATTAAATAAAGAACAGATTTATCCTTTTTACCTGACACTGCATGAAATTCTCGTTCGTACATTTTGTTAAGCCGCACACATGGAGTAAAAATTTAAGCAATTTTAAAATTCGTTTTAATTAGAAGTGAAGATTCGTTTTGAAATATTTACGTATTTTCGAATATAGACGTCAGCTAGGAAAAATTTTTGAACGCTAGAATGGTTTCTGTAATCTAAAGTGGCCGAGATTTTTAAGAATTTGCATACGGATGAATGCGTTCTTTGAAACCAAGCCTTATTAAATGGCCTGGAACACCTAAGGAGATTCAAATACTCCCTGGATAGTTTTCAAATGAAATTGTTAGAATTGCTTGCACTAAATTTTACACAGGAATCGCTGAAGGTATTTAAATAGAAACTCTTTTAAACGATAAAGCAGGGTAGAACGAAAAGCCTTAAGTCATGCATACCCCGTTTCGAAGCAAAAAATAATGAGAATTTCTACTTTGAAGATGTTAGTAAAGTAAGTCTTTAACCCAGATAGTTTAATTTTTAGTTTTGAACGAAAAGTGAAGAATTTTGGCTTTTCCATACTTTTGCAACCAATACAACCTTCCTTTCAGCCACTGGCTAGGAAAAGAATTGATTATTTACAAAATATGTCCACCTGATTAAGGCGAATTAAGAGTTGAACTGAAAAATGCACTCATTCAATATAAATGAACAGAATAATCTGGATGCAATATATTCCAAATAAGTCTGAGTTAACTAAAATATTGAGTTAATTTAAATACATTTGTGTACTTGTAGTTAGTAAATAAGGTGAATTTGTTTTGTAATATATTATTATGAAAGCTCCTTATAAGGGTACCTTGCACAAATCGCATTCTGAATTCCCCAAAACAGAATTACTCTTCATTAGTTTTCTTCGTCATTTTCCAAATCACTATACCATCTATCCTGTATTTAGTGACAAATCAAATATGATTTAATTTTAAATTAAAACAGACGAAATCTTTTATATCATCATAACCCATACAAGCTTCAGGGTAATTTCTACAAAAATAAAATGATTACAGAAGACCATATCTATTTAATACGTTAGAAATGGGTCTAGATTCTTTTAAGATCGTGCATATTATTGCTTTATTTCTGAAAGATATATTTTTTTAATATTTTAATGTTTGCTTAATTTGCATGCTATTATGTTATAACTTATATTTGCAATGAACATAGTAACTCATTTTCCATATTCAGAAGAAAATTTATATATATATATATATATTAGTAGCGTAAGTACAACGCTTAGGCTATCCTCTTCATCCCTCCCCTTCCACCATGCTATTTTAAAAAAATAAAATTTTCCATTTATAAAAAACTAGAAGTAGATTTTTTTATACATATATAATTAAAATTTAGAATATATAATTAAAATATAAAAATGTATTAAAATAAAATTGGGAGCTAATCAATCAATTTTATTTATGTATATCATGCAGATTATGACATACAAGGGATACAAAATAAAAATAAACATATTTAAAATTCTTGCAACCGAGGCGATTAAACTCCGTGATGCTCCATAAAGTATTCTTTTAATTCGGTCTTAAATTTACTTTTTGGTTTTATTTCTTTTATTGTTGTTGGGATCTTGTACCATAATTCAATCCTATAGTGGTTAATAATATTTTTATCTATATTCGTTCTGATTTTAATTTTGTTAATTTCTTTTCTATCTCTTGTGGTGTAATTATGAACATTTTCATTAATTGAGATTGAGTTTAAGTGCTTATTTTCGTTTAATCGTTCGTATATGTATGTTTCTACTTTTAAGTTACGTATATTAGTTACGTTGAGTATTTTGTTGTCATATATTATGTCATCTTTTTGTTTCCCTGTCTTGTAGCATAATTTCTAAATTGTTTTATTAAGTAAATTATTAATTTTTTTCAAGTTTGTTACTGATAATTTCACCCACACTATATTTCCGTAGTTTAGGTAAATGTAAGTTAATGCAAAGTAAAGCTTAATTTTTATGTTTAAAGGTAAGATTGTAAAAAGCTTTGTCAAAATTCCGTTAGATCTTCTATTTTTTTTTTTTCAATTTCGTTTATTTGACAATCCCAGCCCAAATTATCTTGAATTATTATTCCCAGAAATTTTATTGAGTTAACTCTTTCGATGACAATGTTATTAAATTTTATTTTATTCAGTTGATTGAAATTTTTTTTATTTTTAATATGAAAAATTATATATTTTGTTTTATCTGTGTTGATTTATTTTATCTGTGTTAATTATTAAGTTATTATCCCCGAAACATTGTTCAAATGAAATAATTTGGCACTTATATTATCGATCATCTGATTAATTTTATTTCTCTCTGTCAACCAAACTATGTCGTCTGCAAATAATAATATTCCTTCATCAAAATTTATTATGCCATTTATTGCTATTAAAAAGAATAACAGTCCGATGATTGTTCCTTGAGGAACACCTGGCTTATTTATTAGTGATTTTGACTGAGAGTTATCTATTTTAATCTATTCGATAAGTAGCTATCAATTAATTTGAACATCGATCCTCTTATGCCGTAATATAGTAATTTTGCTTTTAACATGTTTCTATATATTGAATCGAACGCTTTATTCATATCGAAAAAAAAATCCATAAACTAATTTCTTATCTTCGAGACCTTTTTGAATATTATTAACAGCTCTCAATAAAATGTCTTCCGTTGATTCCTTTTTTCGGAAACCATATTATTATAATATGTTTATTGAAAAGTCTATCAGTCTGCTATACATTAATTTTTCAATTACTTTTGAAAAATCTGACTTAATAGCAATTGGTCTACAGTTTTCTTTGTTATATCTATTACTATTTTTAATCCATTTGGAAAAATTCCTGTTAGAAACATATTGTTTATTATGATTGATAAAAGTTCAATTCATTTATATTTAATTTAATTATTTGAGGAGATATAGCATCAATACCTCCACCTTTTTTTGTGTTTATTTTGTTTAGTTCGCTTTCAATTTCAATAGTTTCATTCAAATGGAAGGTTTCTGTTATGGTATTATTTAAGTATATTTTATAATTGTCGTTAATTGATTGACTTATATTTAATTCTTTGTCAATACTTGTGTAATAAGTATTAAATCCATTTGTGATTGTGTTTAAGTTGTCTGTTTTGATAATATTTATTGACAGTTTTATTTTATCATTGCTGTATTTTGATTTGCCTAATAATTTGTTTATTAAATTCCATTTATATGAAGAATTTTTAGTCGATAATTGATAAAAGTAATAGCTATTTTTTTTCCTTTTATTTCTCTATTTAATTAATTTCTATATTTAGTGAACTATTTCCATCGCTTATTTGTTCTTTCGTTTACAAATTTTTTTGTATAGGTTATTTTCTTCTTTATCTTTTTTAGATTATCATTAAACCATTCAGAGTTATTTTTCTATTTAGTAATTTAGTTTTATCAGGAAAACAATCATTTTAAAGTTCTTTTAATTTCATTGCAAAGTTTTCGTATTTGGATACATGGAAAATATTAGTGGTTTCAAGAAAATTTTGACAATCTATATCTTGTAGAACCTCTCGAAATTTATCTATTTTTTTTCATTGAAATTTCTAATCTTTATTATCTTTTTTGTACATTGAGCTATAGACTTCAAATTTTATCAGTAATATTCGATGGTTATTCACTATGTCTTCCAATATTGAAGGGTAACTATTTTTCACATTTGTAAAGACCAGGTCTATTGTACTAATACTTACCAGCGTTATTCTAGTAGGTTCGTTAATTTTGTTTATTAATCCATTTCATTTCATTATGTTTAATAATTTGGATGAATCATTACTATTATTTTTAATATCTATGTTAAAGTTGCCAATTATGAAAATTTTTTTTTCACGGTTATTTTTTTTTTCAATTAGTTTTTCTATTTTATCAAAGCATTTTTTTTATATTGGTGTTCGGTGGTCTATGTAATATAAATAATTTTATTTCGCATATTAATTATTAATAATGTTAATTATTAATTTTCCAGTGTCTTCAGTTATTTCAGTTTCTTCTTTTATTAAATCCACGTATAATCCCTGTTTTATGTTTACTGAAATTCCGCCTCCTTTTCTGTTATCTCTGTAAATAGAAAATTCATTATAGTTGATGAAGTTTACCAATGTTTCACTTGATTTCCATGTTTCAAAAATTGTGATTAGTTCAGGACCATTGTCGCTTTGAATTATTTATTCTATTTCGTCAATTTTAATATTCATACTGTTAGCGTTCATGTATGATATAGATATAGGATTAGTTTTATTATGGTTTAATAATGTTCTGTATTTTCTGTGACCTAATCTATTTCTTATTTTAATTCTTTTCACTGTTTCTCTTTTTTGAAGTTAAATAACTTATTTAATTTCTATTCTTTAGTATTTTTTTACACTTACCTTATTAATATTATTTAAGTCAGATCATAAGTAATTTAATTCATTGATATTTATTTCAGAATATATTTCAGTTTTTAACTACTAGTTTCTCCCTCGTTTATGTTTTTGTCTTTTTAGAGAAGTTTTACAAAAAGGAAGAGTTGCTGTTGGGGCTGAAGTGAGTTGCTGCAATGACATTTAACGGTGTTGGAAGAGGACACAGGAAAGAACTGAATTTGCATCCTAGGAAACAAGCACTGAAAAAAAGAAACAGAGTCCTTTGTTACAGCAGAGCTTCCAAGCATTCTCCGGATCTTTTCTACGGACACTTTCTACGAATACATCTCATTACAAAGATAAACTGATTATATAACCTTTTTTTTCAACCTGGGAACTCCTACTAACACTGAACATTTTTTCCCTCTATCAAGTAAATATCACTCCAATATATAAAAAAGGAACGTTCTTCAATATCTTTGCGGATACGAAAGCAGAAACACAAAACTTTCCAACATAATCTGAACTCACAAAATGGCAATTTGGGCTCTTTATGTTTCTTTTTATCCGCAAAATAATTGCTTTTGTTTTTCCTGAAACTTTTATCCATAAGATATATTTGGATATGTGTGCCATAAAGAATCAACGATATTTGCGTTTTTTCCCTAAAGAAAAATTGTGACACCTGCTGGATAGAAACTCTCTTTTTCCTCCTTAAGCTATTCTGTATTTTGGATCCAAGTTTTATACTACTTTCAAAATATAATCTCTTATACAATAGTATAATTTCATATATGTAACTCTTAATAGTACAACTAACTTATTAATTAATATTTGTTGTACTAACATTTTTTGAATCAAAATTTCAGATAAGATATGTTGACTCTCAGATACACTTCTGTCTTGAATCTTGATAAACATAATTTCGTAAGCTTTATCCAGATGTGTGCCGCAATTTTCTCAAATGAGGCCCATGAAAAATCCCAAATAACAATAATACTTCTTGCTCATTAATTCGTAAAAACGACGCTCAGTCTGTTTTTTAAGTTATTACAATGGTTTTCACGTCCTTCTGCCAAAGATATACAACAACTGAACTCTTTAAAATAAGCATAATTCAGAAATATGAAAATTTACCCTCTCTCTTGTCAACATCACCGCATTCTGGAGGAGAATCTCGTAACAAGCTTCGGCTTTATATTCTCTTCCATTTCTAACCTCAAAACTTAAAATAATTTAATATAGATCTTCTCTTACATTTCTATAATTTTTATACTGCTCAAGCTATGTATCACGAAATATTGTATATCGGGTTGAATAAAAATTTATTATTATTATTTATTATTATAGTTTTCATTTTTCCTCAATTTTGTTTTACCTTTTGGATGTGCGGACGAATTTCGTTATTGGAATATTCTACCTTCCTTAAAGATATTAGCATTTTTTTCTATAAAGTGTTCATTAATGTAAATATTATCCCTTATTTGCAACAATCCCATACCTGTTCTTAGCTTGATGTTTTTCCTTTAGTTCCAAAATTTGTTCCTTTTTTCTAAGTTTGTAAAACGAATTATCATTTTATTTCTTTTCTTGTTTGTTACTTTATAATCTACGCGCTGTGTCTATATCGTTTTTAGGTAAGTTTATTCCATGTTCTTTGCCTATGTTTATAATTTCGTTTATACAGTTTTCGTTCTGTTTTATTGGCCATCCTTCTATTATTAAATCCTTTCTTATTCCTTGTCTTCCTAATTTGTTTAGTCTTTGTTCAATATTGTTTTTGATTTTCATACAGATGGTGAATTTCTTTATCCATATTATTCTAATCAATGTTACTTCCATTATTGGTTGTAGAAATAACGTTCTCAATTATTAATTTTAGTGTCTCCTGTTCCTCTTTGATTATATTTAAAGCCGTGTTTGATAATTCTATCTTTGTAATCAATGTTTCAATTTTATCGTCTATCTTTGTTTATGTCAATTTGTGATTTTATTTCTTGATATATCTGGAGCACTAAATTATTTTCCCGGTCGATTTCCATTTTTACAATATTTCTCAGTTAAATCTATATGAGATAAATCAAAAATTCAATAGCTTTAGTAACATTACTCAAGAACAGAATAAAACTATTTAATTAGTTAAATATTCGTTTAGGTACGTACTAAAATTTATTAGATATTGTATCACACTAATTATAAGTTAGACCTATATCTAAAAGTATCAATATTTTCACCTATTAAAATTTTCCTTGAGGATAAAATGATCAAGTACAATTTAAAATCAATCTAAAACCCAGTTCGTACACTATATAGAAATCATGAGCAAAATTGGATATTCATGGGAATATTAAAATCCTCACTGATTAAAGTTTTTATAGAGGACAATATTATCAAATTCAATTGAATCATTCGGATGTTCAATCCATCTATCATGGTTTACCATTATATCCCTGATGAATAAAGAGAATTAAAAATGATTCTAATTAAAATATTTATCATATTAGTAAGATCTAGCAGCCACCATTATTCTCCAATTAAATTAAATCTGAATGATTAAATAAAATTCAAATCACAAACATGCGTTCCTTATACTATACCTTCGTTAAAAAACGCTGATTGTGTAGTAAGGACGATTCATTCATTTAGTGTACTAGTCATTATTGTGACGTTATTTAACGAAAAGAATCATATTGTTACGCTAATTGTTATACGTTGATAAAACAAACATACGTTGATAAAACAAAGTTTCTAATTTATGTAATACCACTATCGAAGACTATGAATGTGAAATAAGGACGACTTGATTATCGAACAGAGCACAACAATGATTTTGAACATAGAAAGCTAAAAGTTTTCACTCACTAGTTCTTTCTCATTGCCACGTTTCCACGCCGTAAGATTTTTCACTCCAATCGTCAAATATATATCAAATTTAAAACCTAGATCGTGTTGAGTTAGGTGCTGGATGCGTAGTTCACCTAACACAAGAAATAGGATTTCCGTTGTTCTCTTGTGGAATCTGTTTTTACTGGTTAATATTTTTAGATGTATACGCAATGCCCATTCATGTATACATTATTAAGGACGATGAGTAATGAATAAAGAATGTTTCAATAACCCACTAGATGTCTCAGTATGATGGTGGTTTCGTACAATGATAGATAAAATGTTTTACTCAAAAGATTTTTCACAAATCCGATGCTCTTATGTTATAAAATGTTCTACTAAATCTCCAGTCGTTAAATAAATATTGCGCAATACTGTATCAAGTTGAGTTTATGTGCTGGATTCTAAGTCTTTAAACCTTTTCCATTTTTTCCAATAAAAAATATTCGTGAAATCCTTCGTTGTTGGGTTTTTTTGCTGGTTTATTTCCCCAGATGAATATATAAGTTGGACTTAAAAAATTCGATTTAGATAGAACTAAATGAAAATACGAAATTATGCTAAGAGAAGCTCAGTTACCCGTGACTTGTCTCGCCTGCGCCATCTAGTGGATCTTAACGTTTCGTCTTTGAATCTATTATTTGTACATGAACTTGGATCTTATTTTCTTTTATGTGAGCTTAAGAATTACATTTTTATAAAAAGATTCCCCAGAGCACTTTTTCTTATTTAAAAAACAATTTTATCTATTGGCAAAACAGCCAAGTTTTTCAGGCGTACATGTCCTTGTGTGGTTCTAAGATATTGGATTCTTTTTAAAGCAAAAAATATTATTTCTGCAGTTACAGTAGTTGTTGGAAAGGTTAATAACTAATAAATCTCGTTGCTCTCATCACAGATTTGTGAAAATTATTTTCGGAAAGTACATTAGGAAGAATGGTCAAATTATTTTTTTTTTAAATTTGTGGGTCAAAAATGAAGTCAGGGGTTACTTTGAATTCAGGTGCAATATAAGAAAACGACACCTACCGAAAAGGTAGTTTTAAGTTTGAATTACAAGAATTTTGTTGATTTTTAACCAATTTTGTTCATTTTGCTGTATTGTTTGAAGCACAAACGTACAAACTAAAAGATATAATTCTTAAAATTCGTGTCTGGAAATTTACCTGGAATATAACCTTTACAAATGGGAAATTAAGAATTTTTTTGGTCGCAAACTTTATGCAAATTTCAGGAATTTGTTTCAGCAAAAGGTAAAGCCCCACTGCCTTAAACTGTTTTTGCATAATGCCGATACTTTGTTAATTTGATCGCAAAAAATCAGGATTTTCTACTTGGACAGTAAAAAAATAGTTTGAATTCCCTGTGTTTATTCCTTAACAAGAAAAACACCCTCCTCATGTTTTATGCTGAAAAAAAACAACTAAATTTGCCATTATGTAAAAAAAATTAACGCAGTAAGTGTTGACACTCTGTTAAAATAAATTCCTAAAACTTGCAAAAGTTTGATAATAAAATTAGAATAATTACAAACCTAAAATCCCCTTGTCTATTGGCGTTATTTTGTTAAAAATTGTTTGTTTGGCTTTTTTATGGCGCAAGAGCATCTGGGCTATACTGCGCCAAACATGGTAAAATCAAAGACTGTAGTAAAAACCAGTTCTTTTTAAAAATTTTAAAACGTGCGTATGGTCAGCATGGTCATTTAAAATGTCAGACAGTGATGAAGAGTTATAAGTAAGAGTGCGGGCAAGTCTATAATAGGGGCATTGAGTTAAAATGTGTAAAACACTTATGGGTTCATTGCACACTTGGCAAATTGGTGCTGGTTTTCCTTCCAACAGATGTCTATGGGTGAGATGGGAATGCCCAATGCGAAGTCTAGCAAGGAGAACCTCCTCTTTCCGATTTTTACGGTATGAGGAGGGCCAGTTACCAATTGTATGTTTAATATTATGCAATTTGTTATTGGTTTGATGATCCCATTCTTCTTGCCACCTTTGATTCACACAGGTCTTGATAATTGGTTTCAGGTCAGAGAAAGGAAGAAGTTGGCTAGAAGCAAGTGGTGAGTTCGTTGCCCTTGCAGCTGCATCAGCAGCCTCATTCCCTTTGATACCAATGTGAGCAGGGATCCAGCAGAATTTAATATTGGAATGATTGTGCAGGTGCTGCAGTTGTGAATGGATTTTGGATAAAATAGGATGAGGTGAATATTTAAAAGATTCCAGGGCTCTTAAAGAGCTCTGAGAATCGGTACAAATTATACAAGGAATTAAGCTATGAGTTGAAATATACGCAAGTGCCATGGAAATGGCATAAAGTTCTGCTGTGAAAATGGAGTATGATGGGGGGATTTTTTCTGCAATGGCACTGTTATTAATGACAAATGCAGAACCTACATTTGTTTCTGTTTTGGATCCATCTGTAAAAATGAAATTAAAGTCTTGAAAATGATCCCGAAATTCAGAGAATAACTGCTGGTAAAAAGCATTAGGTGTAGTGCTTTTGCTGTGGTTAACCAGATCGCAATGGATGTACAGAGCCGGTACGACCCATGGTGGTGATAAATGAGTATGTGTAGGAGCAATACTCCAACAATCTATACCTAATCCTCTGGTTGGTTTATCTATCCGAATACTAAATGTAGGGATGCATGAAGGGCGAGCATTAAAAAGTAAGATGGGACGAGGTTCAAAAACGACATCTCTAAGAGGTTGAATGAGCAGTGATTTAAGTTTCGTGTAATAGTTAAGAGACAGCTGCATACGCCTTGATGTTAAAGATGGTTCGTTGGCTTCCACATAAAGACTTAAAGCTGGTGAGGTACGGAATGCACCTGTACACAGTCTGAGACCCTGATGGCAAATAGGGCCAAGAGCTTTCAAGATGGATTGTCGAGCGGAGGCGTCAATGACAGAGCCATAATCCAGTTTGGAACGGATGAGAGCACGATACAGACGAAGCATTGGATAATGGTCTGCTCCCCAGGATGTATGGGAGAGTACTCTGAAGATATTGAAAGCTTTATTTTGTTAAAGTACGCTAAAGTTCAAAGTGACCCTTTGACTTCAGTTTTAAGCCAAAAATTTAAAAAAAAATTAAATTTCGATGATATATTTGTTGACAATAAAAGTTCGGCAAACATCTAACGTGGGAACAACGTGATTTCTTTTATTTTAGTTATTTGAACTAAATGATACTAATGTTTTTTTGTATCCCTCTTGTTCATTTTTTTATTTTTCAATCAGAAAAACACCCTAATTTTTTATGACGAAAAGAATTGTCGGCATTATGTAAAAAAAATTCAAGGTACTGAGAATTTATCCTTTAATGCAATAAATTCTTGAAATTTGTATAAATTTGGCAACTAAAGAATTATTTTATTACACCTTTTCTAAAGGTCACATATTAAATTCTAGAATTTTAATAATTAAACCTTATAGCTTTTACTTTGTGTTTCAAATGACACCAAAATGAACAAAATTGCTTTATAAATAACAAAGATGGGGTAGTTATATCTTTAAAAACCTATTGTTGCGTATACATACACAAATAATAAATTATAATATACGGAAACTCATATAGCAATGCAAAGAAAATTATATTTGTAGTCTATATATAATAAAGATTGAATATTTTCCTAAAATCTCGATGTACGTTGGTCGATAATTTGGAGTGCTTCTTATTTATCTAAATATAGATTTTAATACATCTTAATCGTTGTATTTTATTTTGGAAAGTTTTGGACCTACAAAATAAATTCCATTGCTTCCAAAATTAATAACAGAAAGGTTCCTCTCAAGAAGTTTGCAATACTCGCATTTATTAATCCTTTTCAAGGGGAGTTCCGAATTCTCATTAGGAGTACTTACCTCCAGCAACTGCTCATTAACCAATGATTTTCCTTTCACGTTTGGAGCTGACGAAATTCTCGTCGTGTGTTATTTAAAGAGATGCGCGATGGGAATCATTAAAAATACGTATCCGACAAAGCATCTGCGAGCGAAGTTTTGAACAAAATTCTATACCAATCTCTCGATATTGTGTTGTGGTAGAAAGGTTTGCCTAAGGAAGTTTTCAAAGATACAATGAAAGCCTCTTATTGGACATCCTCGTATAGGGTCAACCCTCTTTTACTGTCAGATAAAAATTCCCCGACAGAATCTGATTTACAGTAACGTATATCAAACCTCTGCTTAGAGATCACCCTCAGATACGGACGCGAATATTGTTTTCAGGATTCATTCTATTAGACTAGAACGCCGTATATGGACAAAATACGAACTTGGATGAACAAAATTAAACTTCGATCTTCACGGAGTTTCTCACAACAGGAAACTAAAGATAAATATAAAAAGAGCTAAAGTGGCGGTGGTTGTTGATTGTTCAAGAAAATTTCGGAAAATTGTCCGTTGCTGCGACACTGTTTTCCCGGAAGAGGGTTGTTGTAATAACAGGAAATAAAGAGTGAGAGAACGTTAAGAACAATTTTCCCCTCCGTTAACAAAGAGGAAAATTAACTTGAATTAGTGTCGATTCAAATATCTAAGGCTTAACAAGGACTTTGATAATAAATCATATGGTAATACACTGAGCAAAATTTCATAAACATTTATTAATTCAAAACTACCACAGTTCATATTTATTATTATCTTTTATTCAACTAGAAGATAGGTCCTGTAAGCATAACGACGAAAAAACGACAAATTTAATTTAGCAATTAAAATTACGTTCAGAAGGGGAAGGACTGGTGAGTAAAATTCATCAAACAGCTATTGATATTTTTTTTTTCCTCAAGGCAAATAAATTTTAATATTTAACGTTTTGTCGTGAAGTTTCTTGTTATATTCAACAAATGCTCCTTTCGTTATCTTAAACTTGTCTTGCGTGCTTAAAAATACATGTTTCGAAATGTGTAATATTTTTCAGCTACTTCAGAATGACCTCGTCTTTTACGGACAAATTTCTCTGTCCGGCAAGTGACTGCTGATGCGTGGTTTAACTGTAATAGATTTGGCTCTCTACAGGCGGAATCCAAATACTGTTCGTTCACGAAAAGAAGTCCGATGGAACAGTTAGAAATAACGGGAGGTGACGTCACAAATATGCTATCCCACTAGATCATAGGAGGAAGACTGCAATTCCGAACTTGATTTTGGCGCCGACAAGCGTTCACCAACAAGAAGCTTTGAAATTGGAGCTCTCCTCTGCTCTAATGAACTACCCCGTTTGTGACGTCACCACCCGTTATTTCTAACTATTCCATCAGACTTCTTTTCGTGAACGAACAGTGGATGTTGTATTGATTATCCGTTTGCCGTATGTGATATGCTTCCAATTAGGAAAATTTGTCGAATCATGCAAGATTATTGAAAATACGTCATTTATTTTACAAACGGCTATATATATATATATACAGGGTGTCCAAAAGTCCGAAAATTTCAAAATATCTTGATAAATACACTTCAGATCGAAAAGTAAAAGAATACAGGTTCAGTACTTTTAAAAAGCTATCGAATGATGCCAGGAGTTTAGGGAAATAATACGTAATTTTTATCGTAAACATCACTTTTTACTTCTTAATAAATGACCAGTTATTCTAAACAATGATAACAGTTCACTGCGCCCCTGAAGTAAGTGGATGGGGGTCAATTTTGGCATCATTGGATAGCACCATTGAAATTATTGAACACTTTTTTTCTAGCCAATGTGTATTTCTCAAGATATCCTATTTTCTAACATTTTTACCCCTCTTCGATTTCCATCGATTGTAGTGCCATTTGTGAGAGCAAAAATTAAAAGTCATACGTCAGCGTCATCTATTTTTTTTCTGCAGAATCGAATAAAAAATGGGATTCCCATTTAAGATTTCAATTCAAAGTTTCCCTTCTTCACTTCCCAGGAGGAGGGGAGGGGTACAATTTTGGCAGCATTGAGTATCTTTTTTAAAAATATCGAACATCTTTTTTATTTTTCAATCGGAAATGTATTTCTCAAGATATTTTGGAGTTGTCGGACAATTTGGAGACCATACATATTATGTATGTGCTACACACAAACATGAAATTTAAATATTTGCATGTAATCTTCACCAAGAAGCTTATACTACGAAAGTTGCTTTGCTATATCTAATTATTCAGATGAATAAATCCCATATTTCTAATTAAGATCATTCCACAGAATTTAAAAAAAAAAATGTTTTTGGTTGCTTGACCATTTTTGATTTGTTTCATACTTTGTACTCTAAAACATAAATAAAAGTTAAAACTTCAATGTAACTTTTACTTAACGATTTATTTAAAATAAATACATTGAAATGTTGGAAAAACTGGTACACCTACCTTTTATCCTGCAGTCGACAACCCTCCCCCCCCTGCGCACGCAGAAGTGCCGCAACACGACATGGCATGGACTCGACTAATGTCTGAAGGTATCCTGGAGACAATTCACACCAGGAATCCTGCAGGGCAGTCCACAAATCCATAGGAGTGCGAGGTGTTGGAGATCTCTTCTGAACAGCACGTTGCAAGGCATCCCAGATATGCTCGATAATTTTCATGTCTGGCGATTTAGGCTGCCAATGGAAGTGTCTAAAGTCAGAGCTATCTCTAAACGTATTAGGGGATCTATGTCACGCCAACTGCACACGCCCCATACCATCACAGAAGCTCCACCAGCTTGAACAGTCCCCTGTTGACATGTAGGGTCTATGGATTCATGAGGTTGTCTCCATACCCGTACACGTCCATCCGCCTGATGCAATTGGAAACGAGACTCGTCAGACCAGGCAACGTGTTTCCAGTCATCAACAGTCCAATGGCGGTGTTGGCATGCCCAGACGAGGCGTAAAGCTTTGTGCCGTGCAGTCAACAATGGTACACAAGTGGGCCTTCGGCTTCGAAAGCCCATATCAATGATGGTTCGTTGAACAGTTCGTGAAATCGTGTTTTCCGATGCTTGTTGCCAAAAAAAAAAATTAATTTGGTTTTAATAAAACAAAATTTGTTTTTTGACTTCTCTTTCATGTATGTTTCCTCATAAAAAGTATAAAAGGAATCAAAAGTGGCCAAGCGATGCCCTCATTTATTGAAATTCTGTAGAATGACCCGTTATAGAGATATTTTCAGAACTAAGAAAATTACAATTTTAAAACTCCTAATTCTCAAGTTTTAGATTGACAGATTGACAAATTTTTTATAGATAAATAAATTGGAGACTTCACATAAAACCAAGGTATACTTAAAGATCCTTTTTTTTTATAGAAATAAAATTTCGAAACATGTTTCAAATCCGAAAAAGAATATATATATATGTTTTCTTTTTTTTGAAGCTGACACGAATCTTCAGGTGCGCAAATAACTGCTAAAGTGTAGGTGAACTTGTTTTGAACGGCACATGAACAGAGAATTTAATAACAGGGATATTTAATTCCTTTATTTTAATTTTTAAGATGCCTCCCAAACACTTAGTGATAAGTGTTACAATATTAAATACATGATTGTAACGGACTCGTTCGTCACTCAATGCCCAATTTAGTTTCTGGAACAAATCCGATCTACAATTTAGTTGAACGGTAAATTTTGTTATATAATAATGACGTGGGTATGAAGTCCTAAGGGCTACGAATGAAAACAAGTGTTACGGCACAAACTTTTATTGTTTGCATTAAATTACATCCATCAAATCAAAGTCACAAAATAAACCAAGCCTTTGGATAACAAGCAAGGACATTAAATATGAGTACACTTAATTCCCCTTCGGAGCGACTCACAGTTTCTCTAAAAATATGCGACTCATTACATTCGACAAATTACTAAGAATAACAATTGAACTATTAAATGAACTATCATAAACTATAAAGATCTTTACTTAACCTGGATTATATCTGGATCGAATACTAGTATATGGATACTAGTATATGGATAGAGAATGCTATATTGAAGTAAGCCCGTTTTCTACATCAAGCTACATCAGTAACTAAGATTGAACACTTCAGGCATCTAAAAGTTACTCTTAAGTATAAATATTGTACAGTATCAAGAATTAACTTAATTCAGTAACTCAATTACCTCACTTCTCCTTAATTTTACTTAAATAGTTACGTTTGCGCCTGTCCTTGCGCCATAATACTACTAACTTAAATTACGGATCGAATTCCAATTTCTCTAACTAAACAATTTAAAGGTTAACAACACGGCAATATGATTATACGGGTTAGTAGACAACTCTGTAAATAAACAGTGCTTCATACATGAAAACGATGTTATACATCACCCCTAGTCCATGCCCTTTGCACAATTCCACGAAGTCCGAAGCCAATTATAAATTCCCGAACGATCGTAATCTTTAGCTATGTGCCCCCGCTCACTCATCGAAGGCGAAGCATTTTAGGAATTAACTCAGTTCCTTTCCATTAACGTCCAGCACCTTCGGTTTGGCTATGTCTCTTCCGATTACAGACCCAATCTGAACACAGTCTCAAAGAAGTCTATGTCAAATGGCCGCCGCTGATATGTTCCAGAACGTAATTTATTTCGGAACTTCAAATGGTCATCGTTTTCTACCGTAGAATATCAGCTCTAACAGTAAAACATTTTCGTCAACGTCACTTATTAATTAAATATCAATAATAAACTAAGACTCCACTGCGTTCTTAACTCAAACCATAAAGGTTTGAATGGGCTACTGCTATCTCCACTGAGTTCCTAACTCAAACTAAAGATTTGAATGGGCTACCGCTATCTCCACTGAGTTCCTAACTCAAACTCTAAAGATTTGAATGGGCTACCGCTATTACTCGTGCTCCATAGCTGCCTCCGCCTTGCTGACTACTGTCCGTTTTAGCAGTACATTATAATCAAGATAATACCACCATGGTGACGTCATAGTGAGCACGGCAACTCCCCAGAAAAATTAGGCACAACCCCGGCCCAGTTGGCTTCAACTTTAACAAGAAATTCACAAGGCCTGCCACATGATTTCTGAGCGAATATGTTTTACAAATGTGGATTTGTTTTATTTAACTAATGTGGTACAACACTGATATAAGTAAAGATTGCAACTATTTATAATTAGTACTTTTTTTGGTAGATAGCAGGTATAAAAAGTTAAATCTCGTATATATAATACAGGGTGTTTCATAATTTCTTCCGGGATTGGGGAAGTTTATGGTTAAAAAAACATGAAGGATACATAACAGAGTTTCATATTATTATATGAAAAAACATTTCAAGTTTTCATTAAGGAATTGGCTAGATGAGAGCAATTGGAAGACTCAGTAGAAGCATAAATGAATGGCAGACAGTTTTAAAAGAAAATGGCGTTTGTGGGTGTATAAAATGTTGACTCTCAATTATAATTCGCTAAATGTGGGTCCTTTCTAACAGCACAGTAGGAACTTTGTGCGAAGTACGAATATGAAGTGTCTACAGGCAAGTCAATTTTGTGCTTGGTGCAAAGATTGCCGTACGCGGTAAGTCGTTAACGTTGATCTTGGAATGTTGGGACGAATATAGCAAAAGATTGATTTTAGAATTGAGGAATGTCGCTTCGCCAAGGGTACACATATTGAACACGTGTTAAACTTGCACCCAACTTGAAGTAATTACTTGAATAAGATATAAAACTTTTTACTGTATTCAGGTCATAGTTTTTTAAGTATAACTTTCCCAAACCACGGACTAAATTATTATATATATATCACCCTTGTAAAATTATTTTTTCATTCTAATATGATTCAGTTCAATGATACATTCATTTTTATATGATTAATGGAATTTTTTAATTATATGTATATAATTGAAACGAGTTACGAAGGTAATATCAGTAAGACTTATTTTGAATCAACGTATATTGCAGCATAATATATCGTACTCGTCTAAATGCAGTATTTAAATTAGTTGAATCCAAAAAAAAGTTAAAATATGATGGTCAATTAATATTGCTGAAGATTTTCAGACATAAAAATAAATAAATACGCCAAATTACATGTATCTACATATGTCATAGTCATTAGCGTCATTGATATCATCAGTTAACAAACAATAATTTGTTTATTTAAACTGTTTTTAGCACATAGTCGTTTTTGAATACGTCGAAATATTTTAATACCGAAAATGCATAAGTACTTGAGACCACAAATGAAACAATAAAAGTGGTGTATACCAAAACGTCAGTAAAATTATATTTACGATAAAAAATAAATCTTTAAACGAGTACTAAATTAATTATAACAAATAAACATAAAAAGAAAATTGTTCAATGATGTAGATAGGAAGAATTTATGAGTTTTAAAAGAATATCAAATAAACTTTATTAATAAACGAAATACGATTTCGGCAAAATTTTCTAGAAAAATATTTTAAATTCAAACAAAATGTACGCATTTAAAACTCAGTTTTTAGTCCGCGTTATCACTTGCAGTTTGTGAAATGAATGTGATTGAAGAGATAGCAGAATGAAAAGCTCGTGTGTTACTTCTCCTAGTAAAATTTTAAAATGGTTTTTCAGAGATGCAAACTAAATTTCGTTCCCAGACCTTGCATTTAGGGCGAAGGAGAGCGAGCGAGATAAATTGGATGTAAAGTTTGGAAAATCGAACTTAGTTTTTGTGACGGCACCCGATTTATTTTTGGAGAACTCCATTTTTCTTTACTGAGATTCTTTATTGTGCTGATGCAAACAGTACAGTTTCGAAAGCAATTTTTTCAATTGAAAATATTCATTTTTTTTTTCACGTAAAATCTGCATTACTCCCTGACAAAACTACATTTGAAGAAAAAGTTAAAATAATAAGCCTTGGTATATATATAACGTACAAAATAAAGCTGTATGTACGTTCATTCCGTAATTTATTATAAAAATTTCCACAAATATAGATCAACGTACAACATATTACGGTACTGATTCGTTTCTTTGCAGCGAAAGCCTAAACCGCTGAGAAACCTTCTTATTGATGGGTATTTTCTATTCTTTTTATGAGTATTTTTCTGCTCATGAGATCAACTTCATTACTTTTAGTGCTCTTTTTAGTTTTTTTAGTGCTTTTATTGCTCATAAGATAAACTTCCTAACGCAAGCAATAGGGACAAGAAACTAATTAACATTGAGCAAATAAAAATGCTACATATAGAATGACTGAAATACGAATGGTTGTTTAGTATTTTAGATTGCCCATTCCACTACTTTAATTGTGGTTTAATTAATGAAAGAATAAAATCATTTATAATTAATCTTCAGACGTATAAACTACTGTTACTAAACTGCCAAGTAAAAAAAATATTAACCATTTAAATTTTTATATGTAACGGAAGTGACATGATCTATGAGTAAAAGCCCTTTTATCCAAAGAATATTATAGTTTTACTCTATGGATAAACGTATTTCTTGAATCTGTAAATCATCCATCATGGGGTTACAGTGAATTTTTTTTTGTGTGACATGACATAAGGAACTTTTTTGAAACTAATCTCATTTTGCATTTTAATGGCTTTACATTTATTTGTAACTTTGTGATAACTAAAATAATTATTATTATTAAATAAATATTATGTTTGATAACAAAATAAGGCTCTACTTGCAAAAGGTTTTCTTTCTGTCAACAGCAATTCCAATTGAAATATCGACGTATCAAGTATCCGGAATTGATATTTCCATGCAACTCTAATTAACATAATTATTAACATAATTATATACTGAAAATAGAAGTTTATTAAATGATTTCGTTTTGTTTATTTATGATAACTGGAAATAAATTATTTCTTCTCTTCCAAAGTACATTTAAATTATTGTAATTCTATATTCTGAGTTGCTGTAATTTGTTGATCAATATAAAAATTTAGAGGAATAGAATAAACATGTAATTTGCATCTTTGCTTGCAGAGAAGTTTTATTGCTTTGCATATATAAATGTAAATTCATCTACTGATTACATCCAAAAATATGTCATTATGGATAAATAGTGATATTTCACGAATACAGGAAAAGCAGCCTGACTGCCATTTTTGTCTCTGTAAATGACATGCAAAAATAAAGATTGAATTAACAATAAATATTGAATATACAAATATTAAAACGGTGGGAAATGCAGTTCATTATTTGCATTGCGATCTTCAATTTTTGATTAGAACATTTAAATTAGTCCCAATATAAAAGCTTTTATCATTAGAAAGACTGTCGTGTCTAAAAGGAACCCAATTAAGGCAGCAGACAAATTGTATAGCAATTTTAATTCGGTTACAGTGAAATGCAATTTTGTCCTAAGAGGTTTAATTTAAATTAATTTGTTTTATACCAATGACGTTTGGCATTTAGTGCCTTTAAAAATGTTTAAATTAAGTTCCTAAAATGCGTGCACTCGAAAACTTTAAAATTTATGCAGTATATAAGATCCGCCTCAAAAGTTTACGCCAATTAGTTAATAAGAACTTGAAAAAAGTATTAAGAAGACACCAAATTTTGTGGAAAAAAATAACTTTAAAGTAAAAAAATTGAAAAAATTGCTTGTCTCAAAAGTATATGGAGACGAATTTTCTGGTAAGTTTAGGATTTCATGTTTATATAGCTACACTATTGCTTTGAATTGTTTTCAAATAATCCATCGGAAATGCCGTTTATTAGATATTGAAGACATATGATGAAGGGAAAACCAACTAATTTCAATTCGCTGCTTTATTTCGTCAACATTTGAAAACTGACGACAATGTTTACACATATCACGTTATAATTGTGCCTATACTTCTTCCACAGGAATTATGCCAGGGCTTATTGTGGGCTAGTCCACGACCTACTAGGTTAGCTGTAAATCGTGTATAGTTTGTTCGAGGAATGTTGACCGATGTTACCTTTAGAATTCAAGGGGGCTGACGTCACAAATGGGCTATTACATTACAGCAGGGAAGAGGGTGTCATTACAGCAGAAGAGAGTTCATCATTTCAGAATTGGTTTATAGCGAACGTATGTCTGCACCAAAAATCAGCTCTGAAATGACGTCTTCCTCTCTGCTGTAATGAACTAGCCAGTTTGTGACGTCAGCTCCCGTGAATTCTAATGGTACCATCGGTCAACTTTCCGCGAACGAACTATATGTAGACCTGGATCCATGTATTGGAGCATTGTTTTGTCTTGCTGAAATGCCCAATAATCTCTTCCAATTATTTTCGAAATTGGCAGTGAACATTTTCAAGAACGTGTCAACAGTCCTCGGAGGTTTGGCGGCCCGATAGGAAAGCAATATCTGTCGTGCCGTTGAAACCAAATGTACCCCACACCACAACAGACCAGCAGATACATGCCTCAGTTAAAATCAAGTACATATGCAGCGCGTATTCTTGCGGGTGTTAATTTTAATTTTTAGAATTTTTCGCTATTTTGCACCAAATGCCGTTAAATATAATCGCAAATCCTAGCCAAATGTCGCCAATATATTTAAAATTTTCTTTCCTTACAAATCCATAAAAATATCATCAAAGTTTTCAAAAAATCCGCCAAATTCATGAAAAAAGGCTCTCCAAATTCTTTTTTTTTTCGTCATTATTGAGAATGGAACCATCGCATAAACATGCACTTGAGTCGAAAGCATAAGACCTTGCAGATACAGAGCCATCCACCAGTCAAGGTTTGCCTGAGAAGAATATTGCAACTCCATCGAAATATTTGCATGCAATATCTCCAATTTCAAAACTAAATAAAGAAAAAAGGAAAGGCAATGAAGAAATAGGCACTTGTCTTAACCACTGCAGAAAACAGAAGACCGTTAAAAGAAAGATTGGAGAAGAAAGTTGGAAAAGAAAGAAATAGAAATAACTAAAGAAGGTGGTTAGATTATGAATCAAATAGTCGTATCAGATAATAGTAAAAGACTAAACTCGAAAAACTTATTTTTCAAGTACAATATATTACCAATAGAATATTTACACGAATACAGTGACTTAGTAAAAATGTATGAAAGAAAAAAAGGGAAGGCAAGAACACTGAACTTATAAGAATAAAATTAAATGAAAACGATAGAAATTCACGTTGTAAATACAATGATCTATTACTCCCAAAAATAAGGAATAATGTAAATTAAAAAGGTGCAAAACTTTGGAATGAACTACCAGAGGAATTCAAAAAATTGAAAAGTAAATAAACATTTAAAAAAGTCTAAGAAAATATTGGATATAAGGTAATGGAAGCTAAAAAAAAAATGGAAAAACATAATGAAAGAACGAGGGAGTCACAATTAGTTGTGTATCATCTTAAGAATCAGATTGTAATCTTAATGTCCACGGTATATTATATTCTTGCTGATATTTTCTTGATACCTTTCATTGTAGAGTCTAATATGATGTACTTTTAGTATATATTGTCGGTATTATCGCTGTAGTTACACAGTATATTGTTATTATGACTTTACAAATGAAGAATAAATAAAGCAGTGATAGTACTAGTTCTTTAATAGATGATGTCTCTGGGTTTGATTTCATTGCAATAGAGAAAGCCAGATGTAATTTTAATGAGATGAGTAAAAGAAAAGAAAGTGAAGCTGGGTCATCACAAACTTTGGATGTGAATACATGCAATGAATATGAAGAAAATTTTCAGGCAACAAAAGATGCAAATAATTACATCGTGCTATATGTAAGTAAGCGATGGCTACATGCAGAATGTATGATTTTTTTACTAATAAATATATTTTTCTTAAGTGTATCAATCATTATGACTAACTAAGTTTCATGTTTCTATGCAATGTGTCTCAGAACATCGATTTTAAAAAGAGTGCGGTAGGTAACCCGGATTTACTCTATATCTGGACATAGGGAAAAAAGATGAATGCCATTTACTATATTAAATGAAATTATATGGCCGTTTGTTTCTTCACAGCAAAACAAATGGCACTACATCCTGCATTGGGCTAGTTATATTTTTTCGTTGCAGGTCGGGTTCGTTCGTGTTTAATTTAACTCATGCAGGTTGAATTCGGGTAAACCCAATTTTCCAAATAAGTCTAAAATATCGTACATGATTTAAAACTGCACGTTAATCTAGAAAATATCGCTAGTAGGACTATTTTTTTTCCTTCAAATTTGGCGTATGAATTTGGAAAAAAGTTCCAGCATTTTTTTTTTTTTTATGGTTCGCTCTCATGCCTGGGTATGATGTATTTCCGTTAATCTGCGATGTATTTGTGAGCATCGATTCATGGATAAATGAACGCTCTACAATTATGTCACCGCAGAATGGAGAATTAATAGGGAGGACGCTAGTTTGAATTTGTTTATGGGGCGTGGATAGCGTGGATCATGATGGGTTTGGACCTACAGCTTTCCGAGGAATCCGAACCATTTGAAACTTAGGTAACCAACCCACGGACTACAGTGAGCAATTAGTATAATCCGTCTGCGCGAACCTGACGGGTTGTTCCATTGCAGTTTAGGGAAGGGCGTCTCGGTTAACTCGGTTTTCGCGCACGAAAAACTAGTTACGGTAAGATGCCCTTCCCTAAACTGCAATGGAAACGGGATCGGACATCAGGTTCGCGCGAACGGACTATAGGTAAGTGTCCTTTTTTTTTTTGGCACGAGTTGAGAACCGAACCCTAGATGACTGACCGCTGAGCGAACGCGTTCACACTGCACCACCGCAATGCAGGATGTAAATATATTATGCATGCGTTGTTTGAACCTTTTTAATCTTATCACCTCGGTGTCGCTTCTTTTTAATTATATTTTGTCTGTAGTTCGAACACATTATTTGAACAACTGAAAATGGAAAATATGTTTACGAAATGCTATTTGTTCTGCTGTTTCACGACTGTCGTCTAAAAGAATGAATATTGCATGTTTGATTACATTCCCGATGTCAGTAAAATTTACCATTACGAATTGATAATTTCCAGTTGCCAAACAATGTAATTTTGAAAATATGAATGGTAAAATGTAAATATAAATAATAATTATTAGAATCCTTGCTGTATAATAATTAATTTTAAATGAGTTCTCTTGTATTGAAAATTAATTTTTCATCGAAAATCCTCAGCGGGTAAATTCGCCCAACATTCTTATTATAAATAATAAATTCCACTAAATTCATTACAGCAGTGGATGAAAGAGAAAATAGGACAGATTGCATTAGCATTTAAATAACGATAACATTAAATTCAAAGAAAATATTTATTGATCTAAATGTAGATGCTACCTCGGAATTATTTTTAAATGTTAGAGTAGTTTCTGCGATTTACAATAACGTGAAGTTTTTATAAATCTGCACACGGAAAAAGTGTTTTACGAAACAAAGCCTGCTAAATGGCCTGAAACTCTCCATGTAATTTAAATACTCTTTGGAAATTTTGAAATGAAATTGACAGAACTGCTTCACACAAAAATACTTGGAAGACTTTTGAAAATATCTAAACAGAAACTCGCTCAAATGATAAGACAAGACGGAATACAGCACGTTTTGACATGATTAGGATGCATCGAGACAAAACACAATGGAAATTTCTCCTTTGAATCTGAAAGCGTAATATATCTTTAGATTAGTTAGTTTTACTAAGTTTCCGGTGTTGAGAGAAAATTGAAGAATGTTTGCTTTTGTCACTTTAACAGATACCGAAGTATCTTCCTCTGTCAGAGGTTGAAATGAAATTGAAAGTTTGACACATATTTTTACATAATAAATGCATTTAAATTTGAACAGCGAAATGTGATCTCTAAAAGCTTAAATGTAAGGAATAACCTGGTTAAAAATATAAATAAATCCGCCTAAAATATGATAGTTCAGGATTTCTTTGAATCTGCTACATGTCTTGCATTTTGTATTGATGAATATAGGATTTTTCCTTCAATATTTTTAATTTACAACTGCTGTAAGTTTAAAAATATTTAAAAACAAATTACACACAAACGCAGTTTAATTTGAGCTGGAGATACATTTTTACAATTGTTTAGGTGGAAAATCAAGCGTCCACCATCGTCAGAAAAATTGTCCAAACTGATTTGTTGCCACTAAATCAGAAAAAAATACAGGGTACCAGGGAGGAAATTACATAAAAAGGTTAAACACTGGTAAAATAGCAATGAAAAAGATCACTCAAGCTTTCGGACGCATCAGCAGCAGTCCTTCATCAGGAGTAATGACGATGTTATGTTTCTGTCTCTTTTTTATACTTGAAATTTCTGGAAAACCCTTCATCAGAGTAGTCCCGCAGAATGGGAAAACCCAATGAGAACCAATGGGAGGCCTCCAATAGAATCATGGAAGAACCCCAATAGGGACCAATGAGAAACCCACACTGCGGGTTACCTAATGTTGGGGAAGTCCCATACATTTCAGAGTAAGAGTTGTTTATAAGTTTCTGGAAGTGGTTGTGATGTATTAATGGCTTTCCCGTGTAGTTTGTAAGTTTCCCAAGATTCTAAGAAGAGTCTACTATTCTTGTTTGTGATGTGACGGTGTAGTATTTTTGTTGAGTCCCAGTCGGGTTCGTGTCCGTGTTGTAAAGCGTGTTCTGCCAGACGTGAGGCTATGTCTCCTTTCGCGAGTGCTTGTTTGTGTTCTTTTTTTCTTGTTTTGATCATTCTTTTTGTTTGTCCTATGTAATGTTTGTTGCAGTCTTTGCATGGTATATGGCGCCTGTGAGATCTTCTGGTGGAACTGGGTCTTTAACTTTTGTAAGTTGTTTGCGAAGTGTTGTGACAGGGGAATAGAATGTTTTGATATTTGCCTCTTTAAGGATGCGAGAGATTGTTTCGGAAATGCCGTGAATATATGGAATAGATATGCGGGTGTGAGATGTATTGTTTAAAGATGTACTATTGGGTCTACAGTTTCTGAGAATGAATCGTTTAGGGTATCCATTATTTTTAAGTGCCGTGTGTATGTGTTTTGTTTCTGTGTTTGAAAGTGTTTCATTACTGCAGTGAGAATTCGCTCTAAGACTTAATGTTTTAACAACGGAAGCTTTGTGGCATGTTGGATGATGCGATTTAAAATCGAGATATCTGTCTGTATGTGTGGGTTTACGGTAAACTGAGGTGAAGATTGAGTTATCGTGAGATCTGTGTACAAGAACGTCTAGGAAAGGGAGTTTATTGTTCTGTTCTGTTTCGTATGTGAATTTTATATGTGAGTTTAAGTTATTAAGGTAATGGAAGAAGCTTTGGAGTGTATTAGTTTTAAGTACAACAAACGTGTCGTCGACGTATCTTTTCCAGAATTTAATGTTAAAATTCGGTGAAGACAAAGCAGTTTCCTCAAATGACTCCATAACCAAGTTAGCTACAACACTTGAGACCGGAGATCCCATGGCAGTGCCAAAAACTTGTCTATGGATAGAACCATTTGAGGAGAACACAGCAGAGTCCAGACAAAATTTCAACAATGTGCAGATGTCGTGAGGTGTTAGTGAAGTGCGTTCATGTAGAGTAGTATCATTGTGGAGGCGTGTAAGTTCGGTGTCGATTGCAAGTGAAGAGAGAAACTACAAATCAAATTGAGATTTTTTTTTTTACTTTTACCCCAACTCTCCTAATTTTACTTAGGGCTATTTTCTGTTCAATGGCTATATGACTACTAAAAGTAAGCATTTAAAAGTGCCTATAATTGAAAAATTTTCAATGTTGAGTCGATAATTAAAAGCTTAGTTGGAAGATTTGGTAGGGTGGGATGGACACATACGTGTGGGGGAGTGCCGCACGTAAATGTAAAACTGTTTTACACAGCGGGAGAAATTTTAATATAGTCACGTAGATAGTTTAAGAAGCTTCGTACTAAATATGCATTTCCACAGACATAAACACTACTAAATTTTATTTCTAAATGTTCTTAAACTACAAAATAAATTCCAATGACTTCCATATTTGTAGCGAAAAGGGGCAAAAAGAAAATACACAAAACTCAAGTTACTAGTTCTTTTCAAGAAGAACTCTGCAGACTCATTAGTAATATTTATCGCACGCAACCGTTCATTGATCAATGATTCCCTTTTCATGTTTGAAGCAGAAAAATCATGTTTTGCATGTTATTTATAACGACGTGAAAAGTTATGGATCATCGTGAAAAGCTATGGATCATCATTAAAAGTGCATATCTGGCAAAGAATTTGCTCGGCAATGCTTTGCACTGAAGCACAAAAGGGTTGCTAAGTATATTTTTTATAATTTTTTTTAAAAGAAATTTTAAAATAAATACATTAAACTTTGCGTATTGTATCGCAAGAACTTCCATCTATTTGTAAAATCCGCTGAATAACATTAAAAGGGGATTAATGTTCTGCTTGTTTTGTCGGTGGCCAAAAACTTAGAATTCTTAACTAAACGAACATGCTTGAAACCTGTTATATCTAATGAGTTCATCCGAGTTCATTTTGTGTTGACAATTTGTTCATTAATTAAAATAATTAATTGGAAGTCATTAATTAAAATAATTAATTGGAAATCATTAATTAAAATAATTAATTGGAAATCATTAATTAAAATAATTAATTGGAAATCATTAATTAAAATAGTAATAAAATTAAATTAACAATGATTAAATTATAATATGTTAGTAAAAAATAATAACAAATAAGTTATAAATAATTAACAAATTAATAATTTAAAATCAAAAAGTAATAATCATTAATTATAATTTTACTACAAATAATAAAATATCATTTTTGTAATTATGTCAGACACTTATGTTAGTGGCTAAAATATTAGAGATACCTCTCACTCTTAGACGCGTCTATTAATGATGTACGGTGAGGTACCAATTAGACGCTGTATGTGAACGGCATGTTCAGTATCAAGAGGATTAGATAGTACGAGAGATAGTATAAGAGATCACGAGGGATTAGATATAGTATTGTGATTAACCTGGAACATGAGTAAGATTAAAATATTTTAGGTTATAGATATTCAGTATTAATTAATATATTAACATTAAGAAGCCTCCTGGGGGCGAGAATTTTGTGAGTTTCAAATTAATTTTTTATTTTATTTTTAGTAATTAATACGTGGGTGGCAAAAATTATTGTATAATAAATTCCCCCCCACGAAAAACTCACAAAAATCTCGCCCCGGAGGCTTTTCTGTGTTGACCATATTTGGCAATTGTGTTATCCCTGTGAAGGGTAATAATACCTTACATCTTTACATACGGAGAAAGAGAGCGTTGTTTCCTGTCCTCATTCGTCTAGCGGTCCAAGACACTCCGGGCTAAACGGAGGGACCCTGGTTCGAATCCAGGATGGGGAAAGCGTCTCTTTTTCTCCAAAATTACATAAGCTCTAGTTTGAGCTGTAATTAATACGTGGGTGGCAAAAATTATTGTATAATAAATTCCCCCACGAAAACTCACAAAAATCTCGCCCCGGAGGCTTTCTTGTGTTGACCATATTTGGCAATTGTGTTATCCCTGCGGAGGGTAATAATACCTTAACACCTTTACATACGGAGAAAGAGAGCGTTATTACCTGTCCTCATTCGTCTAGCGGTCCAAGACACTCCGGGCTAAACGGAGGGACCCTGGTTCGAATCCAGGATGGGGAAAGCGTCTCTTTTTCTCCAAAATTACACAAGCTCTAGTTTGAGCTGTAATTAAAACGTGGGTGGCAAAAATTATAGTATAATAAATTTCCCCCACGAAAACTCACAAAATTCTCGCCCCGGAGGCTTTCTTGTGTTGACCATATTTGGCAATTGTGTTATCCCTGCGGAGGGTAATAATACCTTAACATCTTTACATACGGAGAAAGAGAGCGTTGTTTCCTGTCCTCATTCGTCTAGCGGTCCAAGACACTCCGGGCTAAACGGAGGGACCCTGGTTCGAATCCAGGATGGGGAAAGCGTCTCTTTTTCTCCAAAATTACATAAGCTCTAGTTTGAGCTGTAATTAATACGTGGGTGGCAAAAATTATAGTATAACAAAATATTTTGGGAGCAAATTGCGGTTCAAGCATATCTGGAATTGCTGATATTTTAAGATTTACTTGTGCAACAGTGTCTTGTGTTTTAGAAAATGTCAATTAAGTGAAGAAATTTTATGCAGTGAGAAAACTAACCATAAAATACATTTGAATGAAAAGGGTGCCCTGAGACTGACACAAATCGTAAACAGCAAGAGAAGGACAATAATATTGCAAATTATTGCTTAGTACAATGAAGTATATACGAAAGCACAGTACGCAGAATTTTTCTACTGATTGGTTTTCACAGAAAACCATGAAAGGTATTTGCCATCACTTAAAATTAAGAAAACGCGCCTATTGTATGTCCAAGAATACAGAGCAAGCAGCACGAATCCAAAGACTCGTCTTACCTGTCGACAGCACTTCAAGCGGGTGGTGGTAGAATAATAGTCTTGATAGTATTTACCTGAGATACAATTGATCTCTTAATAGCACTGGAAACGTCTTTAAACAGCAGAGAGACTTCTTCTAACCCAGTGCTCCCTTTCATGGCTACAGTTCTCTCTGGGTCAGATGGTTATTTTCAGTAGAACAATGTACCCTATGACCGAGCTCGACTGATCTCAGATTGATTTAATGAACATGATTATGAGTTCCAATTGCTTAAATGGCAAGCGCAGTCACCTGATCTCAACACCATGTGGCACCTGTGTAACTAAGCGAAAAAATCCATTTGAAACTCCGAAATGCCACAATCAAACTTGAACGAACGAAGAGTTGCCATTAGGCGAGCAGGAGCGCGTCCATAACGTAATACATCGGTTGTGATCAAGCTAAAGGAGAAAACTCAATATTAGTATATGTAGTGTCTTTAATATTTTGGCCACAAATTGTATGTAATACATAAATTAATAGGATTTAAAATACACTCTACAACAAAAAAATAGGCACAAGAAAAAGGAGTTGTCCGATTGTAATGAAATTTCGTTTAGAACGACATTTTGACCGAACATGCAAATGATTAAAATTTGGTGTCCAATGAATGAATAGCGGGAACTCCAGCGCATCGGAACTGCGCATTCAGCAGGTGTATATAAGGAGCGATTCTCAATATGTGGTCAAAATTTCTGTTGCATTTTGACTGCGGATATCTTACGTCGACTGTAACAATGCCTCGCCGAAAGATTCGTGCTCATTACGAGCATATGTCAGAGTTTGAAAGAGGTCGTGCTATCGGATTGAAAGAGGCTGGTTGGACGAATCGAAGAATCGCTGGACATGTGGGTCGAAGCGATGCGGCGATTGGACGGTGCTGGCAAGAGTGGGTCAACAACGGCAGATGTCAGCGTCGGGACGGCAGCGGTCGACCTAGGGCCACAACAGAACGGGAAGACAGAGCAATTGTCAGAGCAGCTGTCACAGCACCGGATTCGTCGTTATCAACTATCCAACGTGTGGCCCGCACACATGTGTCCAACATGACCCTCTGCAGACGACTGAGAGAGCGGAATTTACGCTCGCGCCGACCGTTACGCCGCTTACCTCTCACGCCTTTACACCGTCAAGTCCGATTACAGTGGTGCCGGGCTCGATCAACTTGGAACTGCGCTGACTGGGGACGTATAGTCTTTAGTGACGAGTCCCGTTTCCAACTGTGTCCTGACGACAACCGCAGACGTGTCTGGAGACGTCCAGGGCAGCGTGGGGATCCTGCCCTTACTATCGCACGCCACACATGCCCACAACAGGGCGTTATGGTCTGGGGTGCCATCTCCTTTGATAGCCGGACCCCTTTGGTGGTCATTTCTGGCACACTTACAGCACAGCGGTACGTAGACGACATTCTACGACCGGTTGTGTTACCGTTCCTTTTGCGACACCCTGGACTTACGTTTCAACAAGACAATGCCCGGCCGCACACGGCACGTGTTGCTATGAATTGTCTTCAAGCTTGCCCAACACTTCCTTTGCAAGCTAGGTTTTCTGATCTCTCTCCCATAGAGCACATTTGGGACGCTATGGGAAGGCGATTGCAACCATCCCGGAATGTTGACGATTTAGCCCGACAGTTGGAGACAATTTGGCAAGAAATTCCGCAGGACACCATCCGGGATCTTTATCAGTCTATGCCACGCCGGGTGACAGCTTGCATCCAGGCCAGAGGTGGACCAACGCCTTATTGACTTCCTCCCTTTGTAACGGTCAAACTCTGCAATAAATCATTCAATTGTTCTGAAATTTTAATGATTTCTTTTTCTATGTATGTTCTTCACATCCACCAATTTTTATCGCAATCGGACAACTCCTCCTTGGTGCGTCGATTTTTTTTTGTTATAGAGTGTAATAAACATCCCTTATTTCTTTTTCTTACGTCTACTACTATATACCCTATAGCTCGCTTAAACGATTTCATCTTACAAGCAAAATGTGAAAGCAACTAAGTCAAAGACATAGAAAGAAAATCTATATTTTTCAACTGCTGAATATTTCTACAAAAAAAGCAATTATTTCTCAATATATTGTAACATACAGTAGAATATCGGTTATCCGACACAATTGGGGACTGGGGTGTTCGGATAACTGATTTTTCGGATAACTGAACAATTACTAAAAAAATTGTTCCATGCCATAGGAGCAGTATGAAACAAAGAAATATTTCTTTGTTTAATATCACTGTTCAGTGATATTAAACACAACAGTTTTATACATATTATGTATCACACGACTTACAAATACATATCTTACATAAAATTGTGTATTAAAGTGGGCATACAATTTAGAAAATAAGCCCAAGTTTTTCTTTTGTGCAGAACTGAGACCTCGATTTTTTTCTGCCAAATCTCGCACACGTTTTAGAGGCAGCAATTGGACAGCATTACATTCTTCTTGTTGTTCTAACCACTTCATAGCCGTCTCAATGCAGTTAAAAGCTTCCACACTAGATGGTCATTTTTCAGCCCGGTCGTTGTCGCTAGGCTCTTATTCGTCGTCACAAGGGTCTTTGTCGTCGCTGACACTGGCAATGATTTGATCGTCCGTCAATACTTGATAGCCAGGATCATCGACATCACATTTGATCCAGTCGAATGTTTTTCCGGGTCGCTTTCTTTAAATCCTGAAGATTTTTTAATCAGCCCATCCGGTTTTAATATAAATTGGCTATTTGGTGCTGCTCTTCAGGTGCAGTGAAATACTCTTCTGATGGAAGGAGCTTATTCCAAGCTTTTGCTAGTGTAGTGTCCTTAACAGTAGCCCAAGCTACTGCTGCCATGTACACAACATCCTTCAAGTTAATTTCGGTGTGCACTTGCTGAATAGCTTTTTCATGTTCCCACCGTTAGTGGAACTACATGGCGCGAAAATCTGAATTTGACGACTGGAATGCTTTCAGTTAACCAATGTTTTGGTTGATCGGTATTCGGATAATCGATGCTTTACTGTATATCAACAATTATTAACATTATGGGTAATAAGTTGTAAAATATTTACGCTAGATTTATTTTGTAACTTACTGTGACAAAGACTTGATATTTATTCCTTTTCTCCGACTTTAAAATTTATGACAAAAAGGGTAGATATTTTATGCAAAAAGGCGAATTTTTTCAGTTGTTGTAAATTGCTTTTGACACAACATTGACAAAATCGATATGATAGAAGGATCCCTCTCAGTCCAAAAAAGAGAATGTATCTCGAAATAAATCGGATTTTCTTATAAAAACAGAGTTCCATTAGAAAAAGTTTACATTCAATTCATCTTTTTTCTTCTCCTGCACCGAAAATGCAAGATTTGGAAATGAAATTATGTTTAAATCCTCAAAAAGTATTTCAAAATTTAACCGAGACCAACCTAGAAGATTTTTGTAAGCTTGATATTTGTTAAAAAGCTCTTAAATTTTATTTGCCTCCATCACTGCATGAAATTTTCTCTATATTTATTTACTACATGTTGGGGATGTCCCTTACCACCATGACAGTTAATTCTACTAATCAAAGATCTATGCATTTAGAAACATCAAACGTCGAATAATGGTAATATGCTAAACAAGGTGCAACTGCGATCTTCAAAATAAAACTTCATTTCCAAAGATGACGAACTTTTAAAAGATAGAAGTCAAAATTTTCTTTCACAGCTATACAAAATAAAATGTGTTATATGTCTTACAAACCAATGAAATATAATTTTACAATGTCTATTAGTAAGTCGTACCAATATGGCCTCTACAATACTAGAACATACAAATTTTTACACCGGTTTTAAGATATTACTACCTTTCTCAGAGCATACATTATACGCAGGTAGCCGTGCACCACCTGGATTTAACACACTATACAAATCAAGCACACCATATCTGATATTATTTAAAGTAGTTTCTCGCCCCTCACAGGAATTCCCGCAGCTTGGGGTCACTCCACAAGGACGAATGTCACACGAAATTAACATATATGTGTGAAGGTGAAACTTCATAATACGTTTCATTACAACCTTCGACCAGCACAGCCGAAATCAAAACAGGCTATTCTTAACTCTGCTATTTTTTATCTTGTCTCTCTAATTAAAAACAGAATCAAACTTCTGGTGTAGTACAAGCAACGGTTTCAAGTGGTCGATGCTAACATTAATTTCTTTGCGGTAATCTCCAGCTTGAAATTACACGATACAGCTTTTCTAATGGTTCACGCACCAAATCGTATCTCTCAACGACATACGAAGAATTCCGAAATTCTTATATATAAAGCATTCCTTGTTGTGCTTCTAGCGGTAGGTATTATTCTGAGCTTCTGCATGTTCCCTCTCAGATGCGACAGAAAATTCGAAGACAACGGGCGATTCCTCCAGAAGCAAAAGTCTTCAGGTGAACGTAAACAGTCCCATATGCTAGCTAAGCTGTTGAATTTCCCAAATCCTCGCGCAAATTGGCGCGAATTGTAAATAGAACCGCAAGCAGTATGCTACCTACGTTTCTGTACCATGACATCGAATCGCCATTTCAACTGCCTATGCAGATGTTACACTAACAGAAATGGATTCCTAAATTTAACACTAGCAAAGGAACTGCCCCACATGAAAGTCAAACCCCGAGTAGTGAACTAATTGGCAGCGTATATGAAAATTAATATTTATAAACAGTATCATGACAACTTGTGTAAAGAAATGTTATATATATATGTACAGTATGAATAATATGAGTGTTACTTACATTGAAAGGAAATAGTAAATGCGTTTATGAGGGTACGATATGATGCAAAAGCGATCAAAGAAATAGGTGAAATGCACAATTTTGCGGAAATCGTAATTTATGAAGTCAGTTTCGCGCAAACTGTGTTCAACTAATGTAAAGTATTAAAAAATAATGAAATGTATAATTAATGCAAAGTGAAAGTGCTTCATATTTATAAAAATTATGAAAGTGATAATTGATATAAAAATGTGTAAAGCATAAAACTGTATTGCAGTGTGTGCATGTTATAAATGCCATACTCTGACAGTCCGTAGCAGAACATGTGTCCTGTGTAAAAATGAATGAAACTTCTATAACGTTTCCAAAAGTTAAGTTTTCATGAGCGACAACGTAATTACATTTTATCCATGGATAGCGTAGTATTGGCTTATATTGTGGAGAGTTTGGTTGATTAAAAACTAAAGAGTGCAATTTTATTATTTCGTTTCTAGACGTTGTATTTACGTGTCGTTCGTCTTTAAAAATGTAGTTTAAGTTTTTTTAATGAATAACTTATATTGGCGAGAAAAACAGACGTCCAAAGGTTGAATCATTGCGGTTGTACCAGGAGGAATTTGCAATCTGGTGAAATTATTTGGCATATTGTCATAGGTTTGTGGGCCTCTGTCCATGAATCTAGCACCACACAGGACGGAGGTTGTAATATTGCATTTAGACATTTCGTCACCTGTTTCTTCATCTGGTATTTCCCCATTTTCCCACTCTTTGAACATGTGACTTGCACATTTGAAGTCTGAAACATGTTGTCTTTAACACGATGTTCAAACTTCCAAGATTTTTCGCGTAAACATAAGAAAAACTTCCCTTTAATTTCCCCAGACATGGATAAAATCGGCATGATAGTATAGGAGTGCTTTAAGGTAAACTTTGATTCCACTAAAACTGCAATAACTTTTCCGACTTTGTGAGATAACGTCCTCTCGTTTGCAATGAAATGGGAAAAGCCGCTTTGATCGGTGTTTAAAATTTTAGTGAGATCACAATTTGAAAAAAATGCATCGTGCCAGTAAAATAAATGCAACCGAATTATTTTCAACATATTCTACATTATGTTCACGATACGTTGTAGTATATTATGTAATTTTTCGTGAAACGATGTTATTATAGTTTTTCCATCCCCTGACAAAATGGTGCGATAATTTAGTGACAATATTCCTAATTCCCTTGCTGTACTGCGCCATATCTTTTTAAATATATATAGTGAACTGGCAAATTTTGAGCTCTCGAGTTTCTGAATATTTTTAATATATATATTTTAATTTCGTTTTTTGGTTCCGCTTTGTGATATGTACTTTTTAAAACCTGAAATTTGACTGCAGTTCTTAACGCAGTTAAATTTCCTTTGCTTTCGTTTGAATTTGTTTTTCAGGCACTGATCATAAAAATTAACAGCAGCCTTCATTTTTCATAAATTAATATTCCTACGTGTTTGCTGTTGGTGCAAAGTCAGTTCGTCACTAACGTCGGAATTAGCAAAATGTTGGCCATCATCTAGGTCCAAAGAAACTTGTTCCTCGATATTTTCATTCAGAAGTAATTCTTCGATTTTGACCAACAGCCATTCACTTTTCTCTTATTTCCTCCTGTGAAATAACGGATGATTCATTTTTATATATTGCAATGGCTAGATTCAGTGTTCCATGAATGATATTCACTATATTTTTCATGTCTATACCTTATACTATATGATGGCAAAAAATATCACATAACAATGAAAAGATACAATATTAAAGTATTTTTGTTAATTAGCATAATCTATTCTCAACCGTGAACTACGCAAAAATGAATTCCTGCATTTCCACTGCTGCTTATATAAGGCTTTTGTGCTGCATTCCCCGGAAGCTGCAATGCAGGGTCAAAATTCCATAATTTAGAAATTTTCAAACAGCTCTAAACAATTCCGTTCTGTGAATATCCAAAAATAATAACGGATATTTGTTATGCATCGACAGATCTGTCTGTTGCGCTCAGTAACTACTGGGTTTGACTTTCATGTGGGGCGATTCCCTTGTAGGAATCAAGAGCTGCTGTCTATGTTGTAGGTCAGGTAAGGTATGCTGTCATTTTTGAAGTTTATAGCTAATGGTTATTCTAAATTGAATTTTATGCACCAAATACCAATTAACATTGCTTTATATAATCTATCACCATTAGAATTGGCATCGTTACGTTGCTTTTGCAAATATTGATGATCCATTGTCGTTAAGCTAGGATTTGGTTGACATGTGGCAAATTATTTATATACTAATTGTTATAATTAATTGTTATAATTGTTTAATTTATATAATAATTGTTATAATCGACACTTCTTCAGATGTTGTTATTTTTGGAATAGGCGTGCCAAAATTAATAATAAAATATCCTTTACCTAGTCGACAATAGAATGAATTAGAGATCTATCGTCATTATAATAAATAATGCAAAAGGTAATGGATAATATTTGCCGTACAGTTGTCATTACGATGTAAGAACATTAAGGGTGATGCTATGCCCAGGCCTACATATTTCCGAGGAATCCGAACAGCTCAAAACCTAGGAAATTACGCCGCATACTATAGTATAGTTCATTCGTGGAATGTTGGCAGAGAGTACCGTCAGAATTCACCGGAACTGACGTCACAAACACGCTAGTTCATTACAGCAGAGGGGAGGACTTCATTTCAGAACTGGTTTTTGACGCAGACAAAAGTTCGCTAAAAATAATTCTGAAATGACGTCCTGTCCTCTGCTGTAATGAAGTAGCCCGCTTGTGACGTCAGCTCCAGTGAATTCTAACGGCACTATTGGCCAACTTCCCGAGAACGAACTATAAGCATTTAGTCGGTATGCGTTTATGCTTTTTGGGGGACCGTGGGGTGTCGAACTAAAGACAAAGGCCATTTTTACAATAAATTAATTAAAATTTAATAATGTTTGTACAACTTTATGCAATATAAAATTCATTAGTTATTGCATATATGAGACAATGAATATAATTAAAAAAAACGAAGTTTTTGCACATGCATATTTTACATTTAGTTTATTGAATTTTAATTATTATATTACTAGAGTACCCTGCATTTTAATAATACGTTTCTAATAAGAAATAATTAAAACATCTAATTGCTGTGTACAGTTTTTTAAACGTTTATTAAATGAAATCTATTTCCTTCGATAGAAAATTTTCGGTTTCATTAAATAATTAATTCAGTCGAAAATTTATTGAGCTATAAAACATTTTGAAATCGACTGGGCAATAAAAGCTGTCTAGATCTTGAGCTAAAACTAAATGGATAACCTATTTCCTGAACTGAAACACTTAAACTTCGGTGCTATATATTGTGTTTATTTTATTGGCAAATAAAAGAAAATGCCCCCCCACCTCTCCTGAAAGAAAACATTCTTCACGCACACAATTATTCTGAAGCTTAAACTATCTAGACACGACCTTCACAAATACGATATTTGCTTGCGTTTTGTGTTTTTCTAACCTGATATAATTCTTCACGATCGTGGTCCTATACAGGGCGTCTCAGCACCAGGGTTACAAACTTCAAGGGGTCATAGTACTCATCAAGGTGAACGATAATATGTCATAGAATCTAAAGTCGCAAACCACCCACAGCGCCAGTTCTAAAATCGTCCAGCATGCACAAATATTTACAACCAGTGCATGAGAAGCGCAAAATGCGATGTCCTAATCATCTATGCACTTGAGCAGCTGACCTGAGTTTTATCTGGCGCTTTTCACGCACTGGTTGTAAATATTTGTGCATGCTGGACGGTTTTAGAACTAGCGCTGTGAGTGATTTGCGACCTTTAGTCCCATGATATATACCATTCATCTCTATGAGTACTATGACCCCTTGAAATTTGTAACCTTGCTGCTGAGACGCCCTATGTAATACGTTTTACAGTGAACAATGTCCTGAAAATGTTATATAAAGTCAAAAGAATAAGCACACTAAGAATATCATTATTCTGAAAACGAATTTTTCGTCCTTCAAAACTTAAAAGAAATAAAACTTTAAAAATAATCATACAACGTTTGTGACAGCCTCGCTTCCTCTAGCGAACGAATGGTTCTTACAAATAGCTTCATTTTTCTCGGTGTTTTGCGACTTCAATTTTTCTCCATGTTTGTCCCCGCTAAGTTCTTTTCATAAATTTCGACTGTGTATATTCCTTCGTCCATTTCTTTTGTTTTCCTTTGAGAGTCCTAGTCTACTGGTAACTAACTTTTCTCGTTCCATTCATCGTTGTACATCCTAGTTAACTATATTTCCTTTGGTTAGTTGCTTCTTGGTTGGCTCAATTTTTAAGGCACAAGTGGAGCAAGAGCCATTCTGTGCCGAAAGAGTGAAAGTCGTATGTACATTTTTAAATGCAAATAAATATTAAACGGGGGTAAAGAAATATATCAAAGTACGTTAAAATAAAATGAGGTAATAATTCAGATGATACTAAAATGACCGCTTACTTTTTGGAAGTTTTATGGCGCAAGGATAGCAGTGGTCGTTCTGGGACGGAACCTGCAGTTTTCCGGAGGTTCTGCACCTTTTAAGGCTTTTCGCTGTTTAGAGTCGAACACGGGATAAGGGCGAGCTAACTGAACCCGTTACGGCCGTACCAACGCAAGGTCATTAAAAAAAACGATATCAGTAAAAAAAAATGACTTTATGATTAAAAGAATCGTTCGTAATACCAAGTACGACAAAAGCTTCTGATACATGTTTTTAGCAGAAAATATTTTACAGTTCCAAATTACAGTAGTGTCCCTTTAATCCGAACCATGATAATCAGGAAATCCGGTTAATCCGAACTATCTTCAGTCGATTGGACATTTTTTCAACGGCAAACCGACTGATACAACGTAAACGTACTGCGCAGTGTGTTGCCAGATAACTGAAATTTCTCATTAACCCGCGATCATGCGCGCGGGATGTTTCACATCCCACAATTTAAAATTTGTGAAAAAAACCGTCCACCCTTGCTTCTGAAACTGGCCAAACTCTTTCCTGTTGCCTTCAAAGTCACAATCTTTTGGGGTAAGGTGACAAAGCGAAAATTCCTCTTATTGTTCCCTGTAAAATTGGACGTTTTTAATGAAATAATGCTATATAATCAGATGGGGTGCAAAGCACCCCGCGCGCGTTCTCGCGTTCCTCTAATCCGTGCACCTGTTCGCGGGTTAACCGGAGCAGGCGCGCCAGTGAAGAAGTGCGGCTGTACTAATCGATTATATAGCGTATTCGTGGCAATCAATTTCGAAACATCAATGGAATATTCTCTTTGTCAACCTACCCCAAAAGATTGTGATTATAAAGCTAACAGGAAAGGGTTTGGCCAGTTTCAGAAGCAAGGGTGGACGGTTCTTTTTCACAAATTGCAAGTTTGGGGTGTGAAACACCCCGGGAGACTACTCGCGGGTTATAAAAAAGGAAATTTTCCATCGTCTGTTATGCGAGCACATGCAAACACACAAACATCAAACAGTTATAGCTTACAGTAAATTTTGTAACGACGATTTCGGTTAATCCGAAAATCTGTTAACCGAACAAGTCTCAGTCCCAATTGGTTCAGATTAATGAAACTCTACTGTAGTTATAATTTCTATTTTCAGCCGATATAAGTTAAGCATCCCACAAAAGCAATTATTTTTGTAAATTTCAACTTGACACTATTATTACTGAAGTAACAAATACAGCAGAATGTGCCTAAAATGACTACCTTTGGGATTGGACTGCAATAGTCACCATAGGCAGATAGTCACTGTACACGAGAGACTTTCGTTATAGGTAGAATAAATCTCAACCAGTTCTCTGATATAAAAGTGGTTACTTCATTCAGGTGGTTACTTTGGCAGGTTTCACTGAATAATAATATTAATATAATTTGCCATTTGCTCGGTTCAGTCTCTGTTCCATCAATTTTGATTTTTATGAGCAAAATTTTTGTAAAAAAAGTAGAAAAAAAAAGTCCCTTATATACTGTTTTATGCTCCAAGCAAATGACTAAGGGATTGCGCATAATTTTACTGATTCAGTGGGGAAATATTTTTTTTTTGTTTATGTTTTATGGTGTAAGGACAACAAGGGTTATGCTGGCCTGGGACCTACAATTTTACGATGAATTCAAACCCCTTAAGACGTAGGGAATCAACCCCCAAACTATGGTGAGCAATTAGGCTGTAAGCGTTCTGTTCTTTTGGCACATTTGGGAGTCGAATCCGGGATAACCTCAAGTTTGGCAAACGCGTAACTACTGCATTATCGTAGGGTCGTTTTCAAGTACGGGAGTGATGTATTGTGCGTTCACTCTCAGTTGGCGTGTGATACTGTTAGAAGACGGGCTAGCCCATTGCAGTTTAGGGAAGGCCGTCTTGCAAAAATTATTTTCGAGCGGGAAAAACCAGTTCCTCCAAGACGGCCTTCCCTAAACTGCAATGGACTAACCCGTCTGCTAACGGTATCACACGCCAACTGAGCGTGAATGCACAGTAACCTACTAGATAAAATTAATGAATTTCTTGTTATTTTGTACGTACACTGATGAACGCAGGTTCTGATATGGATCATATAAAAGGCAGAGTGTCAGAAATCTCTT
>QLNU02015270.1:18529080-18548584 GCA_006491805.2 Dysdera silvatica
ATCAAAAGGTTGTGGCGCCCATTCTTTACTTTGCAAGTCATCTGAGGAGTATTCCAAGTGGACCAAGTCGACAAGTATTCCACTACTAGATTTGTTAATGGGGGTGGACACCCTTGGTGGGGGTTCTTCTAACCCCCTCCACAACAAAGATCGCCGCACGTTTCTCAACAAAATTTGCACACATGCTAAACAAATCCCCGGTCCGCGGTGTGCGCGGGTGTTGTTGAGAACTGCTTGTAGACGACAAAACAGGCAAACCAACGTGGGGGTTCGCTTGCTTTCTTGCACACAGTGGGGTTGTTCTCGCTCTTAGTTAGCGATTAGTACGAAATACGTACCTTCAATTAGTACTGCAAATTTTGAAGGTGGATATTCAATTTACTAATTACTATCGTTAATATTTTTTTCTTCAGCAATCACGACCGAAATGTTATTTCAGGCTTTTGTTTCAAAGCATTATGAAAAACTACCACTGTTTTGTTTCCGGAGAAATAAACCCAGGTTTGAAACTGGCTTGCACACCTGGGATTTGTTCCCAGCAGGGACGAAAATGCTTGCAGGTATCACAGGAAACGTGTGGTACTACGCGTGTCAAATGCGTTCGCTTGCTTGCAAACTGTAATGGGTTTTATATTAATAGGATCAACGAGCCCTGATTTAGCGTGCGAGGAAAATATGTTTGGTATTAAACGTTAACTGCTACAAGTCCTTTTTTGGAGTCGCTACACCACTAGTGGAGGGGATTTGATATGTTCAACAGCTCGCTCGCAGAGGGCCTGTATCACTTGACCGGTTATGAAAAGGCTGTGGAGCCCAAGGAGTATTCCAGGTACTAGATTTATTAATGGGGGTGAACCCCCTTCGAAGAACCCGGGGTCCATCCGCTCTAGAAGAACGCCGAACGCACCTGGTTTCCTATGCCGCTTGATATCATTAGAATATTTTTTTTTCAAGGGGGCTACCTTTCTCCGAAACCATGTCTTCATATGTTAACCATTGTGTTAACCCTGCGACGCCCTCGCCAAAGATCACCGGGGCCGCTTGATGTTTCTCGGGGGTGGGGGGGCCCAGGCATAAAAAAAATGACTGTTGCTCTTTCATCATGAAAAAAAAGGGGGGGTGGAAGAACAGTGGTCACGATGATATTTTTTTTCGGGGGACCCTCTTTCAAACACACTGTAGCGGCCGCAAACTAACGCGCTCGCTCACCAGTGTTTTTTGAGAAGTGAATAAATAAAATCATTGACAATTTTTTTAGAAACGAGGAAAACGTAATTTTAATAAGCAGTAGTTGTAAAAAAAAACTGTACATCGCTTGGTCGGAGTGGGAACGGTTGGTGGTGGTGGTGGTGGCCCACTTATCGACTCAAGGCGATATAGGTTCACCATTTTATTAACCCTGCTTGCTGCAACACAGTTGATGAGTTTATTTGAAGCAGTGGCAGGGGAAAATATTTCAAGTTTTTTTTCTTTGCCTAAGAAATGCTCGCAAAGGGAGAAAGAACTTAACCGGTTCCAATCATTTTCTTGTATGTTCCCCCGGGTGGGGGCGATGGGATGAATATAGTCTTGGAATATCGTTTTCTTCAGGCAGTCACGACCAAAATCTTATTTCTAGAATTAAAACCATTTAAGTTTGAAACTTGTGTACTTCGAAAATGCTATCATAGGCAACTTGTGGTGTCCAAAGCACACTGTCGTGTTAATTCGCACACGACGCAATATACCCGCTTGCGCCCTGTTTGGCGGCGTGTGTTATACACTCTTGTACGTATTGTAGGATTTTATTTTTCAGACGCAATGAAACCCCTTGCACATGTGGCTGGGAAAAGACCGGTTGTATTTCAAGTTTTAGTACGTTAATGAAATAAAGGGGATTCCTCCCCCCCCCCTAGAAGAACGGGCTGTAAATATTTTGGGGCCCACTAACATAAAAAATGGTTTGGAATAAACGCAGCGCACCAACCAGCTCAAACCAGAGTATCTCTAGTTTTCATAAAAAAAAAACAATATCTTTATATGTGAATCAGTGCTATCGGTGCCCCCTCCCACTCCCAAAAAAAAATTCTAGTTCGTACGGATTTTTTCTATACAGTGTGTATAATCAGAAACGCAACTAAGCACAGAGTAGTTCCACTCCGGACCAGAAACCGGATTAGAAACTCGCGTCTGAGTTTTCGCGGAAAAAAACTAATAATTTCTGTCGAGTTTCTAATCCGACGTAAACTTGATTCTGGAATAGGTTTAGAGGTTTCAGTTCAGTTTTTGTCACGGTGCTTTCACTCTACAGACAGGAACGCAACTGAGCACAGGGTAGTTCCACTCCGGACCAGAAACCGGACTAGAAACTCAGGTCTGAGTTTTCGCGTAGAAAACTCTCTCTAATGATTTCTGTTCTGTTTCTAATCAGACGTAAACTTGATTCTGGAATAGGTTCCGAGGTTTCAGTCCAGTTTCTGTCACGGTGCTTACACTCTACAGACAAAACCGCAACGAAGCACAGCGTAGTTCCACTCTGGACCAGAAAACGGGCTAGAAACTCAGGTTTGAGTTTCCGCGTAGAATACTCTCTCTCTAATAGTTTCTGTTCCGTCTCTAATCAGACAGGAACTTGACTCTGGGATAGGTTCCGGGGTTTCAGTTCAGTTTCTGTCACGGCCCTTGTTGCAGTAAAAGTTTGTATATTTAACATAGGAATATGTGAGTTGTAGCTCTGTAACCCCCATTCAGCCCATACCCCCCCCCTACAAACTTTCAGCGTACGCTTATGACAAAAGTAAACACACTCTCTCTCACATTCACCCTTCATATTTAATTTTAATATTTCATTCTAAATGTCCAAACTCGCATACTAAAATTTAAGTAGGCTACATTGTGCCTTCAAAATAGCTACCAACCGACAGGTAGTTTTATCGGTATACATAATATTCGGTATAACTAATACATGCCCATTACTCGCTGGCTTTTCTGATAGAAAGCATCAGCTATATTAATCTAAATAGTCGCAATATATGCAGTCTGAATATATTAGGAATCGCAATAATTGGAGGGCCTCTGGTATTTATCAAATTTACAGATTAAAGCAGCAAGAGGACTGTATGATACAATATCAGGGCCAGTGTAATTAATTGCAATGGCTATTAACGATTGGAATAATGCCATCTCATAACGAAGCCTTTGCTTTGAGAGGTGGAATTGATTGGAAGCTGGGACTTGAATAAATTATATATCGCACCCAGGAGTGATACAAGTCAAAATATGTCTATTTGTATTTTAAATAATTTTAAATTACGTATCAGCGAATAAACTATGGTAAAACAACGTGCGTTCTCAGATAGCGGAGATCGTCGTTAAGCCGTTTTGGATATCCTCAGGACTTCCTGCGGACGTTCTGCATATCCTCAAGACGTCCCTGGGACAATCCTCTGGGTCCCTTACGTTTCTCGGGGAAACTGTTGGAAGATGATAAATTGCTTGCAAATAAAAGAATGATTTCATCTAATGTGAAATCGTATTAAATATAATAATAATTGTGTGCCACTGTATAATACGTTACCGACTGAATTTTTTTTCCAGTGTTGTCAAAAAATTACTGGAAACAGGCGAAGTGACCAGCCGCCATGTTGTTTACTGCGTTCTTTGTAATATTCGTAAATGAGTGAAGGGGATGTGTCAATGAAGGGGTAGTGGGGGAGACTCCTCCTCCCCGCTTCGGTCTGCGCCATTGCTTTGCGTTCACCTAGTTTTCGAGTACCTGTGAATCAGTATAATGTTGAATCATAGAAATCCTACAATGTCAGGAAAGAAGCGAGAATTCGTAGTTCGTGGGACGGATTTTTGGGGCCGGAAAAAACAGTCTTCATTGCATACGTGGTCCATAAAACAAATAAGAGTCAGACGCTAAGACATGTTCGCTGTAACGAAAGAAACACAGCGAACGTGAAGCAAAAAAGATAATGGGGTATCACAGAAGGTCTCACTGCATCATAAAAACGTATATGGCGTCAGAGTGTGTGACGTCAGAAGCCGATCTACTGAAATTTAGAAAGATTTCAAGAGGACAGATAGAAAGAGAGAGAGAAGTAGGTAATGGTTCATACAGTACCGCCAATAATTGTATTAAATATGTAATTTTGTCTGATTTTATCTAATTAATTATCATCTAATATTACCACATCATCGGCTATTATGAGAAAAATTTCTCGATTTTAACTATTGGGGCGTTATACCTGTACGTGTCGTTTCTCTGAAAATATATATAAGTTTATTTATCTTAATAATGTTCTGAGCTGGAATTTTCAGATTTTGGGGTTGTGTCACTTCTGCAGCAGGGGTGCGATATATATTATATAATTAATTGTAAGTACAAGATTGATAATTGAGAAATTACATGTCTTCAATTCTATAACTCACTTCAACAACTCCTTTGCAAGAAGTCAAATGTAAGTCTTTTGCAGATTGACTTTTGATTTCTCGTGTTTTTACGGCGCTAGGTTAGCACAGATCATGTTGCGTTAGGACTTTCAGTTTTTGAGAAACGTGCATTTCTGTCGTCAAGGAATCTAAATTCCGTTACAGTGATAACGAAACAGAACACGTTCCACAATACCATAAGGTACGGAGCCTGGATTAATGGCGCAGTTGACGAATGCGTCATAACTGTGTCACCGCAGGACAGCGGACCTACAATTTTCCGAAGAATCATAACCTCCTAAGGCCTTGGCAAACAAACCCCGGACTACAATGGGTAGTTAGTCGGAAAGCATTTTTTATTTCTGGCATTTTTGGAAACGGAAGTCTGAATAGAGATACGCTAGAAAAACGTGCTACGACTGTGCTATCTCAGGGCTAATTCTGACGTAGATCTAAATATTCAGTCATCGTATGTGTCATATGATCGGGTTTTGCTGATATTCGTCCTTATATTCATCGTATTGTAAGTCAGTGGGCCGAGATGATCTATATGAAACCTTGATTATAATTATTGTGATGAAGGTTAGAAGGCAGCGCTGCTTATAATGTTACCAGGAAGGAGATTAATATATCCAACTTTGCTAAGAGTCTTGCGATGACTCATTTCTTTCATAATGACGTAACTGGGGCGGTTCTATTCAGCCTGTGAAACCTATTTACCCAGCAACGCTCAAAAATTGTTATTTAAAGGGAATATTAAGGGCAACGGGAACATACATTCGTCACAAAGTTACAATGACTGTAAAATATCAATAGGTTTTACCAAATTTCGTGAGATTTTCTATATTATTGGTTTCGAATATTCAAGATTTACATTAAAATTACCTGATGCAGAAATTGTATTATATAGATCAGCGCTCAATCGTGTTGTAAAATTGTAATAAAGTTTCTTGTTAACCTTTCAGAAACTAATCCGCGGCTACACTGTTTTGAAAGATTTAAAGGAAAAATGTATAAAGGTGTTTGCTTTATTGTATATACTCAAATACGTTCATCACCTCTGCAATAACTATCTTCCGTTAAAATAGAGTGGAACCTGCCTATAATGACCACTTTTGTAACTGGAATGCAATGGTCACTATAGACAGGTGGTCAATATACACGACAGCCTTTGATATAGACATGAATAAATCCCAATCAGTTCTCCCTTATAAAAGGTGATCACTTTACCAGGTTCCACTGTATGTGCATTTCGGCCTTAGATTTCAGTCTTTTGTTGAAAAATCAACAATAACAAAGAGCACTTCTTGAATAGACAAGATATTTGATGGATCATAATGGAGAAATAAGCTTTTATTCGAGCTGAATGAGAACCTGAGACCTTTTCGTCAGAACTCAAGCGTAAGAGCCACCGAAGTACTGAGACACAGCTGAAGGTGCCTTTATTTTCGCAATTATTTTTGTAAATATTAACTGCTTTATACATAATTTTTGCCACCCACGTATTAATTGGCTCAAACTAGAGCTTGTGTAATTTTGGAGAAAAAGAGACGCTTTCCCCATCCTGGATTCGAACCAGGGTCCCTCCGTTTAGCCTGGAGTGTCTTAGACCTCTAGACGAATGAGGACATGAAACAACGCTCTCTTTCTCTAAAAATGTTAAGGTATTACCCTCCGCAGGGATAACACAATTGTCAAATAATGGTCAACACAAGAAAGCCTCCGGGGCGAGAATTTTGTGAGTTTTCGTGGGGGAATTTATTAACTCTCCAGGATGGGGAAAGCGTCTCTTTTTCTCCACAATTACATAAGCTCTAGTTTGAGCTATAATCATTACATGGGTGGCAGAAAATATTGTACAATAAATTCCCCCACGAAAACTCACAAAAATCTCGCCCCGGAGGCTTTCCTGTGTTGACCATATTTGGCAATTGTGTTATCCCTGCGGAGGGTAATAATACTTAACATTAACTGCTTTAATTTCACCTAAAATCGAGTTGTTTAATAATAGTCAGATAAAACTTCAGTTTTGCATTAAATTCGGTACTGTCCTTGAACAAACAAGTATTCTTTGTTGTTAACTTTTAGACCAAGCTCAGACTATTCCAGTTCAGCGATGTTTACAGAACAATTGCTTCTTTTCCACGTAGGGCATTTCCTACGTAAAACCTCCTTTGGGCCCTTTAAGATGGCGGAAACGAATTCCTCTGTGGATAGAGGAAAGCTAGTGCAAACAAAATAGACATGAAGCACAGCATTTTGGTTTCCTGTTTTTTTCAAATGAGTTCTTATAACAAATGCTTCGAAGGAAAAGAAGACTGCCTATACGTGAACATCTAGACACGCATCTTGACCATTAAACAATATCGAATAAGTCTATTTTTAAAATTATGCATAGTTTTCCAAAAAACATTTTATATACATACACACAAAGACACACACACACACACACACATATATATATATATCATCATCATCATATTCAACCATTATCTATCCACTGCTGGATGAAGGTCTCTCCAAATGCTTTCCACACAAGTCTATCCTGAGCAATTCGCTTCCACGTCACCCCAACCTGTTTTCTTATTTCATCCACCCATCTAGTTTGAGGACGTTTTCTAGGTCTTCGGTGGTCTCTTGGAATCCAGTTCAGAATTTCTGTTGTCCATCGTTGATCAGTTCTTCTTGCAATATGCCCAGCCCATTTTCGCCATTTCAGCCCTTTTACTTTAACAATGATGTCCTCTACTCTAGTTTGCTCTCTCACCCAAGTGTTTCTTTTTCGATCTCTCCTAGTTATTCCAAGCATGCACCTCTCCATGCTCCTTTGCGTTGTCTGTAACTTTCGTATTGCTCCAACTGTTAGACTCCATGTCTCTGATCCATAAGAGAGGACTGGCAATACACACTGGTTGAAGACCTTTCTTTTTAGACACAAAGGCAATTTCCCCTTCAGGATAAAACTGTTTCTTCCAAATGCACTCCAGCCAAGTTTAATACGTCTGTTGAGTTCTTTCATAATGTTGCCATCCATTGAAATCAGCTGGCCAAGGTAAATATATGAATCAGCAATTTCTAGCTCAATGTTGTCAACTTGTATTTTTGTTTCCTCTACGAAATTATTGAACATGATCTTAGTTTTTTGTAGGTTCATCTTGAGTCCAACTTCTTTACTTCTAGTTGAGAGCTCCTGTACCATGTCTTGGAGTTCTGATGGGTTCGTTGAAAAAATAACAATGTCATCAGCAAACCGCAAATGATTTAAATATTCACCATTTATTTTTATTCCCTTGTTATTCCAATTTATCTGCTGAAAAATCATCTGTAAAGCTGAAGTAAAAAGTTTTGGAGAAATGGTATCTCCCTGCCTCACACCTTTACCAATTTTGATAGCTTCGGTATCTTTATGTAACCGAAATTTTGCACTTGCATTTTTATACACACATTTATACACATTTCCCCATGTCAATGTGCACATCCCCTCGATATATATATATATATATAGAGAGAGAGAGAGAGAGAGATAGAGAGAGAGAGAGAGATGAAGAGAGATGAATCGGCATAAGCTAACCAATCTGGTCTGATATGTTGGCAAGCTGAGCCTACAATCCAACGAGGGTTCTGAACCTCGGTAACTACAGTCGGAGTTTCATGTTTACGGCGGGAATTATTTCGTCACCCTCCCAAGGAGTGATCAATGTCCAAGCTACTTCGAATTCGGCAGTCCGTCAAGAACTGATATTTTTGGTGGAATTTCTGGTTTTTGTTTGGTACCATTGAGAGTCGAACCTAGGATTACGGTATGCAAGGCGAACGCGTTATCATTGTAGAGGGCTGGCTTTGTGAGTTATACATTGTGTTCAAAAAGCACCGCACTAATTGTATATTTTATTAATCCTTACGCCATACCGAGCAGCTCTGCAAATGAATGATTACTATGGTCGGAAATTAACATTTAATAAGATATTTCAGATAATATGTCGACCAATCGTCATACGCGAGCTCCTTTAGAAAACTAATTAAGGCGTTAAGGCGGAGTTACTGGTAAGAAGATAGCTAAAGCTTACTGCAAATCACACTACCTCTGTCTCTCAGAGTACCGCGTTTGGTTAACGCTTAACCTCTGTTATAGCACTTTTAATTTCATTAAGGTGTTATGTGCCAGATTTTAAGTAAATTTGATTATTTTGAGTCCTGATCAGGTACCTTATCTTAAGTTGTTAGTAAGGGGGCTGTAATTTTCTTTTTTGAGAGTAAGAGAGAATAAGAGAGGGAGGAAGAAATAGGGGAGAGTTAGTGGTTAGTTTATATTAGTAGGAAATAGGATAGGGGGTGAGAGATAGACAAACTGAGTTTTGTTAATGTATTCTCCTCTTCCATTTTGCGTTGGATTGTCCACACACTTGGCCGATGGCCGTACTTGCAGTTCTATGGTTTTTCTTTGGACTTAGCCAATAAGAAGTCTTAGTGCCTAAGTTGAACTGAAAAGATTTGGGCATCTTTGCAAAAAATTGAAATATTTTGTAATACTTTTAGGGTTATGTTTTCATGGTCTGAGAAAAAGGAATTTTGTCGTGGGAAGGATTTTGGATATAAAAGTAGGATTTGAGTGGTCATCGATTCTTTTGAATGCTTTTTCCCTTAAGCCGTGGATATATGATTTTAAAGGGATTATTTGTCTATTAATGTAATTTTGGTGGTTGGTGAAAAACCAGGGTGATTTAGTGGCATTTCTAATAAACATTCTTTGTATAACTGCAAGTTTTTCATAATTACGATCGTAGGTGTTTCCCCATGGGGAAGATGCGTATGTCATTATGGGGCGTATGGATGTTCAGTAAATTGGTAGCTTGTTTTCAATGCTCAGTGCGCTGCTTTTATTTAGGAGGGGGTAGAATTTTAATACGGTACTGCTTTTCTTTTTGGCTATGTTGTCAATATGAAGGTTCCTAAAACTTGTACACCTTGATAGCTAAAGCTTGTTTTGTTGGTTCGAAAAACAAATATTCCTGAATTCCTACTTGGCGCTTTTGCAAAAACGAAAAGGCTATGTTCGCACATTTTCGTAACCGAAACAGTAAAATATGAAATAAAATATTAAAAACAATTTAGAAGTTTTATTAAACATTTTTCTCTCCTTGCAGTGGTTTGTGCAATGTACTAGTGCCAAACTCAGTGTGCTATGATCTGTACATTTTAACTACTGGACGGATGGTAATGTTAAAGATCTTTGTCCATAATGATTTATTGATAGATACAGAAAAAACAACTAAAAAATATACTTTTTTTGTTCAGTGCAGCCTATTTTACCCCTTGCGAATAACAGGAGCCTAAGTTAAGCTTAGCTTTATCTTGTTGAAGTTTTAACTATGTGTACAATATACATAGTATATTCTATTTATTTCTTGTTTACTTTAAATTGTCTTAGAAGTGCAAGTAGCAGTATTTATACATGAACTATTTGGGACCAATGCCAGATTTATTAATAGGTACGATGGGCACTTGCCCAGGGCGCAAGAAGCTGCGGATTTTTTTTTTAATTGCAATTTATTTACCGTAGAATTCTGTCGATCGGCTCTCCCTCCAGATAGCGCAAGGATAGGGGCAAGGATTACGAAAACATACAGCTAGTGCGATTTTTTTTTTTTTTAAACGACCTCTATATAGGATTTAAATACAAACGTTTCGCTATTTGTGTCTTGTAGTATGCTCTTGTTACGTTTCTGGGGAATTCGAAGTACTCTCAGATTACTGCTAGCAATTACTATCTATTCGCGAGAAGTTGGCGTGTAGGTTCCGTTAGCTGCAATAGCAAACGGGTTGTTTCATTGCAGTTTCGGCAAGACGCCCTTCTTCCTACTGCAATGGAACAACCCGTCTGCCTTTTCAGCTAACGTAATCTACACGCCAACTTCTCGCGAATGGGCAGTAGTTAGCAGGCCCTTTTTATTTTTGTTTTCACCGTTGAAAGCATGGGTGCCGACAGCATAAAATAGCGGGGGACAATACACTAATAGAAGGCATTTTGTTTGAAATTGGAAGGGGACATGGAACCCTAATACCAACATTGGGGGGGGACCGGTCCGCTCTGTCCGCCCGCTTACGGCGCTCGTGGTTGAAAGTGAAAGCCTAAATTAACGGTATGCAAGTGTAGAGAGTTATTACCACTGAGTACTAGAGTTCGTTCACGAAAAATCGTCCGATGATACCATTAGAATTCATGGGGCTGACGTCACAAATGTCCTAACCGAGTACAGCAGAGTGGAGGACGTCATTTCAGAACTGGTTTTCGGCGCAGACAAACGTTCGCCAAAAACCAGTTCTGAAATGACGTCCTCCCCTCTGCTGTAATCGGCTAGGCGGTTAGTGGCTAGCTAGACTGTGACGTAAGTTTCCGTTAATACTAATGGTACCATTGGACAACTTTTCTGGGTGTGTTATTTGATTGCTTGCGAGTTACCTACAGTGCAAGAGCATCAATGGCCATGCTGCGCCGTGACCTAGTGTTTTTAGACAAATCGACGTTTTGTGGCTAGGAAAGTAATTTCTGACCTACAGTGAACAGTCAGTCTTCGAACTTGTTTTTTTTGTTTTTTTTTTAAACTCTGGTATTCAAACACGGGATTACGACGCGCTAGGCAAAGGCGGTACCACTGCACCACTACAAGGCCAAAAACAAAAATTTGGATAAACTCAAAAAATGTAGAAGTAAGTAAAATTATGGAAGTGTATATTGTCAAAGAAGACGGGAAATATATTATATAAGATATAAAGATACAAAATTAACATAAGTTAAAGAAGAAAAATAGAAGTTATACAAATTTTAAAAATTACGAAAACAGACTAATAGCGTTTCGGAGACTACTTTTTTCTTTATCAAGCCATACTCCAAGCTAGGACTTACAAAAGCAGGGAATTTTTTCGACACTTTTGATAATTTTAATAGTTTCTCTTTCTTTCAGTGCAATTTTTGTCATTTTACAGAGGATAAATACACGTTGATTATAATTCCAAGGCAATCGCTCATATAAAGTAAAACTAATGTAATTTTTCTTAAATATTCTTCAAGAAGGAACATTAAACTGACTCAGAATATTTTTTCCAGAGTGTCGGATTAGAAGTAATGGTGTGAATTCACGGGGGATTTCTTAAGTTTGGAAAGGGCCGTGAAAAGAGACTAGGTCCGTTCTCGAAACTTCCCAAGATACTGAATATCATTTTGGCGTCGATGAACTATCGACTACGCATTCGGATTTATGGCTTTGGATATGCTGGCGGATAATATTCTCACAGTTTCTCGAGGAAACTACGGAGTTTGGGATCAGTTGTGTGCCCTGCAATGGGCGAAAAAACAACGTTGTTATCTTTGGAGGTGACTTTATAAAGGCTAGTGTGAATTACGTTTTGAATGCTTCAGTTGTTTCCCAAAACGTAAATTGACTACTAAACAGCATTCCATGTGAACCACAATTTCGTTCGTTTTAAATATAGATCTTTTAATGTTCTTTTAAATACAAAAAACATCACTCTTATATATCTAAGAAATAATGGATTTTTATTGTTCTATTTTCAGGCTTTAGAGCATTGCCATGGGTGGAAATATGGGAGCAGAGGGGGCCCAATCCCCCTCTAGCCGTTTAAAAATTTTATTTGCCCGAACCTGCTATGCATTTACTTTCAAAAGTTTTACAGTCACATTTTAAAATAAGGTACTTTTTAGCTCATTACTAATTGTCAAGCAGTATCAATTATTTTTGTAGCGTTTTGCTATTTTGTAGATTTACTAAAATTTCGACAGCTTTGCAATTTTTCTCAGCCCCACTTGTAGTAATCGTATGGGCACAAATGAGCATTGTATAGACAATATTTTTGCAATTTGACAATATTAATACATACGATGATTAACTGCTTTTTATATGTGAGAGGCCCTTTACAGGGTATATCTCACATATAAAAAAAACAATTTATCACCTAATATTATCGCCTATGAGGAGAAAAAAATCTCTCGTCTTTAATACATGATTTTACACATAAAATTTTACAAAAATATCTGGAGTGAGTTAAGGGAGTTCGATACCCAAAAATAACCCAAAAATGCTATTTTTTTATTACTTTGAAAAGATATTCAAATTCTTATGAATAAAACGATACCAAGGTATTCCCAATATTGCAATTCTAACGCCTTCAAAATCGAGTTTTAATTAGACTCACATGTCTCCCTCAGACCCTCATTAAAGGGACAAGCAAAATGTTGCAAGTATTTAGATTTTTTGTCTGCGGACGTGATTTCAGACTACATTTGCATTTATTTTGCGTGAAGTGTGGTGAGGCTGAATTATCTGTAGCTGAAAGAAGTAAACTGAACAACTCACTTGTTGTTGTTTATCTTTTATCGTTCGCACGTTTCACAGAGTCGCTAGCATTTCTGCTCTCTTCTAATCTTCAATCTTCATTTTTCAATTTAATTCTTCAATCTTTTGTTCTAAGATTTCGTTTTGGATGCATGTTTTCGTTCTACGTTTACCTTTTTTTTATAGTTTAATATCGTGTTTAGCATTTTTAACTAGTTTTTGTATTTTATTACGTTGTAAGATTTTGTTATTATAGGTCGTCTGTCAAACATTGCTTTACGAAAATGCAAGCAGGCAAAAGCAAATGCTACACAAAATGAAACCAACTGTGTAACACAAAATGTTACAGAAAAAGTGGAAACACCAATTCAACGTATGGATACTGGTCACAGCTTTGCTTCAACATCAGGTTTATTAGAGAGTTTGATCATAGTAAAATTTCACTAGTCTCTACTGAAAGGTTGGGACTTGTGCAAACAGAGAATCTGAAATCAACATTGATAGAAACATCATCCAGCTGTGAGTATGTAATGATCGATGTTCAGAATTAGAAATTGCTTTTTGATTCCTGTTGTTGCCCAGAGTGTTCGGGAGAAACAACTACAGTGTCATTTGGTGCCTTGAATGGCTTTGCGAAGAAAAATAGTTGTTGAATGCGTCTATTGTTATATCTATCATCTAGTTTGTTATAAAAGGGTAATGTGAACCATTTCCCTACTTTAATATACGAGGGTTGTAAATAAAGTAGTGACACCATAGCTCGTACATAAATTTCATTAAACGTCTTCAATCTGATCACCAATAAAGTCGGGTGCCTTTTACCAACTGCCGGAAAACAGTTGGCTGCCGTTAGTAAGATAGTTTCTCTTGATTGCTGCGATGGAGCGCCCTATTGCTCGGTGCACGGATGCAACATTAGGAAATCGAATTCCTCTGAAGGTTTCCTTCAACTGAGGAGACAGGTCAAAGTCACAAATACTCATGTCAGGTGAATACAGAGGGTATCCTAAGATCTTGCTTTCACTATCTCTATCTGACAATCAGGAATGGACGGGCAACCTGTGTCTAAATCCGCTGTCTCATTCCAATTCCCATGAAATGGTTTGACCCATCGTGCAACCATCCTATACGCTGACTCATTATTGCCACAGGCTTTATATAATCCGTGATGACATTCTCGCGCATTTTTGTGGAGGGTGATTGATTTATAACAACTATATCGTCATTAGTGTCACCTATTGATGTCTGTGTTCAGTTTCCACTTGTGCGACTTTCTCGCCAATGTTGCCACTACTTTATTTACATGCCTCATATTTATTGCTTTTACAGAAAGAGGGAAACAGTTTATTCAAAATCAATTACAATGCTTTGAAATGCTGTACATCAAAGAATAATCAAATTTTTTAGATAACTATATATTTGAGCCATAAACTTCATTTGCAGGAACGGGTTTATTAAAAATTAATTACAATGCTTCGAAATGCATGGATGAAAGAATAATTTTATCTTTTATTTTCAAAGTAGGGTGATTAAATAGCGAATTATAATAAAGTTAGACCTTCATTAGCGTAGGATATTATTACTCTTCACAGGGATAACACAATTGCCAAATAATGGTCAACACACAAAGCCACCGAGTTTTCTTGGGGAATTTATTTTTACTTAACAATTTTCGACGTAAAAATAAGCGCAAATTAGATCTGTTTTTTGTTTAGGAGAAAGAGACGCCGTCCGTCGTATCCATTAGTCTTATTATCACAATAAATAATTCATAATAGAAATTTTGAACCATGTTTCATTCTTTGTGATACAATAAAATGTAAAATCCCTTTCCACAATACTCTTGAGAATTATATAAATTTTTCTTTTTTTATTCAGACATTATCACCTTCTCTTATACAGCACTAACACTTAAAATGAGATATTAATAATAAAGTAATTAAATATGCATAAACACGAAGATAGGACATCGCCTACTTGGCTTCGTTAGTTCTGACGGTATGACGCTTTGGATCAAATGAGGTTGTTGCTGGTTAGATACCGGTCTGGAATAATACTGCTTCGTTTTGACCCACCAAATCTGTCCGTAGTACAGTGGTGTGACGGTACGACGCAAATACTTGCCTAATATCAATTTGAAACACATTTCCATTGCCAATTTAAATTAAGGAAAACTTAATTATAAAAGTTCAGCAAAATCTATATTGCGTACCTGAAATTTCGTCCGAGGTCAAACTAGCTACTTCGCAATGTTTTGTCACTGGATGGCGCCATTATCTGAGCGTAGGAACGTCGGATCATAAGCAATGCAATTTCTGCTTTCCAGCCATAAATGTTTAACTGTAGATCTCAATGGGTATGGCTGCGGAAGCATTTCTCGTTATCGTATTTTCATTTCCTATTTTATCGTATTTTCAGCATGAAATCTGTGAGTTCGTCAAATTAAACATCAATTAAATTTATAAATACTAATTGTTTTAATTTTTTAGCGTTAAATAATTTTAATCTGATAAGCAATTTTCTAATAGCTTATGTTAACGATAATGCTGCCATCTAGTGGTATCGATAGTAATTTTTATTGCATTTGGTGAAGTTATCCTTGTCCCCTATTGAAAAAAAAAATTATTACAAATATGAAAAAGAACTCCAACTTTCACAAAAGTGTTATTTATATATTTGCCAAAAAACAGAAGACTGGGATATTTTTTATATAAGTAGGACCAACTGTAACATACTATAAAAATAAAATATACTTTCTTTACATATCCCAAAAATAAGTATATTGCTTGCCTACAGGAAAATGCCACCGCACGCCACTGCAAAGACTGTGCCGCCACTGTAGAGAAAAGCGCTGTAGTACGAATCAGAGGCAGCGCAGCCAGGATTTTCTACTGGGGGGGGGGATTGCTGTCAGGAGAGCGCATTATATTTTCTCTTGAGTTCAATTATCACACATAGAGAAAAACAATATGTACAGTAAAACCCTCTTAACGTACACCTCTTAAATAGGGTCACCCAATTTTTACCGTCAGATAAAAATTTCCCGACAGAAACTTATTTACAATAATATATTTTAAACCCCTTATTAGCGGTCATCCTTAGATACGGACGCTGACACTGTTTTAATTATTAATTTTATTAGACGAGAACCTATATACGGACAGGACAAAATAAGTTTGAAATATGGCCTTCACTAAAGCCGTCTCGCAACAGGAAGCTAATAAAAAACAGGATAATAGCTAAGGAGAGTCCACACTCCTTTAACGAAGGGTTGCAATTCACTCGGATTCGCAGATTCAAATACTTAATGCTTAATAAAGAATTTAATATTGAATCATGTAGTGATGCACTCCACGAAACTGATATATAACTACCAGCCTAAAACTATTACAATTCAAATTTGTTATCGTTTACTTGACTAACTACACAGGCCTTGTAAGGTAGTATAAAATTAAAGTCCTTTTCCTGAAAATTTAACAACCGAAAAAAGTGGTGGATTCAATCTTGGTATTAATCTTTATCTTACGGGTGGGACGACATGTATCCCAGCAGATTTACCTCCCAAAAGAAGGGGGCAGGAATAAACGCTATCCCAGAAATTGTTCCCCGTTTCCTGTTCTTCCCAAGTCAATGGTCAGTTAATAGTATAAATGACTTGATTGCGGGTGGTAACGAAAAAGGGGACGAAACAGAGGCCTATTGTACAAATAGGACCTTTTCCCTCTCTTCTTCTTCACCGCTTTGTATGAAAGTTAACAAATTCTACTAGATTGTCAGTATATTTCTTATCTTTCACTAACGTAAAATACATGTCTACTAAAGACATTTGGGGTTGTTTATTTGTACTTAAGCACAGCTACACCACCCTTACTGTTCCATCCCCGTACGCTAAAAGTTAAAGATACGTTTCGAAAGAGGAGGAGGAGTGGTGTGTAAAACCCACTCAACAGCTATTGATAAATTTTTATTCAAGGTAAACAAATTTTAGTGTTTAAGGTTCCGTTGTAACTTTGTTTTTTATATTTAATAAATGCTTGCGTTTGATATCTTACGTGTTTATACAAGTCGAACGCTACGCAGATTAAACTAAGAGACAATTTTTTATCAACGTTTTTTAGGCATCATAATAGTAACGCTGATGTTATGGCATGGTTAGATGGTGAAACGTTGATACAAAAAAAATGTTTTTTCTGCCTCTGGTGGGGCACGATCCCACGACCTTCTGCTACCGGGCAGGCGTTCTTACTTTTGGTAAGAGCACAAAACACCTCAAACCCAGCTCGGCACTGCTATTTCGCAACCCCGCTCTAAAGTTGAGACATATAGGTGGGCTAATTCTTCATTTATAAGCTCCACTGGTCATTAGAGATCCTACCTCTGCGAATTAAAATATGCATAACGCTATGAATATTCATTTCGGACCCCCCCTTCCCCCATGTATAGGGATATATTATTGTTCATTTGCCATAAGGATCACGGCCATATACTTTTGTTCGGGTGTTTTCGGAACACTCTGTATATATATATATAAAGCATATAAAGAACATGAAATACTTACCTTGGATTTGTCATTAAATTTTATGAGAAATTCCTATATTATTGGTATCGACGGAAGTTTTTCATTTGTTCGTGGGAGGCGGGATCTAAAGATGGAAGATCTGAAAAGATGCTTTAATAAACATCTGGGGTGGACTTAAGCCCGGTCAACCCTCCCACTTAGATTGGCTCCTGGTCTGAACTATAAATTGTGGTGTTGGAATATATTGTCTTAACTCTTCATTTATCCGCTGTCTTCTTAACAGTTCTTATTAAGGGCAACATCACTTAATTGAAATATAAAATTTCGATGTAGAAAAAAGGCTCTTTGTTTTCATTTATGGCCATGTTAATTAATTTCCAGTAACGTAAATGTTACTTTTTTTCTATCCTTACTTGGGTTATATATAATCATCTGCCTAATGCTTCGATGGAAGTGATTAACCCATAACATGTAGTTATACATTTAGAAGGTTTACTTTTGTTTGGAAAACATTCTATTAGTGCTGTTTTATTTACCAGAATACATAACATAAATCTTTTTTTTTTTTCCATTTTCTTAACTTGGCAGCCATTCCGTGGTTTTTAAACCAGCCATACATTTTAATAAGGGTTTTGGTGACTTTAAGCCAGTGCTTTTCATTTCAGAAGGTGAAGAAATCACTTATTTGAAGAATCTGTGATGAGCCTGGTCACGGCACCATCTGTTAAAGAGGTTTTGATGGTATACATTAAAATGGGATTAATGTTTCTAGTGTTACTGTAAATTAATTTTGAAATGAATTTGACCTTTAGTGGATTAAAAGCAAAAGACTAGTACAAGCCCTTTGCGTTTGGTTATGCCGAAACATAACCGTATATAAGGGTTATAATGTTAATTTTTACATGAAATTGCGTTGTGTTAAAAATGGCTGTCCTTACATTGTTACCGTTGTAGTGAAAGTCATTCCGCGAAACCTCTTTACGCCAAATCAATCAATTTGGGTCGCTATGGGCGACCGAAGCCAACTGATTAAACTCTTATATATATCCAAATCACTGCATGCTGAGACAAAATACACAAAAAAGTCACAAAGAATTTAAACAACAATAACGTTCTTTATTCAGGTGCCCACATTCATGAAAATAAATTTCGATAGGTGGCGATTACAGGATAATCTCGCCTCTTCTTCTAAACCAGTGATTTTCTAAATTTAGAAAATATTTAGCCAGATTTTTATCTTCATGTAGACTGAAATTTCCCCCTTTAAACATTTTCTAACATAAAGGCTCTTCCAGCCAGGATTAATTTCCAAAATATAACTGGCCAATTCGATAAATGCCAGTCCCATGCTTAGACGGTTACAGAATGAGCGAGCGAAGCTCTAGTCCCAATTAACTAGAGTAAATTTTAAACATAAAACCAACATTACTATAAAATGCTAAGGCACCCGTAAACTTAAAACAAATTAAGAAAATGGAAGGAAAGGACTACTTAAAGACTCGACATCGAGTAGAGTGTTCGCTGAGCATCTGACTTCTTAATAAGGGATCCGGACTCAAAGCACCCCCTAAAAATATATCTCGGAACAAATTGCATGTTCATTCGTCTAACATCGGGAGAAGAGTTCTTAGACTTTGGTGTTTGGTCTTTCGAAGTAAATTTTTTACTCGAGACATTGAGCAAACCTCACCAAATTCAGCCGCTTCAGTAGCATGGTGGAAGCTAGGCAGAGTCACGTGATAAGTGTTGCCAGAATGTTCTTACAACAAATATGTCCTCTTTTGGTGAGCGAATTCGTGGAAAAGCCTGGATAATTTATTACACAGCCTGCTGATACTCTGATGGCAGCTCAATTGTCCGAATAGGTACACAGGACAATAAGACGTGCCAGGTATCTCAGACATCGGGTCGCCTTGAGTGACCCTTGTGCCATTGTGGCACATGTTGTGACCTCTGTTGCCATTGTGGTCATATCTTTATATGTAAATGTAGGCTCACACAGTAACGGAAGTTGGAAACCGACTACTGCTTGTCTCTTGTTTACTTACCAGACAGCGATATTGTAAGCGTGAGAACGAAAGGCGATTTTCGAATGTTGTATTGATGATGATGTTATCTGCTGCCTTGAACCACCAAAGGGCTATGAAGAAAGGAAGTTTTAACAAGGAGCAAAGTAGATAGAAAATAAATAATATTAAATAGATTAATTAATGAACTAAAT
>QLNU02015270.1:18557839-18572846 GCA_006491805.2 Dysdera silvatica
GATACTTTTGAAACTTTTATCCAATGAGACTATTGGGATTTTAACTAATGGGAAGAGATGTTACGGGAGCCAATGAAATCTTTTATAGATCCATATGGACCATGTACGCCATAAGTTCAATGCCCTGGTTATTACATATTGAGCGCGTGTACAAGACTTTCAAGCTAGCTGCTATTATATATTTAAATACATTGGAAAAACGAAATATTTAATAATATTGAATCTTAATTAATTTAATTTGGGTTAAGGGCTTTAACTTTTATTTAAAGGCAAAAGATTTGCTTTCCTCTTACTTTTAAAATTGTTAATTGGCTTATTACTTGATGAACGATTTTCCATTAATATAATTTACATCAAAAAGCAAAAGCTTCCTTTGGTTCAGAATTGTAAGCATACATTGATAACATTACTCACGAGTAATTATACATTTTCCTCATACAATTCATTCTCTAGTGAAAGAAAACTAAATCTAAAACAATCATGTTACATAATCAAAGATATAGTTTTGCAAGGACTCTCCTTCCTCTTCACATCATTAAAAGTCATGATAAACGTTAATTATCCTAAATTCCTACTAAGATCTGGGATAAACTTTCACAACATGTTACCTCTACAAACTTATTCAATTTAAACAAACTTTACAACAATCATTACAGCATACTTACGTAAAATACAATATCCCTTTCTATAAAACAATACTTGTTATTTAAAAAAGAACACATCATTTCCATATATTATACATAATCATAACAACATTATCTATCAATTTAAACAGTCATATCATAATTAAATTTCAAATCATAAATGTATCAATAAATTCCAACATAAATACATAAGTACTTTCCAATTATAAATGTATCAATAAATTTTTAAACAAATATGTATAAGTAAATTTCAAAATACAAATGCATCGGTAAATTTTAAAAACATATCAATTACAATACACGGATACAATCATTTTCAATTTCACTACGTATCATGCAATTCACTCGTTGATAATGTCTTTCTCCTTTACGTAAATGTCCATACAGTTCGGCTTTTCCACTTTCTTTCATCAATTCAGTTGTTTACGTTATGGATTAGTTCAATCGTTGTCGTATAAGCGGCTAATGCTGCCTGCGTTTGTATGAATTTTACCTTTTAGATATTGGATAATTAGATCAAACCTTTGGAGTGATAATGACTATCTTTGCAGCAGAACATCGCTAGTTACGCCAATGGGATGTGGTCTGAATGTTTAAAAATTTTGTTTCAAAACACATAATGTTCGAATTTTTCAACGCGAACACAATTGCATAAGCTTCTCTTTCAATTGTTGACCAATTTTGTTGTGTTTTAGTCAATTTTTGGCTAGCAAAAGCAATGGGATATTCCTTCCCATCTCCATTGATCTGTGATAAACAGCAGCCCACACCTATCAGACTCGCATCAGTATCGATGGTAAATGGTAAAGCATGGTTAGGAGTATGGAGCTCTAGGATGTCCATTAGTCTTTTCTTTAACGTGGTCAGAGCCAGTTCGTGATTTGCTTTCCAGGGAATTTGGTTAGGTACTCCTTTCTTCGTTAGGTCTGTTAGCGGAGATGCCAAGGTAGCGTAATCTGGAGCATGATCCCTGTAATAATTTAGTAATCCCATGATGCTTCTCAATTGTTTCTTTGTCGTCGGTTTTTGAATTTTCCCTATAACCGCCAGCTTTTCAGGATCGGGTCGTATCTTCCCTTCTCCTACAACATGGCCTAGAAATTTTACTTCTTTCCGCGCAAACTGAGTTTTTTCGATATTACCAGTAAATCCAAAGTGTTTCAATGCTTGTATAATACGTCGTAAATGTATCATATGGTCATACAAATGCCAGCGAAAAAATAGCGATGTTGTCGATATATGCAGCGGCATAATTTTTATGTTGATTCAGTGCAGTATTTACCGCTCATTAACAGGTAAATCCGGATCTCTTTAATGCGAATGGCATAACGTTCCAAGTATAGGTTCGGTTGTGTGTGCGGAATGCAGTTAAATGTCGACATTTTTCATCTAATTCTCTCTCTGCCAATAACCTCGAAAAACATCGAGCTATTGCCATTTTCTGGAGTGTGTTCGGTTTGATCCTGCATCGGATAAGCGTCATCTTCGGTAATTGTGTTTAGCGCTCTGAAATCTAAGCACATTCTCATACTAGAGTCGCGTTTCGCCACGCATATCACGGGATGTGCTTGGGTAACACATGCTTCTTGTATGGCATTAGACGTGAGTGATTCTTGGATTTGCGCTTCGACTTTTTCTTTTAATGTTTCCGGGATACGATAGCAAGGAATTTTACTCATTTGCGAATTCGGTTTTAGTTTTATAACATGTTTCACAGTAGTTACTCGTCCTAATTTTCCTGAAAAAAAATCATGGTTTTCGTATATAAACTGTTTCAATTGCCGTATCTGGTCACTCGTTAAAATATCTGTATATTTATTAGTTATCACTTCTTTCAGATTCTCACGTTCATCACATTGTAACGGTACAGTTTGTACATCTCCAAATTCTTTATCTTGTTCAAAAATCACTCCTAACGCATTTACCCGGTGAAAGTACTTTCTTAGCTTGTTTACATATACGTGCGTGACTGTACGATTCAGTAGTTCTATAATATAGTATTTGGACCATGTTTTCTTATAATCGTCGAAGATCCTATCCATCTCGGTGATATTCTGTTGCTACTATCCGGCATTAAAGCAACAACCTGTTCGTTTACTTCAAAACTTTTCGGACGTGTTCTCAAGTTATATCTATGTACATATGCGGATTTTTGAGGTTCGGATTTTAGTCCGGCCTGTTCCGCAGCTGCTTCTAATTTCCTTTTTAAACTTTCCAAATATTCTTGTACTGGCATAGTTAGCTTCACAAGTTCTGTCTCATCTCCGGTCCACGATTCTTTCAAAATAGATAGTGGCCCTCTCGGAATTCGACCATATCCTAGCTGATATGGACTAACCGAGGTTGTCGAGTTAGGTATTTCTCGACTCGCACACGACAAAAAAAAAGGAATATAATTGTTTCATCCTTTAGGTTATTTCAAAATAACATGATGAAGTATTCTTTTTGATATGCCGTTCTATCGTTCGCATAACCCGTTAGCCTTTGGGTGACCTGATGTGGTAAAACGTGGAGAAGAACCAATTTGCTTCAGAATTTCTTGCGTAAGTTGAAATGTAAATTTCGTTTCGCGGTCGGTAACAATAACACGGGGAATCCCAATTCTTGTGAATATCTTTTATAAAGTATCGCACGTGGTTTTCGCTGTGAGGGATTTTATCGGCTCCGCTTCGCACCACCTACTGTGTCCGCATACCATTATTAGAATATATTTGTGTTTCCCAGTCGTTGTTGGATCTATTGGACCAACAATATCGCAAAAAACAGTATCAAAAGGCAAAGGGGGAGTTTTTATAGCAGCAATCGGAGTACGGTCTTTTACAGATGTTCCGCGCTTCATTTGACAATCATGGCAGGAATTGCAATAATTCTCGACTTCCTTCCTCATATTTGACCAAAAGGAAGATAACTTTATTCATTCTAATGCTTTCTTGCTCGTAAAATGCGCTCCATAAATTGAAGCGTGCAGTGACCTTTTCCTTTAGGCATGCAATATATTTATTTTTGGGATATGTAAACAATAAATAATAAGTATAAATCAATAATGTAAACAATAAAGTACATTTTATTTTTATAGTACGTTACAGTTAGTCCTATTTATATAAAAAAATCCCAGCCTTCTATTTTTTTGGTAGATATATCAGTAACACTTTTGTGAAAGTTGGAGTTCTTTTTCATATTTGTAATAAGTTTTTTTTTTTCAATATATGACAATGATAACTTTGACAAATGCAATAAAAATTCTTATCTATAATTATAGATGGCAGCATTATCGTTATTATAAGCGACTAGAAAATTGCATATCAGATGAAAATTATTTGACGCTTGCGCGGCTTAAAAAATTAAAACAATCAATATTTATAAATTTAATTGATGTCTATTTTGAAGAAATCACAGATTTCAAGCTGAAAATACGATAAAATAGGAAATAAACATACGATAACGAGAAATGCCCACAGAGCTGCTCCCATAGAGATCCACAGTCAAACATTTACGGCTGGAAAGAAGAAATTGCATTTTTTATGATCGGACGTCAGTCCTACCCTCAGGCTGTGGAACCATCCAGTGATAAAAAATTGCGAAGTAGCTAGTTTGGTCTCGGACAAAATTTCAGGTACGCAGCATAGATTCTGCTGAATTTCTATAATTAAGTTTTCCTTAATTTAAATTGGCAGTGGAAATGTATTTCAAATTGATCTTAGGCAAGAAATGTTTACATTGCTTATATAGACCGCACGCCACTGGATCAGGTGCAAGTTTTAAACTGCGTTCTCTTTGTGGTAACGGCATGAAGAGTTGTTTATTTTCTAAACCCGCTATCTTGTCTCGCTTGTATAAAAGTTCATCTACAATTACGTATCCGAATTTGTTTTGTCTCGCCTTTTCCATACATCTGCTAAGGTTTCGCAAGAAGACTGTTTGTTCTTAAAATTTCCCCTCTCGGAAAGCATAACGTGGCTATCATCGGTCTGCGTTTCTGCAGTCGGAGGGAGCGATGAACGTGAAGGCAAACTTCCGCTTCTCCTATAAGTGTTTCTAAATCAAAACCATTTTCGGACGAGACTAATTTCGTGTTCTAAGTTAGATGGGGTTTCATGCTTTCGTCGTAATAATCTTTTATAAATTGCATATGGGAGTAAGCATTGTTCATTTAACTGTGGTACCAACGCACGCATTATTTCTTCGTTACACGCGGTAATTGATTCGTCAGAACGTCTAATCTCAGCTTTAATTAACTCAGCAGTGACTCCTTGACCAATTGCGGGAACCAACCTAATCCTGATTTTTGGCACTGTATTACTTTTTGGTAGCAAATTTTCTCTCACTGTGGTTACATTTGCTCCAGAGTCGATAAGAGCTATACATTCTTTTCCATTAATTAAAATCTTCACTTGTTTTAATTCGATACTTGTAAGTTGGTTCGTTGTGCGGATTTCAGCTCTAGCAATAATTGGATCTGACAGTTTGTTATATTTTTCTTCGGTTAGAGAGTGTGTGTCTACCCTTTTAGGAATGGTTTTCCATCTTTCCGTACATGTATTATATTGATGGTCGGACTTTTGCAAAAAAGCACAAAACTTAGAGTTACAATTTGGTAGGAAGTTACCCGAAGGTTGTCATTGTTGTCGAAATTGATTATCATTGTTTGGTCGTGTATTATTTTATGGTTTATTTTGAAATGAGGGTGATTTATTTATTTCTGTACTCGCAACATGGGTATCTCTCCATTTGTTAAAATTCCCATAAGGAGTCTGGGGTTTTGTCCCTTCAACTCTCCCTCTCATCGAATCATAGTGCGGTGGATAGTTAAATGGCATTTTACCTTTCCCATTTTAAGTTGTCTCGAATGTCTGGGCCAATTTAGAAATTTCTCCGGATTTAAAATTCTTAGTACCCTCTTGGAAATGTACATAAATTTTACATTCCTCGCTTAAAGAATCTCGCAACTTGTACGCCACGATTAAATCCTGTAACTCTTGTAAATTTGTCACCTCCCTTGACACTCCGTAATAGCTCATACATTTTAACCGTGATAAACACATGGGAAAAGATTCATCTCGTCCCTCTGTTCGTTCAAAAATCTCCTTCTATATTCTAAGGGAGTAAGGTGAGATAGTTCGAGTAATTCGTCCTTTATTTGCTCGTAGTCGTTTAGTTCCTCTGCCGTTAATTTTGATATAATCTATTGGCCCTTTCCTCCGAATTTCATCAAAATTATCATTGCTCTCTTATCATATGGTACAGCTGAATGCTCAAATAGTTTTTCCGCATTCATAAAAAATTCTGGATATCCCTCAATCTTGACCGGTAAATCTGAAAGTTTACTTCGAACCGAAATAACCTGATTCATCTTATACCTGGGCTCTCCCGTTCCTCCTCTGTCATCATTTGAACCAAAATTCATGTTCATCTGGAGCTGAATTTCTAATTTCCTTATTTCTGCCTCAGCTTTATTTTTTTCCCTATCTCTTTCTATTTCTGCCATTTTTATTTTATACTGACCTTTAATTTCAAACCTTCTTAAATCCTCTTGGTTTCCTCTACTCGAACTACTTAAGACGTTGAGTGTAAATCATCGACATCGTAATATGGGTTTCTTTCCCGATGCTCTAACACTTCATCTGCAATAACTGGTGTCGGACAGTTACCTCTTCAATTACCCTTTCTATATTTGAAGTTTCTTCGCGAGCACGCGTATTCATTGACCTCGTATTCATTGCAACCTATTCCCTTCTACTTCCCTTCTTTCGATTCTGAAGTCTATATCTCCGCTAATTTTTACTTTACGTTTAAATAGAATTTCTCTTTTGCCTCTTCTTGTACAAATATCTTTTAATTATTCAAATACATAGCATGCAACGTCTCGAATTTCTACATTATATATATATCATACCATTCACCATATATATATATATATATACATATTATTCATCAAATATCGTATCCAAATATCGTATTTCAAATCATATATATAGTACGTCATTATCCCACATATTCTATCCCGTATATCGTATTTTATATCTCAAAATTCATATACCATATTTCACATATCATATTTCACATAACCCATTTAATATATCTCATTCCATATATTATATTTCATATATTATATATTCTCTCCAATCTGTATTCATCCCTATATATCATATATTCTATCCCACACATAGTATTTGATATCACGCTTTTTATATTTCATATCCCACTTCTGACACAAAAATGTCCTATCTTCCTTTCCAAGATAGGTGGGTTCTTTCTATTGAAATGAAACAGTTTCTTGAGCGGTAAAAATAAACATAATGTACTTAAAATTTTGTAGGCTGCACAGCATCTTAGATAATTCCATGTTGATGAGATTCGATGTATCTATTTGTTGACAAGAAAATCCACTTTTTCAACACCAACAATTTATTAACGAAATTATAAGGCATGTGCGACACTGTTATTTCATTTTAACACGTAACGGGCTTCTCATTTTCGAGCTATGCCCGGCCGCGCTTGCATTTGTCTCGAGACAAGATTGAAGAGCATTCTCCATGAGTTTGTTCCATATTTCTCTTTGATAGGTTCGATACTTTTGAAACTTTTATCCAATGGGACTATTGGAATTTAACCAATGGGAAGAGATGTTACGGGAGCCAATGAAATCCTTTATAGATCCATCTGGATCATGACATCATACTTTCAATGCTTTGGTTATCACATATTGAGCGCGTGTACAAGATTTTCAAGCTAGCTGCTATTATGCATTTAAATACAGTGGAAAAACGAAATATTTAATATTATTAAATCTTAATTAACTAAATTTATCTTATGGGCTTTAAGTTTTATTTAAAGGCACGACAATAGATATTGGTTTACTCGTAAAAAATAATGATTTTCGACGCCTCATGGGACCCGAACCCACCATTTTGAACCCCCCTCTTAATTGCTAGTCAAGTTCTCTACCAACTAAGATAGAGGCGTCAATCGTTTATTTCCTTACGAGCATATATAAAGCTTTCTGTGGGCAAGCTCTTTAGTAGTGTGACAGCGCTGTAACAACTTCGCAACCAAAGCGACAAATTAAAAAAAAAAAAGAATATTCTATAGGACGAACTAGAATTAATGTCATTAAATAAACGATTTTTCATATTCCGGGCCCCCCCAGGTGTAGGAAATCATTGTTTTCTTACGAGTAATTTAACATCCAAGATTCAAAAAACATTTTTAGATATTAGCCCATAAATTGTTTATCCATTAATGGGATTTTAGTTCAATATCTCCAAAACTTATTCGAAACAATGAAGAAATACCTTTATTATTTATTGGCTCCGGAATATAATCCTTTATGCGGTGTTGAAATAGCATTGCCTCAGAATAAAATCTTTTTTGTTTTATATGATCACATAATTTGTCAAACGTTTGAAGGAAACATGGTAATAGTCGCCGGGGAAATCTGCGCCGCTGTGTATGTGTTAGCAAATTGTGGACCGGAAAGTCGATAAGAGGAATAAAAGGTAAAAAAGGAGGAAAAGACGACAGGGAACATAGCAATTACATTGCTCAATGGCCTTTCTGAAGGGAGCCATCCGGTACGTGTTCTTTCACCAACTAGACTTCTTTGGCGTTCGTAGATGAAGATTGAAAGATGCGGCAATTCCCAAGACAATATGCTGTACCATAGCATGATCACTAACTCCAAAGTAAAGTATCATTTGGTAAGAAGTGGACTCGTTTTTACCTAAAAAATTGCTTTACCGAGACATCCACGGTTTTCACGAATTCGCTGATTTAATTTGACGATAACAAATCATCAAATTACAGACAAAAATAAACATAGTTTTCTTGTTTGAACAGAGTATAATAAGAAAAACTTGTGGTGGGATTTTCTAATTAAAAATTAATGGAATTAATTTAGATAAAAATAAATATTTATTTTTATTCGAAAGTTAATGTAATTTTAAACATTTCAATATACTTTGGAACATTTTGTTTTAATCCAATCGTGTAAAATAAGTATAATATGATTTAAATTTAACATATTTTTATGTGAAATTTGTATGAAAATCACCTGTGACATGCCTTTGAAAGCACAATATTTAGGTTAAAATGTATTTTATTTCAAATGTGCATCTTTACTCTGGTGGCAAATAGAATAGCTCTTATGATACGGTCATTTTTTTAGAAGTTTTACGTCAATAAAATATAAAACACATAGTTATATAAATGTATTTTTGATAACCATTCTTTTAGTTATATTATAAATCATAAACTATAAAAAAATTTTCAGTAAAACTGTTCAGTTAAAATCAATAAATCATTTTTCTCAAAATTCTAAATCTACTTTACCTAACTATACAAAGTCATTGCTTCAAACACGATTGTAATTAAATAAAATTATACACATTAACACAGTTTAAATAAATACAATAGCTTATAAATATTAAAGCGTGTTTAGGCTTCCTTCTTCAGAACCCTAGTTACACTAACATGGTCCACGTGCTAGAATGTCTGTCGATGCCAAATTTCTAGTTGAAAATTAGTTCGGGTAAACCAGTTGTGGGTCCGTTTCCGTGTCTTTTGCTATGAGGCGAATGAAGTTTCTATAAATAGAGGACATAGAATTGAATGGAAGCTGATTGTTCACAGTAGAAGAGGAATGTGAAAGAATATGGAAGGCTTCAAAGAAATTGAGGTCGGCTGGTGAAAAAAACTCTTTCTATTAGATAGGCCTCGTCGAAAGAAAATTTATGGCCAGCTTTCCAGGCGTATTTGACCAAAGCAGATTTTTCCAATTGTTGTTTACGCGCGTTGGCTTCATGTTCTTTAAGACGAAACCGAAGGGCCAGTCGTATTTTAACCAATATAAACACGATTACACTGTCATGGAATGGAGTAAATTCCCCAAAAATTGCAATCAGGAATAATATTCTTGATTTTTGGATCTATTGGAGTAAAAGTGACCTTGAGATTAAATTTACGGAGAATGGCAGCAATTTTTGAAGAAATTTGTGGCACAGAAGGAACTCTGAGAGAATTATGAGGAGAGGAATCTATAGAGAGTGTGCTGCACAGCTTAAGTCTAATGAGTTTCTTCAAAGAGTTGTCAGTAATGATGGAATTGTAACCACGATCTCGAGCGATGTCACGAATATGGTTAAGTTCAGTCTTGAGTAATTCTTCAGATGGTGAAAACTTTAGAGCACGTGAAACTAACCAGAAGAACGTGCCTATCTCCTGACTTTATGGAAGCAGCATGCGGCGGAAAACTAACAGCAAAATGCTTAAGATGAACGCTAGTTTGAAACCCGGACGGTGATCTTCTACTAAAACGTCCAGGAAAGGTAGTGAACAGTTGTTTTCTTCTTCTTCCAAAGTGAATTGTATGTGAGAGTTGACGGAATTCAGGGTGGTGAGAATTGTAGAGAGATATAAACAATCTTTTGGAAGAATAGCGAATGTGTCGTCCACATATCTAATCCACAGTTTAAAGGGTATACGATTGAGAATATCCTCTTCCACGTAATGCATATAAATATCACATAAAATGGGTGAAAGAGGATTTCCCATGGCAAGGCCATCAGTTTGCGAAAATAATTGATCACGGAAAGAAAAGCAAGTCTGTGTGATACAGATCTCCGTAAATTTGACTAATTCACGGATTTCAGCATCAGCAAAATGAAATTCTTTCATACGAAAGATAAGAGCTTCAAGAGCTCCCTGAACGGGAACATTTGTGAAAAGGCTTTTGACATCGAACGAGACCATTTTTGAAGAAGCGAAAGAAGAAGAGGACTTTAATTTGGAAATGAATTCTGAAGAATTAATTACAGTATCATGGTTGTTAACCAGGAGAGGAGAAAATCTGCGGACGAGAAATTTGGCTAGGGGATGGGTTGCAGTACCGATGTTGGAGACTATGGGCCGCAATGGAATGCCGGGTTTATGAACCTTCGGGAGGCAATACAGTCTTGCGACATTAGCAATAGAAGGAACTACGGATTTGTTAGTTTCGGGATCCAAGATGATTGATCAACGGACTATTTTGCTAACATTAGAGAGTTAAGTGGAAGATGGGTTTTCCCTGAGCACTTTATAAGGACCTTCACTGATGAGGTTGTTGGCTCTTTCAGTGTATTTTTCTTTGTCCATAACCACCATCTGACCGCCTTTGTCTGCTTTAGCGATAATCAAATTATCGTTTGAATACAAATCCTTGATCACACGTTGGTCTGAGATCGGAATGTTAGGTTTCAGCTTGGTGTTACAGGACAAAGTTTCTGCCACCAGATGCCCCAGTACCTTATTTTGGCCGGAGTTGATTTTGCTGAACTGTAGAGCATGCTCTGCAGGAGCGATAAATCTTTTAGATGAACAGGTTTTGAAATGCAAAAATTAGAGTTCAAAGACAGCAGATTCAGTTGTTTTTCTGAAAGTGGGACCTTAGAAAGGTTAAGAACCACCTTCTGGATTACTGGTGGTCGGTGGAGCGTCAATAAGCTTAGAAAATTTGATTGAATGTCTGGAATGAAGGTGCGCGGAAATAACCAAACATTTTTCAAAGCTTTCCTAATTCTTTTATGTGATATTTACATGCATTATGTCGAAGAGGATATTCTCAAGCTCATACCATTTAAACTGTGGATTAGATATGTGGATGACACATTCGCTATTCTTCCAAACGATTGTTCAGATCTCTCTACAATTCTCACCACCTTAAATTCCGTCAACCCTCACATACAATTCACTTTGGAAGAAGAAAACAACGGTTCATTGCCTTTCCTGGACGTTTTGGTACATAGATCGCCGTCCGGGTTCCAAACCAGCGTATATCGGAAACATTTTGCTGTTAGCCAAACGCCGCATGCTGCTTCCGCCCATCCACAAAATTAGACGATAAGCACGTTCTACAGGTTTGGTCTCATGTACTCTAAAATTGTCATCATCTGAAGAATTACTCAAGATTGAACTTAACCATATTCTTGACATCGCTCGAGATCGTGGTTACAATCCTACCATTATTGACGACGCTTTGAAGAAACTCACTAGACCCAAGCTGTGCAGTACACTCTTGATTGATTCCTCTCCTTGTAATTTTATCAGCATTCCTTTCGTTCCACGAATTTCTTCAAAAATTGCTTCCATCCTCCGTAAATTTAATTTCAAGGTCACTTTTACTCCAATCAATAAACTCGGTTATTCCAAACTCAAGGATATTATTCCTGATTGCAATTATTTTGGAATTTACTCCATTCCATGCCAGTGTAATCGTGTTTATATTGGTCAAACACGTCGGGCCCTTCGATTTCGTCTTAAAGAGCATGAAGCCTACGTGCGTAAACAACAACTGGAAAAATCTGCTTTGGCCAAACACGCCTGGGAAGCTGGCCACAAATTTTCTTTCGACAAGGCCCATCTAATAGAGAAAGTTTCTTCACCAGCCGACCTCAATTTCTTTGAAGCCTTCCATATTCTTTCGCATTCCTCTTCTACTGTTAACGATCAGCTTCCGTTCAATTCCATGTCCTCTATTTGGAGAAACTTCATTCGTCCCATAGCAAAAGACGCGGCTACGGACCCACAACTGGTTTACCCGAACTAATTTTGGACTAGCAATTTGGCATCGATAGTTTTTCTAGCACGTGTGCCACATTAGTGTAACTAGGGTTCTGAAGAAGGAAGCCTAAACGCGCTTCCGAAATAGCTATAAACCATCGTATTTATTTTAACTGTGTTAATGTGTTTTATTTTATTTAATATTTTGCGCAGTGTGTCGTTTCATCTTTACTACGTTGTTACATAAAAATGATGATAAATGATAAGTTATTGTTATGATGTTGTTGTAATGATGTTAAGGATGTTAAATGATGCGTTAAAATGTTTCATCGTTAAAAATGCTTTTATTGTGCAAATGGTGCGGCGACGGACAGAGGGGGGTCACGGATTATTTCGCTGCTATAAAAGTGGGTCAAGGCTTGAAGAAGGTTGGAAACTATTGCCTTAGGTTATGCCACCGAAAACGCTAGTGTTTTAAGGAATGAAAATTAATAAAGCATTATTCCTTTAAAAATCTCGCATCATTATAAAGTATGCTTGAAACACATACAAATTACTAAACATTCATTCCAAACTGTGACAACTACCATACAACGCACTATACTAATACTATAAAGCACAGCATATTTCTGCCATAAAACACGGTATAGTACTATTATAAAACCCAATGTACTATTATATAGTAGTTTGTTTGTTTGTTTTTTGGTTTTACGGCTCAAAGACTACAGTGGTCATGCTGCGCCGGGACCTACAGTTTTCCGAGGAATCCGAACCTCTTAAGGCCTGGGGAACCAAACCCCGGACTACAGTGAGCAGTGCGATTAAATAGTAGTGTATATAGAGATGTTGCATAGTAGTTGTATAGTACGCCCAGTAGTTGTATAGTATGCCCGTCATACCCAAAACGCACATGTATATTTGCAAATGTACCATTTATGAAGTGGGAAGTAGATCTAGAAAATCAAGTTATTTGTAACTTATTAGTACAGCAAGGTCATTGATAACTTATCAGATTATTTATGAATGGTTGGTTGTATTTTTATAGCGCAAGGGTAGCAAGGGTCGTTCTGCGTCAGACATATTTAAGAAATTTTCATATATTTATAATATACTTGTTTCTTTTTTACTAATTTTCCACAAAACTGGAAATAACATTTAAACTCAAACCCTTTATCCGCTATAATTACTTTCTCCACAGAAAATTTTAAACCTCCAAGTTTAAAGCGAGAACCATCTGGATGCTACCGAAATGAAGTTTGCTCTGTGAGTAAAATCATCAGGCCTGTATGCAGGATGCAGGGGGAAACTGCGGCAAAGCAAAGGGCATATGGTGGGGCACAGGGCGCCGGGAGAGTGTTCTATTATATATATGAGGGTTGGAACTTTAATAGTGGCAACTATTTATTTACAATTGATACAAAATAGATACATGTTATCAAGTTTTACTGTCCCTCAATGTAGTCACCAGCATTGTGTACAACCCGTTGCCAGCGATGTGGAAATTGTAGGATAACTTTGGCAATGCCTGTAGTGTTGATAGTTCGAATGGACCGGTCTACTGCCTGAAGAATCTCTGGAACAGTTCTGAAGCGAATGCCATGAAGGTTCCTTCATCTAAGGAATCAAGTCATACTCCCCGGACTTGAGTCCTTGTGACTATGACTTGATTTCTAAGATGAAGGAACCACTTCGTGGCATTCGCTTTAGAACTGTTCCCGAGATTCTTCAGGCAGTAGACCGGTCCATTCGAACTATCAACACAACAGGCGTTGGTAAAGATATCGTACAAATTCCAGATCGATAGCAACGGGTTGTGCACTATGCAGGTGACTACATTTAGGGGCAGTAAAACTTGGTAACATGCATCCATTTTGTGTCAACTGTAAACAAATAGTTGCCACTATTAAAGTTCCAACCCTCGTATATATATACATATATATATGCATTAGTATATGTAGAAAGTTCATAACAAAGGTTACAAACTTATAAGGGGGTTATTAAGATGCAACTCCATATACAGTAGAGGTTCTTTAGTCCGAACCATGCTAATCTGAAAATCTAGTTAATCCAAAAAAAAAATTTTTTTTTTCAGTCAGCAGCAATGGACACCGACTAACTAAACGAACAGTACAGTGTGTGTGTGTTACCAACTAATTGAAATTTTCCATCCCCTGCCTGTCTGCTTATGCATGCATACCAAAACACACTTATATCAAACAATTATAGCTTACCGTAAATTCTGTATTAAAGATTTCGGTTAACCGGAACAGGTCATGGTCTCAATTAATTTCGATGAACAAGACTCTGCTGTATTCATATGTATATATATATACAAAATTGCATTATAATTAATGGGTACTTGTAACCCCATCACCCCACCCCCATGCATATGCTAGTGTAGGTATGTTTAAAACACAGGTCTCCGGTTTGACTCCTTAAGTCAGGGCGAGGTCTTTTTTTTTCTTCTATACATAAAAGCGCTAGTTTGAGCTTAAGCATGGGTGTTAGAAATGATTCACGATTATCATCAAGTGCCTTCTACGATTTGGAGGTTGGCGACTAATATGTACGACATTTTCCTGTCTCTACTGGCATGGATAATGTCTTTCGTGCTTAGCCTAGTCCAAGCCTGTAAGTCATCCATGTATCCTCTTCTTTTTCTGCCTCTGGATCTCTTCCCCACGATGTTTCCTTTCAGTGCCAGTTGGGGTATTTTGTATTTTTCTCCCATCATTATGTGGCCACAGTATGCTAATTTTCTTCTCGGGATTGAAACGATGATAATTCTTTTTATAGTGAATGTGTTTAGGACTTCCTGATTGGAGATC
>QLNU02015270.1:18589351-18606055 GCA_006491805.2 Dysdera silvatica
AAAGATGGGACATAGCATCTCCGAGATAGCGACAAAATTTGGATTTTCGCGTACGACCATTTCACGGGTATACCGTGAATATCATGAATCCGGTAAAACATCAAATCTCCGACAGCGGTGCGGCCGGAAAAAGACCTTGAAAGAACGGGACATTCGACGACTGACGAGAATCGTTAAACGAGATAGACGTGCAACACTTCCTCAAATTGCCGCGGATTTCAATGCTGGGGCATCAACAAGTGTCAGCGTGCGAACTGTTCAACGAACCATCATTGATATGGGCTTTTGGAGACGAAGGTCCACTCGTGTACCATTGTTGACTGCACGGCACAAAGCTTTACGCCTCGTATAGGCTCGCCAACACCGCCATTGGACTGTTGATGACTGGAAACACGTTGCCTGGTCTGACGAGTCTCGTTTCTCTGGGGCGTGTGCAGTTGGCGTGATATGGGACCCCTGATACGTCTAGAGACAACTCTGACAGGTGACAGGTACGTAAGCATCATGTCCGATCACCTACACCCATTCATGTCCATTGTGCATTCCGACGGACTTGGACAATTTCAGCATGATAATGCGACACCCCACACATCGAGAGTTGCTACCGAGTGGCTCCAGGAACACTCTTCTGACTTTAGACACTTCCATTGGCCACCTAAATCGCCAGACATGAACATTATCGAGCATATCTGGGATGCCTTGCAACGTGCTGTTCAGAAGAGATCTCTACCTCCTTGCACTCCTATGGATTTGTGGACTGCCCTGCAGGATTCCTGGTGTGAATTGTCTCCAGGATACCTTCAGACATTAGTCGAGTCCATGCCACGTCGTGTTGCGGCACTTCTGCGTAAGCGGGGAGGGGGGACTGCTACACGATATTCGGCAGGTGTACCAGATTTTCTGGTACCTCAGTCAGTGGCTTGATCACCGCAAAGTGGTCCAAAGCCCGAGCTTTGGGCCTCGCAATTTTAGGGGCCGCAGAAAAGCGAAAATGCTACTTCATTTCTATATATAAATTTTTTATTTTACCAAATCTTCTCCTAAAAAATAAAGAAATTGCAGGGCAATAACATTGTACATTTATTATTGTAGTGTTATCTCCCAATAAAGGACGTCCACGGGACAAGATATTTTGTCCCTTAAATGGAGGTGCCCCTACTTCGGAGATACATGTGTTGATATATAGATATACTACGGATCAGAATAATTGTCCCTTATTAGGAGGAATCCCTTTCAAGAGGTAACACTGTATTTACCTATCCAACTTATGATGGGACCAATTTTGCAATATCCCTTCGAAATGGGCTCAGCTCTCTCAGCTATCAGAAAATACTGAGGCATTCAAGTTGGAATTAAAAAATCGCTTTTCTGCACTGGAAGGACTTATTGATGAAAGTGATATCTCAGAAGCAAATGAAAACATTGTTAAGACAATAGTTGAAACTGCTGGGGAAATTGGTGGTGTAACCTGTAAAAAGCACAATAGCAAATTATCTGAGAAGACGAAACAGCTCATGAAAAGGCGAAGAGATATGAAGGTGGACAATCAAAATACCAGTTGCAGGATCGAGTATGTAGAACTTTGTAAAACTTTGCGCAAAAACATGAAAGAAGACATAAGAAAATTCAACTGTGAGTTAGTAAGGAAGGCCATTGAAAATAACAAGAGCCTTAGGGTTGTTAAAGGGAGTTTGTCTGTTGGGAAGAAACACATCATTGCATTAAAAGGAGAGGATGGCACCGTAACAAGAAATAGAAGAGTTGAAGAATTCTACAGAAAGCTATATGAAAGTAACAGTGGATTAAACGAAGACTCTGAGATAGTCGAAGGAACAGCTCCTAAAATCTTAAAAGAAGAAGTTTCATTTGCAATAAAAAGTATGAAGAAAGGAAGAGCCCCTGGTGATGATGGTATTACATTAGATATCCTAAAAGAAGCTGGAGAATATGTAGAAGACATACTTGCAAAATTCTTTACCAAATGTCTTAACAGCGGTAACATACCAAACCAATGGGATTCTGCAACAGTAATTCTTTTGCATAAAAAAGGTGATAAAGAGGATTTGAAAAATTACCGACCAATTAGCTTGTTACCTGCTATTTATAAAATCTTCACAAAAGTGCTAACACATCGCCTGCAGAAAAAATTAGATGCAGCTCAACCAAGAGAACAAGCTGGATTTCGAAGTGGATTCAGTACAGTGGACCATATTCAAGTATTAAGAGAATTAATTGAAAGAACACATGAATATGAACTTCCATTGTGTGTGGCATTTATTGACTATGAGAAGGCCTTTGACTCTATTAAAACATCAGCAGTCATCAACTCTTTAAGATCAACAGACATTGAGGATGTGTACATTGACATGGTGAAACGTGTGTATAAAAATGCAAGTGCAAAATTTCGGTTACATAAAGATACCAAAACTATCAAACTTGGCAAAGGGGTGAGGCAGGGAGATACCATTTCTCCAAAACTTTTTACTTCTGCTTTACAGATGATTTTTCAGCTGATAAATTGGAATAACAAGGGAATAAAAATAAATGGTGAATATTTAAATCATCTGCGGTTTGCTGATGACATTGTTATTTTTTCAACGGACCCATTAGAACTCCAAGACATGGTACAAGAGCTCTCAACTAGAAGTGAAGAAGTTGGACTCAAGATGAACCTACAAAAAACTAAGATCATGTTCAATAATTTTGTAGAGGAAACAAAAATACAAGTTGACAACATTGAGCTAGAAATTGCTGATTCATATATTTACCTTGGCCAGCTGATTTCAATGGATGGCAACATTATGAAAGAACTCAACAGACGTATTAAACTTGGCTGGAGTGCATTTGGAAGAAACAGTTTTATCCTGAAGGGGAAATTGCCTTTGTGTCTAAAAAGAAAGGTCTTCAACCAGTGTGTATTGCCAGTCCTCTCTTATGGATCAGAGACATGGAGTCTAACAGTTGGAGCAATACGAAAGTTACAGACAACGCAAAGGAGCATGGAGAGGTGCATGCTTGGAATAACTAGGAGAGATCGAAAAAGAAACACTTGGGTGAGAGAGCAAACTAGAGTAGAGGACATCATTGTTAAAGTAAAAGGGCTGAAATGGTGGCTGAAATGGCGATGGGCTGGGCATATTGCAAGAACTGATCAACGATGGACAACAGAAATTCTGAACTGGATTCCAAGAGACCACCGAAGACCTAGAAAACGTCCTCAAACTAGATGGGTGGATGAAATAAGAAAACAGGTTGGGGTGACGTGGAAGCGAATTGCTCAGGATAGACTTGTGTGGAAAGCATTTGGAGAGACCTTCATCCAGCAGTGGATAGATAATGGTTGAATATGATGATGATGATATATATACATATGTCGAATTTGTGTTTTTGATAAGATCGATCGTTCATTGCTCATTTATAAGTTGGTTGCCATTGGCCTTCCTTGTCGCCTAATTCGTGTTACCTCTGACTCTTTTCTGCAACCGTATACAGCGAGTATGTGTAAATGAATCCCTCTCTCCCCTATTTCTAGCAACTAGCGGTGTTGTGCAGAGCATCATATTTGCTACTGTGTTGTTTTTGATCTTTGTTCGTTACATCCCGGATATCTTTAAACCTTTTAAATAAATCGAACACTACGCAGATTAAATTAAACAACAATATAAATCAACGTTTATTGGCGTAGTGATACCAGCGCCGATGTTATGGCGTGATTAGATGGTGAAACGACCTGAATTCACAACGGGGTTCAGGTCCCACTGAACGCAGAAATATTTATTTTCTTTCGAACGTTTCACCATCTAATCACGCCATAACATCGGCGTTGGTATCACTACGCCAATAAACGTTGATTGATATTGTTGTTTGATTTAATCTTTAGACCTATTAGCACCAGAATGTATGCTGGTGACTTCCACTTCTTCTCGACAATTCTGTCATTGGACTCTCTTTTTTTATAGCCTCCAAATGGCATGCGATAGCTTGAACTTATGGTATCAAACAAACCGCCTTCCATTATCTACCTCTAAATCCGCCGTACTACACATTGGTTATTCAACCTACACTGTTCCTACTCTATTGATAATATGTCTCTTTTAACGTCTACGGGTCTTGGTGATCTTGGTGATGCGATCACCAACATTTTCGATTTTTCTACACACTGCCGAAGAGTTATGTCAAAGGATATTCAACATTGCTTTCTCCTTATGAAGAACTTTGCTAAATGCGATCAAATATTTTTGTTGTTCGCCTTTAACATTTTTGTTACTCCTATATTGGAGTATGCATTTCCAGTTTGGAGCCCCAAAAAGACTCGGGATATTTGGCTCCTCGGGTCACTATTGCGTTGCTTCACTAAGAGACTTCCGGCCTTACGAAGTCTTCCTTACAATGAACGTTTGTGAGTAGAGGCACTTTATTCCATGGGATGGCGTCGTCTCGTTCTGATATAAAACTCTTTTACCAGCTAATTTATAATCTAGTTTACACTGACCCAGTCCAACCTATGTTCCATCATTGGTCAATCTCCAACTAGAGGTCACCCATGGAGAGTTCAAACAACTCATCAAAACTCTAAATTTTATTTTTGTACTCAGAGAACGAGTTTGGAACTGATTGCCCGAGACTATTGTGTCCTAAGAGACATTTCGAAATTTCTGTGAAGCCTTGACAATTTGTGATCTCTCCGGTTTTTAAAATGTTTTCCTATTTAATTGTATTTTTCCTATTTTTTTAGTAACATTGTAGTTGTATTGTTGGTTCATCCATGTTTGCATCGTTTTTACAATACCTTGTCTATGATTTTTTGTCTCCGTGTTTCAACTCTCGATGTAGGCGTCTTTAAACTGTCGTGTTTTTAATAAATTTGCACTTACGTAAGTAACATTCTATTGTAGACGTCTTAAACATGCTTAGAAGTCTACGATATATAATAACCCTTGATCTCCGGCATGTCAATTTCCAGAAGCTAATGCAATTTGGAATTCATGGCGAATTACTAATGAATACTCCACTTTGAGGTCAGAGCGGATGCAGAAATTTAACACAATCCCACAGAGTTTATTCCCCTTGTTTAGGCAAAATTTATCTTGTACTTTAAAGGGAATCGTGCTTTCGTGAGATGTTTGCCAAATCGAGTTCATTCGACCTTCGAGAATTGCACTTCTGATATTCTGGAGTAGGAGTCTGCAACATTTTAGGCGTATTGTGCCAAAGTAATACTTCAGTGCCATTAGGTATGAAAACCCACACCCACAAATAGTCAGTGTTTATATCTAATTTGACGAAAATAAAAAAGAATGTTTGTTGTGTTGTGTTTTGTAAATAAATAAAATAGATTGTTTGAATGTTGACAGTCACATTCAGAATTCTGATTTGGCCTTTAACTTGCTCCATGTGCCATTAAAAATTTGCTCGCTTCTCCTGTGTGGTATAGGTGCCATAAGTTGTCGACCTCTGTTTTATATATAGCTTGTTATAGGGCAAGGCTAGTGAAATATTTATTGGAAATTTACGAATAGTTAGAATGGTTAATTTGTTTAGAAAAGTTAATTATTAATCATCCGTTTTGCCACCATTTCAAGTGAGCCAATTAAAGTTTTATATTCATATCTAACTTTCAACAAAACTTAAAAGCTAACAAAGGATCGGCTATCTTTTAGGGGTGTTGAAACTTTTGGCAGTATTATTTATTCCCAATGTTAACCTCAACAAATACTGCCATTGGTTACTTGGAGTTTTACGACGCAAGGACGAAACGCTTGCCGTTTAACGTGATACGTTTAGACAGTATTATTTATTCGCAATACTAACCTTTACAAACACTACCATTGGTTGTTTGGAGTTCTACGGCGCAAGAACAAAATGTTTGCCGTTTTGCAGCAAGTTTCGTTTACACACATCTGTGCACGTCACACCTTGCTCAATAAGGCGACATGACACCATTTAAGCCCTGCGGTGGTTCCGTGGTAATGTGTTCGTCTAGCGTGCGGTTTATCTCTGGTTCGACTCACAACTGCGTCAAAAACCACAGCATTTACGTCTAAGTGTACACCGTAGTCTGTGAGTTGGTTCAGTACGTCTCAAGATGTTTGAATTTCTTGGAAAAGTATAGTTCTTGGTGCAGCACAACCCTGAATATCCTTGCGCCGTAAAACTCCAAAGAACCATTGGTAGTGTTTGTAGAAGTTAGTGTTGGGAATAAATAATACTGTAACACAACAAGCATTTTGCCCTTGCGTCATAAAACTCAAAACAACCAATGGTAGTGTTTGTAGAGATTAGTGTTGGGAATAAGTAATGTTTTCGAAACGTCTGTTGCAAAAGGGCAAGCACGTTCCTTGCACCGCAAAACTCCAAGCAACTATGGTAGTATTTGTAGAGGTTAATATTGGGAATAAATAATGCCGTTTTGCAGCAGACGTTTTGACGATATTCATTCATTATTATGTATATATATATATAATATATTCTGCTCGCAACACTCGGTATATATATATATATAGATATGTTACTGGTATATATATATATATATATATACCAGTGTTGCAGGCAACAAGGCAACCCCAGAGGGTACTTCCATGGACTTAACTCAAAAAATTAATTTTTGGGACTTATACCACTGTTGTTTTCAACGCCTCATATGTCATTTACAAAATTAACTGTTACAAATCTGATTACATTTCCGATGCAGATAAAAATTAATGCCATAATTTATAATTTATTAAAATCTAAAATATTTATCTCATTTTTTTAAATACGTAAGTGCTGAAATGATTTTAAAATTCATTTTGTGTAGTAATCAAATTTAAAATTACTTGTGTTGAAAATTTTTTTTTTTATTTATATGAAAATATTTAAACATTGGTAAAATAGTAAATGAAGTTCACAAATTTTATAGAATATCAGCATGAGCTAAAGTAATGTTGATGATGAGTTCCTGTTTCCTTTTGTACCCGAAATTTCTAGAAAAACGCAGTTTTTCAGAGCAGTCCCTCTGAATGAGAAGCCCACACCACGGAGTATCTGATGCTGGGAAATTTCCATGCATTCCAGAGTAAGAGTTATCTGTAAGTTTTTAGTAGTGGTTATGATGTGTTAATGGCTTTTCCATGTAATTCATGACTCCCAAAATTCTAGGAAAAGTCGAATAGTTTTGTTTGTGATATGCCAGTGTTTTGATTTTTTGCTGAGTTCCAGTTGAGTTCGTGTCTGTGTTGTAACATGCTCTACAATTTAATTTGCCAAGTATGTTATGTCAAGTTTAAGCCGTGTCTAAGTGCTTTTGTAAACTACAGATGCTTCATTAAAATCGGGTCTGGTAAAATAATATGTCAATCATGTAATTACTTTCAATAATTAATAAATAGTATATTTGATTTTACATCCATCGGACAACTCACATAGCTTCCGTTTATGCTATTTGCTGTCTTGAGCATACAAAGTAGACTTCAACGGTTATTTTATTAAATTTTATATAATGGCTTTATTTGTATTAAATGTGAAGGCTGTTCTGAAATATTCACGTCTGTGTCTATAGACGCCAGCTAAGAGCAATTTTGCAACGCTAGAATGGTTTCTGTAATCTAAAATGGCCGAGATTTTTACCAATTTGCATACGGACAAAAGTATTCTTTAAAACAAAGCCTTATTAAATGGCTTGAAACTCTCGAAGCAATTTAAATGCTCCCTGGAAAGTTTTCAAATGAAATTGTTTGAATAGCTGGTAGTAAATTTTTCGGAAGAATTGCTGAATATATTTAAATAGAAACTCTTTCGAACGATAAAGCAGGAAAGAATATAGTGCCTTTAGTCATGAATACGATGTTCTGAGGCAAAATATAATGGGAGTTTCTCTTCTCTAAAGCTGAGGTTAAGTGCGTCTTGAGATCAGGTAGTTTTACTAAGTTTTTGGTGTTGAGAGAAAAGTGAAGAATGTTGAATTTTCACATTTTAATATATACTCAAACTTTCTCCCTCAGTCAAAGGTTAATCAAAAATAGCTTAGAGATATTCACCAAATATTTGGCCATGACTCAGATGAATTGAACTGCAAAATGCACTTTTCCGAAGTAAAAGAACATAATGATCAGTTTAGAGCAGTGTCTCTCAGATTGAGATTCACAGAACCTGAGGGTACCGAGACAAGCCTCCAAGGGTGTAGTGAGCAATTAGTAAAATATAACCAAAATATTCATGCAAATCTATGTATTCTTTTATCTTCACCCCATGGAAACACAGCAGTTAGGGTTGATATGAAAATATTTTAATAATATTAATACTTTTATTTTATTAATCACAAAAATACACGACATATACAAGCTATAAAAGCATAGTTCTCTTATACAAATGACAATTCATACATATAGTCCGTTCGCGGAAAAATTGACCGCTGGTCCCGTTAGAATTCACGGGAGTTGACGTCACAATCGGGTTGGTTCATTGCAGTAGAGGGAAGGGCGTCATTTCATAACTGGTTTCGCGAACGTTTGATTGCGTGATAAAACAGTTGGATCCATACAAAATTCCTGGTGTATACCAAATTCCTTGTTCTTCTTGTGGACAGGTATACATCGGGCAAGCAGGTCGATCCAGTGCGTGCCGAAAACGGGAGCATGAAAGCCTCGTGAGGAATAAATAGATAACAAAATCGGAAATAGCAGAACATTCAATTTTAAATAACCAAAATAATCAATTTTAAATAACCAAAATAATCTATTTTAAATAACCAAATTAATCTATTTGAATAACCAAAATAATCAATTTTAAATAACCAAAACGATCAATTTTAAATAACCATTTAATCCTTTTTGATCATACTAAAGTTCTCGCAAAATCAACTAATTTTTGGCCCAGATTAAACAGAGGAGCAATAGGGATCATCAAGCATCCTAATAATTTTAATAGAGACGATGCAAAAACCATTCCCGTTGCTTGGCTACCCATTCTAACAAAATTGTAACGTGTAAATGTCAGTTTTTATTTTTCGATTTCATTTCCTTCTGTTCTGGCTTTTATATTCGTCTCTAAAATTTCATAATAATTTATTTCAACGTATTTATACTGTTTCTGTAACTTATGCATATTCTACAATTTTCTCAAAAGTTTTTCATGTAATTTAACCTCTTCTGATGATGATTCGCACAGCTCGAATCGAAACGTAAAGTTTTAGCAATAAATAACCGTTTTGCTATACAGCTGACTATCTGAAAATTTGTTGTTGATTATTATAATGCGCTGTGAAAGTCTACCTAAAACTAAATATTGAACCTGTTATTTATTTTATAAAGGGTTCTGAATTTATAAAAATTCGAAATTTATTTAATCACCTTTGTATTAAAAAAATATTTTTCTCTAATTATAAGTTAAAAGGGCAATTGCCGAATCTTATATTTTGGATCACTTTTGATGTACGTATATACAAAAATGTTCTGCATCATACTTTTCAAAAGATTTTAACCATCGTGATACTATGAAATCGAAATCTAAGACGACAAGTTTCAAGAAATTGCCTTAACCTGTTGATATACGTTTGTTTATAATATAAACGATTTTTTATTTAAATAAATATTTTATTAAACATGGGTCATTTAGTTTTATTTAGAAAATACTGAAACGGCACAACAAATTTCCATGGTTTCAAAGAGGGCGTTAGAAAAATTTCTGACAAGCAATTTTTAAATAATCTCAAATTTATTGGTCGTTCTTAAGAGGAGTTCTGAATCCTTATTAGGGGTATTTACCTTTAGCAACTGCTCATTAAGTGCTAATTTTTCTTTCATATATAAAACTGACGAAATATGTTTCGTATGCTATTTAGAAAGATATGAGATGTGATGAAGCTTCATTAAAAATAAATATCCGAAGACAAATTTTCTCATAAATACATTGACTTAAAATCTTCAAATGTCCAAAAATATTTTCGTTAAACATGAAAAGAGTTTGTGCAAGTACATTTTCAAACCAATATATTGTACTACATATGCTGCAATTTAATGTATTATATTCGTTTATATGACCATCTTGATTTGTCAAAATTACGGAAAAATATGATCTACTAATTAAAATTCAATTAACTAAAACATCAATTTCAGAACTACTTTAACCATGTTATATATATATATATCGAATTAGCGGGCACATGATTACATATATTAGAAAATAGAATACATTATTTTTTTTATAGTATAACATAATTGATACACTAAAAATTATAAATAAGATAAAAGCGTGCTTTAAGAATTTGGAACATATTTCAGAAATGGTAATGAAAGGCGCAGTGTTGATATTATAAAAACAAAGCAAACAAGAATCAAAAGCAGAAATTGATTAGGTCGTTTTTATTTACTCAGTTGCAATGCATCATAAATCTTCTGTATTAGATATAGAGCAATGAGACTCACCACAAACTGATATTAATGTAGATTAATTTATATTATTTCTCTTTATTTAGGCCCAAACTTGATTTTTTAATGATAAAAGTCTAAGAGAAGAAGTAAAGGATTGACCATTCACCCTTATAAGTGACGTAGCAAGTTAAAACTCAGAAAGGACGCTTCAAGTAGCTTTAAAGCTGATCAAGTGATGCAGCCTTAATGGAAACCCTAGGTTTTGAAAGCCATGGGGGGGGGGCTTGAGCCCGTAAACCTCTTCTTTCCCACGCCACTGACTCTCATGCTTGAATCAAATCTGAAATCGCTGAACTTCTCCACCAATACTTCCACCGTTAAGTAACTAAGCACGAACATGTAGACATTTTTTTGAGACCGTAGGTTTTTGAAGAGGGAAGGATACTATTAGAGAAATTTTCAATTCCAGAAAGATTTATATGTAGGCCTATGTTCTCAAAATACTTTCTGAATATACACAATGCGAGACATGCTTCCAGTAAAGGAAAACCATGGGCAAAATCAACGCAAGTTTAATGTTTGAAATGACGGAGGGAGGGAGGGAATTTATTTCATCGGTTCAAATATTCATTATTGCATTTCAATTTGCCTCAGTGTATTTTTATTTCTTCACACTGGAAAACATTGCTTATATTTAAACACATTTATATATTTTATACAAATGTATTAATACTCATGCATAATTTAATAATTAAATAATTATTTGTTTAACTTCTTTCCGGTTTCGAAAACAATGTATGTAGGTTTTGGGCGAGCGATGAATCGGCAAATTGTTTTTGCAGAATATACTACCCTATTGGGAGAAAAGAAAACCTTACGCCATTTGCCCAAAGGCTAATAATATATATATATATCCCCTTGGAGGAGATAGCTGACAAGAAAAATACTTGAATGCTCCACAGCCAGCTTCGAATTCGACTAGCTGAAAAATATTTGAATTTTTTGAACCTACGAATTTTCGTGAAGTAAATGGCAATATATTCCTCTTTCACAGTCAGTTTGTTTGCAGACAAATTCAAGCTTGAAAACGAATGATGATGAGATTCTGTACGAGTTTGGAACTAGCGTGAATTCCAGAAACCGGCGGATCTCCAAAGACTGATGACTTCCCCAAATAAATAGAAAACATTTATCTGTTTTTAGGTACATAAAAACTATTTTGATGTAAAATGCGATATAGATCGAATAGAAGTGTGTAGTACGCTGTCATGGAAGACGTATATTTCGGTAGCTAAATTATCATGCAGCTTTTCTCTTTAAAAATTTGAGAATTATTTATAAACAAAATCTTGTTGCAACTAATGGCCTTGTGTCATTTTCTAGGAAATGTGTTTTTTAATTTATTGGTAATTTATAATCACATAATACCTGTAGAAAGCTTCTTCAGCGTTTTGAGAATAATTGTTCCGAAATGTTGATAAAGAGAAAGGCTGTTCTGGAAACGTAGCGAAATCTTTCCTTATATCTTGATCATTGGCAAAATTTTACGAATGATTACAAGCCTTGATCAGTTGTTGTATTCTTTTATTAAATAATTCCTAAAATGCATTTATTTATAAAATCGAAATGAATTTATCTTTAGACAAATCACCTCTCCATAATAAACTGGGGCTGCGTGAAAGGTACTCTCTTCGTTTCGTAAAAATCTATTCATTGGCCTTCTTTTCCTTATCACAGTAGCAGATTTTATTATTAATTTTTGAAAGTGTCTACTACCTTTGTTTTCTGTGTGTCTTTATGTTTCCAAATATAGGAAGATAATTGTCGGTTGTTGTGACATACGATCGCTGTGATAGGCGACGAACACTACACCACGATACTTTCTCAACCAATCCAAATACGTTTTGAGTCAAACCGAAACCTATAGAATCAAGGCTGTAACCAGTATTTAATTTTGAAAATGTTCAGAGATTTTTACAAAATAATGTTGTATAAATATGTGACACCTTTGTCGTAAAGAAGAAATATAAATACCTTACGCAAACATAAATGAGAAAATACTAATTTTGTCTTCAGATATCGTTGTATATTTTTTGCCTGTAGTTTCTCCATCAAAATTATTTTTTTATAATATACCTATTTTAAAAAAAGTGGTTTCTATATTTTTGTTCATTAAAGTATTCTCAAACAAGTAGTCTACTTAACAAGATCTTGTAGTCAGAATTTTGATAATTATTCAAAGTTTAAAGGTATATTTCTCCTATTTTTATAAGTTTTACAAATAAATGTATATACATATTTTTTCTGGTCCAATTACAATTTAGTTTTGGGGGAACCGATTTCTAAGATTCCCCCCCCCATGGATACAGTCACGTGGTAGATTCGAAGACGGTAGGCATTACCACTGGGCCACTAGGCGTGTATTCGATATTAATATCAGACTGCAATTCAAAAAAAAAATTCATTTTTCAATAATTATACTCATAGTCAATAGTAAAACAAATAGCGTTCTAAATATTAAACGACTATTAGAATTTCTTCGGATATCAGGCATTACATATTTTACTATTATGTACTTACAATTATGTTACATATTTACTATTATGTACTTACTTATGTTACATTTTACTATTATTATGTTACATATTTTACTATTATGTACTTACAATTATGTTACATATTTTACTATTATGTACTTACAATTATGTTACATATTTTACTATTGTATTACAATTATGTGTATACATATTTTACTGTTATGTTACATGTTTTACTGTTATATGCAGTCCCGTATTTCCCAATAGGCTATACTAGGCTATAGACTAGGGCGGCAAAATTTTGTGTATTGAGTCTGATATAATCAGATGTTTTGCCGAGAAGAAAGCCAGACGTCATGCTTTCCATTTAAATACCAGTGTTCGATAGGCTTTTATTTTTTGCTAAAATTAAAATTTATTTCAATAAAATTGAATTTGATTTATTATATACCAAGAAGAGATAATACTTCAATATAAGTTAATATTGTTTAATGTTTATGTTTCAATTTATGAGTTTGTTTTTCAACATATTTATTGTCAATACAAAATTTTTTGGCGTATATTGAATGTATCAATTTTTATGTTCCTACCACTGATTGGGGATGGAGAGGGGAGGACAGGTAAGGAGGGGCGGCAAAAAGTAGCCTGAAGGCGGCTAAATGATAAATCCGCCCATGCTTATATATTCTTACGTGAATATGCATTTCAGCCGTTGGCGCCTATTTCATGTGTAAGCAATTGATTTTGTCAGTAGAATACGCAAATCATTAATAGGTCTAAAAGCCAGCAAGCACACAATAACAAGACAATCTTCAAAAGTTTAAATTTGTGTGACAAGGAAATTAATCAATGGTTTAACATATTATGGCATGTACTATTATCTTATATACAATTATTGTTGCATATTGTGTGATGCACCAATAATTTTATGTAAGATAATTTGACGAAACATTAATAGGTAAGATTTATAAGCAAAAATACCGTTATAAGTAAACGTTAAAAACGTTATATAAAAACGTTAAAACGTTTTATTTCAACGTACGTTTCTGACGGACTTGGCCGCCTTTCGTCAGGAATACAAAATGAGAAAATAAATATTATAAAATTGGTGATATTGTTATTGTTGTTGTTGTTACTGATGTTGTTATTAGTCAATGAACTAAAATCTACTCACACTTTCAGTCGAGCTTGGAAAATCTAATAAATTTTTCATATTACTTATTCGTACACAACTGACAACACAATGATCACTCAATAACATCTCCAATAAATAATAAATAATAATAATAATAATTAATTATAATTAGCATTCATAATAATAATTCTAAGATTTATTTTTTCATTTTGTATTCTTGACGATAGACTGCCAAGTCCTTCAGAAACGTACTTTGAAATACGAAGTTTTAACAACCCTACTTACGCTTATGACGTCCGTACTTATAAAGAAATAATTGTGTTGTTTATTTGTAATATTTATGCAAGGATCATGAAAATTTTCGCTTTAACATTATATCTACCGAGACTTAATCCTTTAGCTTTTTGCCCAAATTTAAAATTCATTTTCAAAAAAAGAAGAAGAATGCATATTTTACACGAACAGGAAAAGGGGATTTTTCATTTTCCGTAAATTGCTTTCCAGATGACATTGCTAGGATCAGTGCAGTAGGGGATCGCTTCCAGTGTAAGTAAATGCATTTTCTCTAAAATAAATCCCATTTCCTCAAAAACAGTGAGCTCGATTTGCGAAAGTTTGCATCAAATTTATCTCCCCTTCTTCTTCGTCATAAATACAAGGTTTAAAAACGAAATTTTGCTTAAATCCTCGAAACACATTTCAAATTTTCTCTGAAAAAAACTGGACGATTCATTCCTTCTTTCCTCCCCCTATCTCTTCAATCACACTCATTTTACAAACAGCAAGTGATAACATGGTCTCTAAACTACGTTTTAAACACGTTCCTTTCGTTTACATTTTAACTTTTTTCTGTCTCAGGAAAATTTAACTGAAATCCTCTTTTGTTTATTGGCAACGTCTATTTGTATCCTTCGGAAAAAGATCAAGAATTTTGCCTATCTCTATCATTGCTGCAGCTTATATTCTCTGTCATTGATACTTTTAATATACTCTATCATATATATTTTAATATACTCTCTCATAGATATTTTAATATACTCTATTATAGATTATTTTAATATACTCTAGCATAGCTACTTTTAATATCCTCTATAATAGATACTTTTGAACGACTGACACTTTGAACAAATGATACTCTGAACGACGTTGGTACTTTTAATATACTCTATCATTGATACTTTTTAGGTACTCTAATTTAAGTAAATGATTTAACCAGCAAGACTTATTTTACTCTACGTTTGTTATGGAATATCTAATTATATTCCTTTTTATTTTCTTGTGATATGTTGATATATCCTATCAGTGTATTTAAATAGCTATGGTACTTGTAAAACTTGTTCAATTGAGTAAATTTACGTTGTAAACCTAAACCTTAAATCATCACCGTTTCATTGAAAAGCAATACTTTTTATATAAAAAACATACATGTTCCCTGTTGAATTCCTATTTAAATAATTACCGACTTCATTAGTAATTAGTAATTGTGTGTATTATAAATATAGAGAAATATTGTGAAACAATCGAAAATTACACAAAAACGAAAGGGCGTAAAATTTTAAATGCGTTTTCCAATTTCTAGAGATAAGACGAAAATATAAGAAATAAATTTAGTCAATCTATATAGCGTTATTGTTGATACATCTATTTCGATATTATTCTAATGTTACAATCGAGATTATTGAGGTTTAGAGAATATTAACATGATTATGTTAGAATTGGTTAAATCTAAAAAAAAAATTTGAAGTACTTTTACGTCGAAATATGCCACAAAAAATTACAATTTTTGAACACAAGGCATATGTCCACTTTCAAAGCAAGTTATCGACAAACAATATCAGAAAATGCAATTTATAGAATAATTTATTTGCGTTATAATCCATTTTCGGCAAACATTGCGTTAACGCAACATTATTTTCGGGGTTTTTTCTATATCCTAATTAATTTTTCCCTTCAAATTTTAGCATATCAAATTTAGAAAGATTTGATCTTATTAAAATAGTTTTTTGAAAATGGAAGCAAGTTAAATTTCATTTGCGAATCTAAAGAAGTTAGAAGAATTCTACAGAAAACTATATGAAGGAAACAGTGGATTAAACTAAGACTCTGAGATAGTCGGAGGAACAGCTCCTAAAATCTTAAAAGAAGAAGTAGCATTTGCAATAAAAAGTATGAAGAAAGGAAGAGCCCCTGGCGATGATGGCATTACATTAGATATCTTAAAAGAAGCTGGAGAACACGTAGAAGACATACTTGCAAAATTCTTTACCAAATGTCTTAACAGTGGTAACATACCAAACCAATGGGATTCTGCAACAGTAATTCTTTTGCATAAAAAAGGTGATAAAAATGATTTGAAAAATTACCACCCAATTAGCTTATTACCTGCTATATATAAAATCTTCACAAAAGTACTAACACATCGCCTGCAGAAAAAATTAGATGCAGCTCAAAAAATAGAAAAAGCTGGATTTCGAAGTGGATTCAGTACAGTAGACCATATCCATGTATTAAGAGAATTAATTGAAAGAACACATGACTATGAACTTCTATTGTGTGTGGCATTTATTGACTATGAGAAGGCCTTTGACTCATTAAAACGTCAGCAGTCATCCAACTCTTTAAGATCAGCAGAACATCGGGGATGTGTACATTGACATAGTGAAACGTGTTTATAAAATCCAAGGGC